>VZTI01005074.1:2659769-2983797 GCA_013397865.1 Struthidea cinerea
AAAAAAAAAAGAAAAAAAAAAAAAAAAAAAAAAAAAATTCTTTCAGGGTTGCCAGGATTCCAACTGATTTCAAACCAGACAAAAACCAGATCTCCCCTGCCTAAATGGTAGGATGATCTATAAAGTCATTATTTTCTTAGTGATAGTCTGAATTTACCAAGTGCCTCCTCCGACCAGTGAAGCTTGTTATCCCCTCTTGGTAGATTTCATTGCTAATGATGATCAGTAATTCATTCTAACATAGGAAAATATTTTCTAGAAACCCTTCTTTTCAAACTAAGAGCATGAACATTGAAATATGGTGTCTAAACTGAAATACTGAAATATCTGGGGATGGCAGTTTGGAGAGTTTCATGACATAAGCCCGTGGAGTCTGAAAACAAAATAGTCAATGATTTCTGGCATCTGCAGTGTCCCATAGCTGCACACCCTGGAGAATTGCATTGGCTCCTGGCTCTATGGTGAAAACAAAAATCCCTAAAGTCTCCAGCCCCACAGTCATTCAAATGGAATCTTGTCACTGAGCTGAGAAACCTGAGCTCCTGGCAATCCACAGGTGAAGGAAGTTAATTGAAAGATAAGTCCTTCTCTCCTGATAAATCAATGGGTTTCAAAGCTGCTGAATAACCTCGCTTTGTTGGGAAAACCTCCAACCAGCTCTAATTAAACAGTCCCAGATTGAGTTAAGAAAAGCCATTTAATTGAAAGAAGGTGCAGGGAGAGCTCCAGGAGATTTCTGTAAGTGCCAAGGGACACCTCAAAAGAAAGAAGTGTGTGTGCTGCTACAACATTTTCTTTATTAGGACAGTGTAGTACAGAGGTATGAAAAAAAAAATCAGTGTGAATTTCTCCATTTTTCCCTTGCATTGCATCCTGCAGTAGGAAGAGTGCAGGCTGATCATCTGTTAATCAGTTGTTTAGGTGATTATTACCAGAGAACAGAAAAGATGGTATGTGTGGAAAATAAACCACACAGAGATTGAAGAGAGATTAAACAGCACATTTTCTTTCTCTCTTCGTAGTAAATGTCCACGTTAAAAATAAAAAATGAGCAAAAAAATTCCACCTAAGGCCATTTCTCTAACTCAGGCTCCAGAGATATCTTTAAAAGAACTTGGTTGCATTTTTTTCTCTCTCTGTATTGAAGAAATTAATTACAGATCTGCATCTGGAGCAGGTATGAGTTTGCTACTGTGTTTTACTGATGACAAACTCCAATTCCATCGTCAGGTATTCACACACCAGTCCAAAGCCCGGTTCTGCACCAGCTGCTGCATGGATCCACCTGAGGGCAGATCAGGGATCTAAGGCAATACAGTAAACAAGATTGAAGGTGTTGCACATGAACTGATGGATGTAGCAAAGTGCCTTCAGATGTGCTGAGATGGTGGAACAGGCTGCCCAGAAAAGTTGTGGCTGCTCCATCCCTGGAACTGTTCAAGGAGAGGTTGGATGGGGCTTTGAGCCACCTGGTTTAGTGGAAGGTGTCCCTGCCCACGGCCAAGGGATGATCTCTAAGGCCCCTTCCAACGTAGGCATTCCATGATTCACTGGAACCCTGCAGGTGAGAGGCGAGGTTGGGGTTGGGTCCCCCGCGGCCCCAGGGACGGCGGGATGCCGGCGGGCAGGAGCAGTGCTGAGGCTGTGGCAGCTCGGGACGCCGCCAGGGGAGCGAGGGGCCTGGCTTGTCCTAGCACCCCGCACCCACTTTGCCCGACAGCTTGGAGATCCTCCCCCCCACCCCCCACCTCCATTCACAGCGGTATTTCCTACAACCTTCGGAAAATCTCAGTGAGAAGCCTGACCCTCCCCGATCCCGCCTCTCACGGCGGCACGGCTGCTCCGCCGCGCCGAACCCAGCGGCGGCCGCACCCTGCCCAGCTCGGCATCTCACGCTCCTCCCGCTCCGCAGCGGACACTGCTGAGCTGTTTTTTCCTCACGTTGGCGCCAGAGCTCCCCGCTTCCCAGCGGGCGCAGACACAGCCCGGCCCTTCCCGGCCCTTCCCGGCCCTTCCCGCCCTGCGCGGGCGGTCCCGGCACGGGGAGGCCCCCGGCGCTCTCTCGGCCGCCGGGCGGAACCGGGCACCAGCGGGACGGAGCTTCACCCTCTGTGGGGCTGCCCGCGAAGGGCGCTTCGGGCTGTGGCCCTGCCCTCCCACCGGCCCTCCTCCCCATGGCCCGTGAGTCGTCGTGTCCGCGGCGCCTGTGGGGAACGAAAGCCTGTGTGCGCACACCGGGCATCTCAGTGGTGTCAGCACAGCCAGCGCACCTGAATGTGCTCCTTGTTTCTTCCTGGCACTCCCTCCTACCAGACAGATTCCTGCAGTCAAAACATTTCGGTGCGAGCAGCTCAGCAGCCTGAGTTGCAGGTGCGGGAATCACCGGGCCCAGTGTTTGGAAGGGTGCTGCGGTTTCTCACCATGAAGTTCTTGTAGAGCTAACGCGGCCCCGTGGGGGGAAGGGGCTGGGAGATCCCACCGAGTGAGCCACCGATGGTTTGGTGTTTTTTAGACACAGCACGAACAAGGAGCAGGGGGTAAAGCTGCTTTAGCTCCAGACTGTCATCAGGCCTTCAGTAAGAGCAGATGTTATTCCCGGCCCCCAGCTCCTTCCTTTCCCTGGTTAAACTGGTGACTTCTTCAGCCCACCTGGCACTGCTGCCAAACTGGGGTTTGTTGCAAGCATCCTCTCCCAAAAACTGGGTATTGTTTACTTTGACAGCGTTGTCATAGGGGAACCCTGCTGGCTAACACTGCAGAAACACACTGGGGTGTTCAAAGCTCTGTTATTACCGGTGGTCAATATATAGTACACTTCCTCATATTTAGGGATTTGTAAGGGCTCATCTGAAACCCACAGAGATTCTCCCCTTTCCTTTGATCAATCAGTTGTCCTAAATCTAAACTGCAATTGCTTGGGGAAAGGATATCCAAATGTCCCTTTCTCATGTGTGGGTCATAAAAGAAAGGCCCAGCTCGCGGTAAGGTGAACATTTTGGAAATTTCTGGAACAAGGGAATTTTCTACAGCACCAGAACTTGCTTGTGACCATGTCCTAACTACTACCAGGTTCATGACCTTGCTCCCAGACCACACATGCATCTGTCTCGTGCCCTCTCTCCTGCTTCCTCCACCTCCAGTCCTGCTGTACCGACAGATGTATCCAAGAACAGAAGATCTTGGAAGAGCGGCTGAAGCTGTGGAGCAGCAAATCCTCATTCTGCCAAACAGAGCTCACTCACTGTTGCCTCTGGACTGGCAGAAGAGTGGGGTACCTCTAACCACTAAAGGAGCTCTCCCAAGATTACAGGTTCCTGCTATTCCAGATTAGTCACTCTGCGTGCATGAGTGCAAGCTAAACAGCCAGCAGTGAAAACACGTACATTGCCCAGATGCAAACAGGCATTTCTGGAGAGAGCCTAGTGGATGTGGGAGACCAGAAGTGCAGCTCTTCTATGATTCACATCCTTACCAAGGAGGCAGTTGTGTTCCAAAATACCCTGCGTGGAGTTGCTGTAGAGTACAACCTTCCGTGCAGAAACTCACTTCTCCTTTGCTGTCTATATTGTGTGTTACAGAAAAAAATTGAGATTATAGAAGAACATCTGAGATGGTCTCTGAAAGTTGTGTTTCCTGATGCAGCTAAGTGGCGGTTCATGTTTACAGTATTTCCCAGTGAATGATGGTACATGCAATTTCTCCTGCTCCACACTGACATGATGCCAGGCATTTGGTCAATTAACAACTCCTCACAGTCGTGTTAGAGCACAGCACTTTGGCATGTCTTTGGAGCTGTCTGTACTGTAAAACATGGCTTGTTGTTGTGAGAAACTGTTCTAAAAAAGTATCTTGAATGTTCAGTCTTCACCAAAACCCAGGTGAAATACTCTCTCAGGTGTTTTTGCCCATGCAAAGTTTAGAAAATAAAAAACTGAATCTGTACCTTGGGTTTTGGGGTGTGGTTTTTTTTTCCTTCTACAAAAATAGGGATCTTTACATCTGTATGGTATATTCCAAAGCTGTGTATACAGCTCATTTCTTTGATGCATGAATATCTCTGAGCTCCTCAGGTGAAAGTTGGGGACAAATTTATAATTAGCTGGATTGTAAGATTAATACCTATCCTTGTGACACTTACACTATAGTCATAATTCCAGTTAAAAGGTGAGGTTGAAATGTTTCTATGATATCATAAATCTCCTTAGGTTTCAAGACTTTACTGGGATATACAGAGCTGCAGTGTCTGGTACAGCACTTAGAGCTGTTACGTCTTTTATGTGAATCACCATATGGGTCCTTGAAAAATTAATTTTAAAATGTTTGATTTTAATTTAGCAGTTCTTTCAAGGTAGTACAGCCCCAGCAATCACTCCTGGGTCCTTTGGGAAACAAGAGAAAAGGAAAAAAAAAAAGGAACATTTCTGGAATCACTTTCTTTTGCCCAACTCTGTATCAGCTGGCAGAAGCAATAACGAAGGGGCTGCAGGACTGCTCTCAGCTATTATTGTGCCTGGCTCGCTCTCAGCATGACTCACTGCAGACAATATATAACACCACTCACAAGGGAAATGAACAGTAAATACTTGGCCCTGGATTTTTTTTTTTAAATCTCTTCAGTTGTTTTTTTTTTTTTCCTCTCTGATTTGTATCCCTTTATCCCCTCGACCATGTGCTATATAAGCCTCTCAAATCTAATGTCCATAACACCACCCCCCACTGGTAGCAGCAAGCCCTTCCGCTGCTGTAGGGTTTACTTTGCAGAGGTTTACAAGGAGAGGCATTATTGAGGAACTGTATGTGTTAACCCAGTGGCAACAGGGTTGCTCCAACACCTTCCCTCTGGTTTTTCTGTTCTCGGGGGAGGGGTGGCTGCTATTCTGGCTAAATGCATCTCTTGCTTTGCTGTAGCAGCCAGGCTAGCTTAGGAAGAAAACCTTGGGGCTAAACAGGCTAGGACTGCAGCCAAGGGGGTCAGGAGACAGTTTTAAGGATTATACTACGTAATTAAAGGCTGACTCTGAACATGCTTCCTGGTACCCTGTGTTCAAACATACAAACCTTTTTAGGTAATAATTCATGGTGCTCATTTGTATCGGAGGGATTTGTAGGTTAAAGTTGCCATACAGGTAGTGAGTCAGGAATACATATTATTCATTTAGACTATAAAAAGGCAACACCTTCCTAAACCTGCCCTGGCCAGTGAGAACTGGGGGTAAAATATAAATAGATGAACATGCATGTGTTTTCTCAGTTTGTTTTTGTGCAGTGCCCTCTGGGTGCAGCTGCTGTCATTCTGCAGCAACTTTCTAGACTGAAAAATGAGGATTCTTCTCCTGAAGTGCTCTGTAATCAGAACTGGGCCAGAACATTATTCTACTGGATAAAACCTGAGACACTGAAGACCCACATTCAAGCTTATATTGTGCTAGCTCCAAGGAAGACCCTTTTATCTTCAAATATTTCTAATCAGCTGGAGCCAAGACTATAATCTAGGCCCTCTATTATTCATATTCTAGGCTAGGGCTGCTGCCCCATCAGCCTGCACTGTACAAGCACTTGCTCTCCAACCATCCCCCATCCGAGATCAAAATGACTCCTATAGACTCTTGTGTTTGCTAAAACAGCATATTCTGACATTTCAGGCAAATATTCTAACGAAGTCTATGCAAGCTCTGCATTGATTTAGCATTCATTGTCTAAAAATAGGTCCTAGCAAGAAGTTGTTACCAAAAAAGCTAGAAGCAATGGAAAGGAGGAGAAAATACTGAACACACATATTGATAATACATAGTGTGAGCAAGCACTTGCTTATCTAATGCTATGATGCACAAATAGACAAAGAATCAAGGCAGCATATGCTCACTGATTGAAATAAATAATCAAGCATGAACAAGGATAAATCACACTTCCATATCAAAGTTGTGAAAAATGCATATTGTATGTTTTGCCTGATTTTCTACCAGAATTATCAGTTTTCTATTTCAAGAGAAGTTGCAATAAGCCAGACTTCATCCTTCATACGATGATATATTTAAATCAGACCTGTTGGGTTTTTTTTTCAGAATACTGGCTTTTCTACTACTTCAGTTAAGTTCCAGTATGCTGTAAAGAAGTCCCTTGTCACATATATAACAAAATGGAAAGAGACACCAAATCATTAACTTACTATTACAGACAGAAATGCGAAGAATCTTGCCCTGTGTAGTCAGCACTGCCTTGTAGTTTTGATGAAGCTCATGTTTGACTGAATCAGTGCCTAATCTTTGCAACTCATTACTGTCCAGTGCATGCCTTCTTCCAAGTACTTTTCATTCCTTAAAATCTCTTGGTTACAACCATTTCCTTGTTTGGTTTTTGGAGAACAAAAAGGAAAAGAAAGGCTTTATTCCTTGAGTTAGGTCTAGATCACATACACAAAGGAGAAGAGAGATTCTGCTACACTTTATTCAATATGATGTTACAAGAGAACAACAGTTACAGCTGACAAACCATTACATCTTTCATAATACAGACAAATTACAAGGTGTAACAAATAATGCGACATTTATTTTACTGTACTGCTTACTATGCTGTTCTTCTGAAGTATATATATATTTAATTACATTAACATTGTTTTCATGTACCAGCCCTCCCCTTTTTTATTTGTTAAAAAAAGAACACCTCTTAGTGCACCATACAAAAATCTGCATGGAAGCTGGCAAGCAGGAATTTTGTATGCAGCACCATTGAAATGCATTTTGGGGGATGGGAATTATTAGTGCATCCTTTACTTTTAGATTTTTTGCTTACGTGAAAAATGCAAGGCAGTAACACACAGTCACTCCACCTAAATGCTGGTAGGGGAGAGTATTGTTATGCTCAGTAATGCAACCTGATTCTGTTTATATGGGCTATCTGCATTTTACTCCCCAGTCTGCACAGCCTAAACCTTTTATATAACAAAGATTACAAACCCAGTAATATTCACAGATGAATATTTTGTATATGAGCATATCAGAGCATTGACTACACATTTGGTTGCGTGCACTGACACAGGGGTGTACATAACCCACCAGCCCACAGGGTATTTATTTATTTATCTTACCTTCTCTTCCCAGGAGTCTGAAGTGCAGAACCCCTACACACCAAAGGGAACGCAAAACCCCCTGTGCCTCTGTCTACTGCAGATTGAATTTTCACCGTTGTACTGATGACTTGTCCTTAACCCATGGTTCTGATTAAAAATAAAAGTGAGAATTAAAAGGACCCAACTGATCTAGGACACCATACAGTAATGTAATGTCAGAACTATTGGAGTGTCCTGTCTGGGGCGGTACCTGCTGGGTGGGATTAGAGCTGATCTGAACCCAGCGGGAGAGAGGATTGAGCCATCTCCAGCTGGTTGACTTGTAAAATTAGGTTCTGTGAACTTGAACTTGTAAGGACTCTCTGTATCATGCAGACCATATCTATCACCATCTTCTCTTCCCCATTCACTTAATATTAGATCCCATAGAGAGTTAGAACATGCCCTCCTGCTTCTATCTGCCTGCTATACCTGCTGCCCTGTCGCTGCTCTCCTATCTCACAACAAAGCCACATCCTCTCAAGTGTCACCAGGAAAGACCTACAGGGTCTCAACCAAGTGGTAGGAAAATACAAGTTAAGCTACTGCTGGCTACTGACTGAGCAAGTCCCACAGTTTCTCCAGGGCTGTGCCCCAGAGAGACTGTTGGTCACTGAAGCCAACGTTTGACTGCTGACAATGTGAAACATCACGTTCCAGGCACCCGCAGCATGTCTGGAAGGCTGGGCTACTTCTTGTCTCTTTGAATATTCTTTGGGGAACTGATTTCGGAAGGGTGAGAGAAAAAGAGAGTAACACTACTGATCTTTGCTGAAGCTGTCTCAAGAGCACTGATAGGGTTTAAACAGACCATTCTGCAACACTAAGAAGAGCTGTGGTGAAAACAGCTGGAGAGGTGGGCAGCTGTCTGGGGGTCCTTACTGATGGGTGTCAGCTGGGCTAACCATGCAGGTAAGGGCTCTGCTGGAAGGGAGAAGCGGGAAATAAGGCTGTGTTGTCAACTGTCAGTTCCTTGGTCAAAGGAGCTTCTACTATCTCAAAAAACCTTGATATTTCCCAGCAGATTTCATGTTCCAGAAGATTAATTTGCAGTTCTCATGTGAAGAGCACCATCCTGCTTAGCCTAGGTCGCCTTGGTGCTGGGAGAACATCCCCAGGGCCCAGAGCCTCCATGGGAGAGCAGCAAAACCAAGTCACCACAGGGAATCGGGGTGCCCGGAAAGTAGGTGCAGAAGTAAGAGACCCTGGTCACTCCTTAATGATCACTAGGTGAGATAACTTCATTACTGCTGAAGATTAAGTTGTGATTTAGAAACCCAGATATTTATGAACTTCCCTTCAGGCAATTAATTGAGTTTGAAAATTTTTGAACCGACTTTATTTCAGTGGTTGCTTAAAAGTGGGAATGGGGCAGAGGGGATGATCTCAGGCGCACATGTGTGTTCACACACACACACACACACACACACATACATACCTTAAGCAAACACTGTATGTGAGTCACTATGGATAGTAATACGCTAGGCTTGTGGGAACAGTTGGGGAATTACTCTTCTACATTAAACCTTCAGATGGTTAGTTGAGCAGTGTAATTGCTTGCCTTAAAATTTAAGCTGTCAAGTAGAAGCATCTATGAAACTACCCTTATATTACTAATCAAAATCTTTGTTACATTTTCAAAAATTCTTCAGATTTTGCAGCAAGTTTTTTTTCTAAAAATAGCTAATTTTAATCATCAAACTGCACACAATTTAAGTAGCAAAGATAATGTATAAAAGACTTTTCTCTTACCAAAAAAAAAAAAAAAAAGAAACATGAAACCCTAACAAACCACGTCTAAGGCAGTTTCAGTGTGTGATAAATTCAAAAGTTCAGTGGTCACTTTTCCCCCAATAAACACAGGGGAAAAACTGTAGTAAGTTCTAAATAGGATTGTGACTGAAAGTGGCTTTCAGATGGCTTTTAGCAGATCCTGAAAGAGAGATGTCATTGGGGAAAATTGTCTTTTAATGGCTGTGCAAATATTGAGAATATTTCCACGGTTCAGTTCTTTGAAAGTGTAGACTCCTGTCCTAGTTCATTAAGAGACCTTTTGTAGCTACTTGTTCATTCAAGGATTTGCCTTATTGGGTGTCTTTTTCTTATTAAACACTGCTGGAGTTTAATAAGATGGCAGTAGCACGAATCCTTTCCCCCTTCTTTTAAACACTGAAAGCTAACCAAAGCGTTACCACACTTCCTTAAAATGTAATTCAATGCATCCAGCAAGCAAAGGATGTGAAAATTATGTGTAGAATAATATTGCCTAGCAAGTGTTTCTGTTCGAGCAGGACTATAACTCAACAGTGATTTTTGCACCATACCCTGCCATCTCTGAATGCAAAGCATTGTAAACAGTCAGGGCAGTTTTTTCACACCCCTGAACACAATGCTCTCCCCAACCAAAATGTAGCAGGGGCTTCCTTTTCTAAAATCACACACACAACGTAATTTCTTGCAAAGTTTGCATTTGAATGATTCATTCAGAAAAGCTATCTAAAGACTAAGGATCATGTAGTGCCTTCCAGTCAGCTCAGAATACCTATGGAAAATACCTTGAAAGGTGCTTTGGTGTGGAACAGCAAACAGTCTGGGATGAGGAGAATTCTCCACCTTGCTTTGTACGTGGCAAAGTAACACAGCTAGATTTAATGGCTCATTCAACTGAAGTTTTTCTGTACCTCAGTATTTCTGTACCTCAGTATCTGCCTTGAATTAAACAGAACAGTTTCAATCATCTCTGTTTTCAAGAAAATACTCCAAAAGGTAACTAGTGTGAGGAAAAACATAGAGATTTTAGCCAAGACCCATAAAAGAAAGATATATTCTTGAAGGGAGTAAAACCATAAGGAATTCACTGTGTATCTGTCAGCTGCATATGTCTCATAATTTTTGCTTTGTCCTTCTCAAAGGCCTATTTTGAAAACTGGCATGCTACATAGCCTAAGCATAGTAACCAAATCTAGAGTACTGAAGTAAACATGCAATTATTGCCATGTTTTTAAATGGATATGAATGGTCTGAGGGGATAATGAAAAAAGAAATAACCCAACAACACTTGAGGAAGAGTGGCAAGGTGCTGTAATTGTCAGCCGATCAGACAAGTTGGGTTTGCCCTGGGAAGAAATAGTCTTCCCATTGGTTGCAAACTGTGCACAACCCTCAAAGAAAACACACAGTCCTTTATGCCACTGTTGGCTCTTTTTGTACAGTTGTTACTGAAGAAGTGTGAACACCAAATGTGTTGTCTGAAAGTATTTAAGACATTGCTGGTGAAAGCATAAAAATCCTTACAAAGATGCAGCGCTGCAGTGGAAAATCAAACAAAATCAAACACAAAAGACTGAAAGAGTACATGCCATGTATCAGTAAGCAAAAGCTTAATCTTCACATAGTTCTCTGAAATCACAAGGTATCCAAATGCGTGCAAGGTTTTAAATAAATTGCAGGGAAAAACAGGGTCTTGCCAGCTTGAATTTTCTTTTGAATGAAATCCACCATAGAGAAAGAAAGGAAACAGGCCGTGGTTCCTTCCTGGTGTTGGCCTCCTCATTAGGTTTTTGTTTCCCTCCTCCAACCTGGTAAATTTAATCCTGTAAGGAAACAATATAAATTATAATAAGCCTCATGAATTGCATTTTAACTTTTTTTTTTTTTTAACTTGGTAAAAGATAGGTTAGTCCAAAGCCAGTTATGAAGACACCAGCTCAGAGTGAAGGGCAGACTTCCAAAGCATGTTTAGAACTGGTACCTCAGGAAAATGAACTTAAAACACCAATGTTTTCAGAGTGGTCGCCTAAGTGAGATATATTAATCCATATTCATGTGTCTGTGCACCAAGAGCTAATCTTCAGAGGTGCCATTAGCACTGACATTCTCCATGGAAATTACAGACAGCCGTAAACAGAGAGTCATCTCTTCTAAAGGTGGTCACACCCCCTGAATGCAAAGGAAGGTTGCTAAAAATGCTGGCAGAGTTTCAGGAGTTTACAAGCTTTTTTTGCCCCCTTTTCTTTTTGCCCTTTTTCCCTAGTGATCTCCTCCACAGCAATGCTTGCAACTAGTTTCTGAAAAGGTTTCCTCAGGGTTCCTTCCCAAGAGTTGTTGGGGGTACCCTGAGGCAAATCACAAACATTTCTGCAAACATAACCATGTTATGGAGCTTCTTGATGTGCTGTGTTTAAATGTATTCACCTTTATTTCAGTGTATTTCTATTACTGGGCAGATAATTAAAAATTCTCCTTTCAAACACAAAAATAAACACTATCAGTAGCTTCACTTATGTTGTCTTTCACTCTGCTGATGTAGAAGCTCAAAGCAATGGCTGGACCTGCATGTCCCGATGTTTTTGAGGTTTACACAAAACAGGAGGCAGGCTGAGAATGTGGGACCGGAAAACAAAGCATCCAATAACTGCAAGAAGAGCCACGTGAAGGCTGAATGAAGGCTAGATGAACTGGATGAACTGAAGCCACTGAAAATATTTTATAATTAACATATTTAACTCTTAATAAATCTCCAAGTAGAATTCTATGCCAAGTAATAAAGTGAGACTTTTTGAGAAATTCTGAAAATATATTTGTTAAGTTCTCCAAGACTAGAACTACAGACCTGATACATTTTTAAAATGCAGTTGCAGGAAGACAGTCAGATGTGAAGGCATTTCATCCCTTTAAAGAAAGAATGCTGAAATATTCATTGAGCATGGAACTGGTTCGTATTAGCATGTCCTAAAACTATTTAAATCAAACTGGATGTAGGTGCCAGTGAATCTAGTCTAGTCCTCATTTCAAAAGCAGGACAAAAACAAGGCATCAGTTTTGAACTGCAGTTTCAAGCATAACATTTTAATTGTGGCTTTCAACAAAACACCCCAATGTCTATGCAATGTCTTCCATAATTTCCAGGGTTCCTCTCATGATTCTTGAGAGCTCTTCTTCTGTTTTTTAAGCACCAGGATACCTGAACTGGATTAACAAAAGCCTGTTCTTAAGCACCTTGGGCCCTCTTGGAGCTTGGTCTACCACCTCTAGAGTCCTTCTTGGGTTGTTTCCTAAATGCATCTGGCATTTGTGTGGACTGTCTATTCCACATGAAAGTCCCTCTTTCCCCAGGGTCTAGAAGCTTGGCTGAAGTGCCAATAAATCTTGTTTCAGGGAATACATTTGAGCTGATGCATTTAGTTTACCTTCAAAAGCTTAAAAAGAAAAGCAGTGTTCAGAACGTGCAGAGATTCACAGCTGTTCAGTGACGAAACACCACTGATAATATCCCCCAAATTCCAGACTTCCCTTCCTTCATGAGCACTTTTTAGGGATGTCCTTTTGGGAGCTCCTTCTTAGAAAGAAAAAACTAAACTCCCAAAGCTCCTTCCAACATCGAGCTTGCATTTGCCCCCACTTCAGCTGTGAAAAGCAGGCTTGCAATTTGGAAGCCACATCTGCCCAGATCCAGAATAGCTGGCCTGATTTCAAGCTAAACCCAAATTACTGGAGCTCCAGGGACTGGCATAAGCAGCAGGGACATCTGAGACAGGTAACAAAATTATAGGGATAGAAAAGTCTCTGGATGGATGCTTTTCCAGTAGTTACCAAACTGCTCAGATTTGAGAGTAACTGCAATTAAATTCATTACACACTTTTCCTTTTTATCGGTGGACCTTAGGACAATTTCTAAAGGAGGTAAGTATCACACTTCTCCTAGGATTATGCTACAATTTCCCAGTAACAATACTACATTTTCTGGTTTCAAGTTTGGCTTTGTAGGCAAAGCTGATGACACATTCTCCAGGGCAGGGCCTGAGCTTGTGGAACGAGGAATGCATTCAGTAGAAGCTTAGCACTTCCAGAATCAAGCCCTAGAACATTAGGAGATTCTTTAGAAATGAACAAACTGAGAGCTGCTACCATATAACACATGCAGGAAAAAAATCTTTGCATGCTGGCAACTACTGCCAGCACCAACGCAGACCACAGGCAGCACACTGGAGACCAAGAAAGGGTAGCAGAGGTTACAGGTTTCCTGCTCTGGCTCAGTATAAGGCAGATGACAGTTTTATGATCACAGCTCCACCAGCTCCAGCTTTGCTGTGTCCTGCCATGCCAGGGCTGCAACTGGTTTCCTGTGGGGCTTAGAGCCTGTGTAAAAGTATGGTGGGCAACACCACCCTCCACCTTCTGCATAGGCTCAAGATTCAGATTGGATCACTGGAAAAGAACATGATTTGATGCCGTATTTCACCAATGGTTCTGGCTGGGGAAAGCTAGACGACACAGTACAACTGGAACCAGGGAACAGTGTGGTGGTCTCAGTCTCTCTGCAGACATGTTGAAATGCACAGCCCGCCCGGTTTGGGAAGCCAGCCTGCATGACAGACCCACTGCTTGCACCAGGGCCTGAATGGACAGGGTGTTCTGGGGCCGAACCCTCAGCTCTGGCTGCCGAGGTGTTTCCCCTGTGTATGAAATCCTTACATGACACAACAAGTGTGGTGGTTAGAAACAGATAATGTTTGCATCTGAATCGCTAATTCTCTGAATGTTTATTGTCAGTTCAAAAGTGGAGTCAACAGGTGAAGTCCCTTCCCCTGCCTCAGAGAGCTGTCGTGGAGTGCTAGCTTTCTCCAATGCTGAGGAAGAGGAAGAAACTGAACACAGATATGCCACTTGTCAGACGAGTGCTGTAATCACTGTGCACTTCCCACTTATTTTTGTTTAAGATGAGACATCAAATAGACAGCTCTCCTAACCTGGAGAAAGAGGAGAGCATCTCTTCATCCACAGCAGAAAATCCACAATAAAAAAAGCCAGACAATTTTAGACTGTTGTGAACCAATCTTTTTAGTAAAAACGCATTGTTTCTTCAGTGTGGCTCTTGAACTGAAACATGAGTTGTTCACACAACATAGACCCGAGGCAGGGCCCTCCACACAGTGCTGCCATTCAGTTCCCAGATGGCTTACTATAACATATTTGTATTTTCAAAGCTATATTTTAGAAATATCCTTGCTTAGAATTTATACATTTCCCTCATCATACAAATCAAAGTTTTGCCTAGTGACTTGGCAGATTATGTTTATGGCCTCTGGACAGAGCTCTGCTTATAAAATTGTAAATTGTTAAATGGAATATTTACAACTTGTGATTTCCCAACAGCAAAATAGGGTTCTTTCATATCTCCTTAAAAACCAAACCAAAACAACAAACTGCAAACAAACAAACAACAACAAACGCTGAAACATAACAGACTGCCTTAAAAATGAACTTTTTTCACCACAGATCCTGATACCTCAGGTTTTCATGACATCTGTACTAAACCTAATAGCTTTCTACAAGTAAGTTAATGATGTACTTGAAATATTAAGTGATCTATGTGAAGTGACTCATTTCTGTGTTTGTTACCTAGAGAAATCCTGAATGGGATAGAATATTAATCCACCTTAAAAACAGCAGATGCCAACTTCAGAATGCAGTAGCTGTTGCTGGAACAGTGGTTCTAGAAAGGCATACCAAAGCTTGTAATTTGAACATTAATCATACTCTCAAGTCATGAGGCAGAGGAGGGTGATTAAATCCCAAATATTTTTCTTTAATTAGTGAAAGAAAGTACTTTCCTGTAAAAATACCAGTTCAATACATGTTCCTTTTGGCAGCATCAGCATCCTTCTCTAGGTACTTTTAATTTCTGTATAAATTATCACATCGGGTGGAGCTGTGCTCCCGCAGAGTCTTTAGCATGCAAAGCACACTCAGAGTGCAGGTCTATTTATGTGGCAGCTGATTTAGCATTATTATAAGAGTATTCCAGTTTTAAAATAAAAATGTGAGCTGACAGCTGGAGATACTGTATTCTTTATGAGCTGAAACATGGAGGTATTTAAGATCATCAACAGTAATACTCTTTCTTCTTCTCCCTCCACCATACATGCAGACACCCCAGATACTGTTCATCCTCTCTGAAAAAAAAGTACAGTATTAACAGGTGATTTTTCCCACACCTTTTATTCCTACCTTTGTTAGAGAAATCATTTTAAAAAGCCAACCAAACATTAGCAATACTATTTGCACTCAGATAATATCTACATGCTACTTGTTGCTATAAATATTAATTAATTGGATCACCAATACCCATAATGCAACTTTATTTTGACCTACATGCCCTATGAACTAGATATTTTTTGGATTCAATTTCCTTAAAACCAACTGTCAGCATCATGTGATGGAAGAGATGAAAAATGAAAATGAGCATTCCTGCTGTGCAGGTGAGTGACCTGTGGGAGACAGCTCTGCCTGCTAGGATTTTTACACGTACCATCAGACACAGACCAATTGATTAGATCATCTTATACCTGCCACCAACTAGGCTCAAGAGACTAATTAGAGAGAGTACTGCCTGCGCAGGCACCCCATTGACACCTAATTTGCTCAGCCAAAGCCTTTGGGGAGAATGTATTATCTCTGCAGCTGCACTTCATGCATTTCTGATTTGAGGCATAAGCAAGGAGTACTTCTTCACTCTTTTGAGCAAACTGAGTATATAAGCCCTTAAGTGCTAAATACAAGCAGACAAATAAAATCTGGTCAGCCGCCATAAATCCTTTTACCCCTTCAAATATATATACACATATATACATGTTTTATTTTATATCTATGTCTATAATATATGTGCACAAATGCAAACATACAAATAATGTGTATGTATGAGTCTGAATGTGTGTGGAAAGGATGAGTACATAAAGACATTTCTATAAATACATGCTTTAAAATATGCAATTTTCACATTGTATAGTGTGCCTTCCTTCACAGGGAAGTTTTACTTCTGTGAAATTTAAAAGAAATGCATTTGTTCTTATATATGAAAAATAAATGATCTGCAGTGTTGTTAGCTCAGGCTCAGAATTACCCCATGGACAAGACTCAGTAGATTGATGCCTATAAAGTTGCTCTGCGTCTTCAGTTCAAAGATGATTTCAGTATATAGCCTAGCTTTGTTGGAAGCTTTTCTTCGATGGACTATACCTTGTTTGTGGTTTCCTGAGGAATACTATTCACTAAGGCTAAATATAAGGTTACTTAAATTGCTTTCTGCTGGGCTTTAGTTTTGTCTAGTTATCCATGCCCCAAAATACACAGGAGAGGTAAGACTCAAGGCTGCCATTAAAAATTTATTCAGAAGGAAAAAAAAAAAGAAAAAGAGACACACTAGAAAAACTAGGATTTTTTTACAAACTGAGAAGGGTTTGAAAAAAATAATTTCAACTGTAGGCTGGTTAGTGATTTCTGAACTCAGAAGCCTTGTAGCACACAGGAGTATAGAGGATTTGCATCACTGCTAAAATAGCACTGAGCCAAATATCTTCTTCCCTGTCACGTGTCTACAAAACAACTTTCAGGAGTTCAATAAGGCTGAATTATTGCAGTTTAATTTCAGTTTGTGTCAAAGCCCAGGTTGACAAGGTCAGTTTATAGTGTCAACTCAGGATCCTGCACCTGTAACTAAAGAAGTAAAGAAGCCGTAGCAAAATATGTGCAAGTGACGCATGTGGCCAAAATATCAGGTGTAATCTCCTTTCCAAAACACACTATAAATGAGACTTCCAGTCTTGTTCCTAGGATGGGGCATAACTCAATACAGAGAGAATATCTTCTCCTTTCTCCCCTCACACAGGCCACATCTTCAACAATTCACTTTATATTTCTTTAGCAATTTAATATTGTTTAATGTTTAAATGACACCTCTAGGTTATCTTGGCAACTGTTGGCTACTACTCCTTCACAGATGCAGCACTATACAGGATACTTACACATTTTAATAATAAGTGCTATCAGTATTTAGCAGTAAACCATACCTGACAAATAAGTAACACAGGATTAACTGATTAATTTCTTCTGCTCTTTTCTCTTGTGTCTTAGTTACTGCATTGGTATTCTTATACACACGGGATTTCCCAGACTCTATCTAAAGTGATGAAAATTGCTGTATGTTTTTCTCCACAGTGCTAACATATAAATCATAATACAGATCCTTATGGACATATTGCTGTGTTACGAATTCCTCTCTCCACAAAGAATTTTTCACAGATTGACTTTGCCTCTGAGCAGAGCCCTGTAACTCTAAATAGATTTGTGTGTGGGAGTTGACTGCAGTTTTAGGGTGGGTGTGAAGGGATGACCCTAAAAGAAGTGAGTGCTAGACAAGGACTGTAAACTAGTAAGAAAATAAAAAATCAAAATAGTAATAGAATTCTAAACTAAATTATTTTATGAGTATACTTTAAATAAGTGACATAACCTTTGAAAGATGAGACGTCTATGGCACTGTGGCTATGGGGCTGGAAAACAGAAACCAAGGTTTTGGCTTTGCTGCTGAATGTGACTGTAGGCAAGTCATTTCATTCCACTGCAACCTGTTTTGTAACAAGGGCCCTGGTTTATGTCCCAGCCACTGGGTTTAGAGTGTCTCCCAAAGTTAGTGCCCAGTTTTAGATAGAGCCACCATCAGTTCAAATTATATAAATGCAGTTAAATTTATAAAAAATGCAATATTAGAACAGTTGCAACATATGGTAGTACTTGAAATCTTTACTTGGACTGTGAGTTTTCCAAATTGTACCCTTAGGCACAGTATGAGTTCAAAACCAAAGTCCAGCATCACCTGACTCTGTGAATGTGCACCCAATAGTCCAGTGTGGGAGGTTGATTCTGAAGAGCCAAGACTTACCCTTAAATTATACATCAGTTGCTAAGTAGCATATATGCATATCAATAATTGCAAACCAACTGTGCATACTTTGCACACAGGTCTCTCCAAAATATTATAATGAATTCCCTCATAGTGTGTCTTGTGAGGAGAAAAAAAGGAATGCAAGCCTGATCTTCACTGTAATATATTTTATTCACAGTATTAATTTCCAGTGTTATTTGATAACGTGATTGGTTTCACAGTTGATTTGTAGGTATACTTTTAACTTTTGAGTGGCTGTGGTAAATTCCAAATTAGTTTTCTACAAGTCTTTCAGCAAAAATTCTTTCCTACCCTAGCTGCCCACAGCTGAAGTTTTTTCTTTGAGCTGAGAACAAAGTCCACAAAGCCTTTCACAATTACCATTTGAATAAGGCTTCACATGAAAAATGGCCAGGACTGAATCTACTACACATCTTCTAGTTTTTGAGAATAAAGCACAGCCCTCTGTGAGTGAGCTCTGGGAAAACTAGTACTTCAGATGACGATACTACAAAAATAGCAGTGTTATTGAGCTTAATATAGTTTGCAAGCAATGCCATGGAAACCTTATTAAAAACAAAAATGCAATTTCAGGATTTTGGTGCTCATCAAGAACAGAAAAATATTAGTGCTAGTTGTTTGCAAGAATATACTTCTCAAACCTGACAAACAGCCAAATCCCTACGACTTCTTATAACATTTTTCTGTCTGATTAACATGATTATGTCTAAATTGCTAAGCTTCTCACCCTGATAACTTGCAAAAAAGCCTGCTAAAGAGGAACTGACTGAACGTGAATTGGAGAAATGCTGTCTCCCTGGATCTATAATGAGAGAACCTAAACCTACAATTTTTGCCAGTGTTTGACACAATGAGATCCTCATCTCAGTGGTGGCACCAGCTCTCATCTCTGAAACAGGTAAGTAAGTGCTATGCCTGAACAAAATTTGTAGATAGCTTAATTAAAATGTCCAAAAGAAAAAAAAAAGAAAAAAAAGCCTTTCTGTTACAGTTGTATATAACAGAACTCAGAAGGGAAATACCTGCTGGAAGATGATACAAAGGCATAAATGCCCTGGTTAACAGGTTTGTTACGGTTTGAACCCGTCTCTGGAGAAAAGGAGCTCCAGAAGAGCTGCTGAGAGATCTTCTCATTGCTAAACTCACTTGCAGAGCTAAACAGTCAAGGGATGGGATGTTCAACTACAAGCAACTGGGTGCAAGTGAGCTGAGCTGTGTTCTACCGTGTCTCACCTTCATGGCAGAGCCAGCTTAAGAAATTCCCACTGCTGCAAACATACTTTCTTGTTCCTGCCCTGCGCCCTGCAACTTGTGCCCCTCTCACTCATATTGTAAAATTTTCTGTAGAACTCCCTCTACACTGGATCACTAAAAGTATCAGAAGTGACATTTTTATGTAGAACTTCTCAGTGATCCGGTTTACACCAAACTTCAAAATAGCTGCAACATCACAGTTAATGGGATTGAAAACTGGTCAGGGAGCAAGAAGGAACTGCCTGGATAGAGCTAGACAGAAACTTATCACACTGTTCTTGTCTGCAAAAGCAAAATAATGGAATAACATCCTTATTTTTCAGCAGCAGCATTCCCCAGTGCATTACTAAGAACAAAGCTTCATGCTAAAATCTGAAGCCACCTCCCAACTCACAAATGGCTAATTATTTTCAGGTATCCAGAAACACTGTGAAGTCTGCCTTAGCCAGCCACTTAAGGGAGCAGACAGAAGTTGTCACATAATGACCTACTAATTAAAAAGGAAGAAAACCATACTCAAAAGATCTGGGAATACCCATAAGATAGCCTAATAAGGATAATCTCCTGTACATGTTTCAAGGGAGCAGCAAACAAGAGATGGCTGAGAGCCCATGCCTCTGACTGGAAGTTCTTTGAATTTTTTTGGTTGGTTTTAATTTTTTTTAGCAGTAAAAATATGTTGGCCTGCCAACATATCAAGGAGATGTTTAATGGTTTGTAAAGCTTCAAGTCATATTTAACCAGAGTTCAGAGAATTCAGACGGGATAGAAAAGCATCTGATTCTTTATCGGTCACTATCTAGCTTTGAATAAGGAATGCAGCCCTGCAGCTCAGGGAAAGCAGATCAACTGTGCCCTCCAAGTACCACAAATTAAACTTATTGACTGACAGAGTCAGGAATGATGGTCACTGTTATTAACAGTGCTATTTATAAACTCAAACCTAAGCATATTTATTTATTTATTTATTTCACCTGAAACACAACAGCTGACCAACTCAAAACCCAAATGAGATGATGTACTTGACCATCTCCTTCCACTCCTCCCCATCTAACATAACAAGTACATATCTTCAGAGAACTTAATCAGAAATTTATTCCTGCTTTTCCCTATCATGGCTTTTATCCCCAAAACAAAGTCTGCTGGACAAAATGACATATGAAAGACTAAATGCCTGCCAGATGACTCATTAGCATTCACCTCCTCCCAAAAGTTAAGCCCTGCCTTGTGCAAAAATTAAAGTATCCACAGGTACTTAAAAATAGGGCATTTTGTATACATGTGATTGTTAATATTAGTCAAGTTACTTCTTGAAAGCTAAGTAGTCTTGGAACAAATTTAATGCTGCTGGTGTAATCAGTGCAGAGTAGCTGTCTTGAGGTGGGTGTGGACCATTTTGCTCTAACAAAGATTCCTTGGAATTTAAAGATACCTCTGCAAGGGATCACTACACTATAAACTACTTCAAACCCCACAGATAAATGCTAAGCATTAAGAAAACAAAGTGTGAATGTTTATCACTACCAAAATCATTCTAGTAGCCTGCAAGTACCTACAGGCAGCTTGGAATAAGTTATGTCATTTCTTTTCTTTTTTTTTTTTCCTTTGAGAAGACAGAGTGAGTGTTCAGGTGCAGAAGGAAGCAAAAAAGAGGGATGGGTAAACTAAAAAAAAAAAAAAAATAATCCATTTCTCACCTGCATTTTTATTTCCATTAGTGTTTTTCCTGGAAAGTACTTTTCAAACCAGCAAGGAATTTTAAATCTGGAATGGGGAGTTATGAATGCCTTTGTTTTAGCTTGACAGAACAGATATTGTTGTGGATGCATTCTGGATAGCAAAGATCCTTCTAGCTAAACACCATCTGGTCATACATTCTGTTTGCTGCTGTGGCTTTTGAGAGACTGAGCATCATGGCAAAGTGGTCATGTCAATTAGAATACATTTTTTATCACACCACTGCAACTCTTAAGCACATATAAATTAGACAGAAAGCAGACCTCACATGCTGAAGCAGAAGGATCTTTCCCACGATTGTAGTGTATTATATTAATGGCAAGTTTAAGTAATAGACATATTTAAATTTTGGAATATATTTCCAAATATGATTATGCCCTAATCTCCTAATCTAGATGTCCACCCATATCATGAATGCCATACAACGAGATTTATTGACAGAGATATCAGGAACTCTTTGCAGTTGACATTTTCAAGCCTGAATTGTTTCCCAACCTGAGACTTCTTTAGACCAGAATGGAACAGTGGAGAAAAAAAAAAAATCCCAGTTTAGGAAGTGCTTTTAGTGGTGTCTTTATGAGATATTGCTTGTCTCTGTGTTCATTCCCTAGAGGGTGTGCTGATACTTGCTGAATACTGCTATGCAGTCCTTTCACCTATACAGCTCCCACTTGGGATTTTTGCTGAAAATCTATGACATTAGAAATAGTTACTGGCAGCTTCAGACCAGCTGCTTTCTTCCCTGCCAGTTCCATTTTTACATACAAAACCATATGGAGCACTGAAACAGAAATATTTCCCCAGTGCCGTCTCTGTGGCATTAAATGGAAAAAATGTTCCAGAATTAGCACCTCTACAGAGCATCACTACAGCAATGAGGATATTCTATGTAGTACATAAAGAGATCACAAAGCAGCTCAGTGATTTTATTTCTCAGAGTTCACACTTCGGTTGGGGTAAGAATGTTTTCCACATGTATGATTAAGATGTTCAAATATTGTACATGGTTTGGGAAGTCCAGTATGAGGTTCTTCTCATAGATGCAACTTTCAGAAACCAAGCAGGATCTACACTCTTTGAAATCCAGACCTCCTTCAGATATTGTACAGGCTTCCCCCTTCCCTTCTGTTTTTTAAAAGACTTAAATAATTTTAAAAAGCAGTCTCATACACTTGAGAGGCTTGTGGCAGAAATAGTAGATGTCAAATCAGGTGCAACATACTGTGCATTTTGTGGTATGCAAAGACAGGGATCATGGTAAGATGGAGTAGTAAAGGCTTTTCTTTCAAAAGTGCTATAAGCATTGCTTTTCTTGTAACTGCAAGAAATACTTAATCTTTTTTTTTAAGCTCCATTATAAAAGTAAGGTTTTGCATAGCTCATTTAAATAGTTTAAATGACACAAGGTTAAGAACAGGAAAGCCTTTCACCAAAGGTGGTTAGTCCTTTTCAAAGAATTCATATTATTTGAAGCTTACTTTCACTGCATTCTTTTACCTTGGCTGCTTCCCAAGTGGGTATAAGTTAATTAAATAGGATTTTGACCCTTTAACCTTCCCTATAAACTGCATCTTTACCTAACTCTATTTAAATAAATCAGATAAAAAACCAATCATGTAGCAGAATATATATTTTTACAGCTGTGGAAAAAACAAACATGCCTATTAAGCTTATTTGTAAGTACTTAGTAGTCAAAGCAACAGCCAAGACTCATGGATGATTTTAATTAAAATAAATCTGTGTGGGCACATAAATTCATTTACGATGGCTTTTTTCAAACTGAAACTTCTCTAGCATTACTGAACAGCACAGCACTACAGTAAATTCTCATTTGTTTGTGGCAACTGAAGCTCAATCCGCCTGATTAGCTTGTATTCATTTTGAGTCATGTAAAGTGTAAATCGTATACACAAAAAATATTAAAGACATGAGGCTAAAAATTGTTACAGGAAAGAAGAGAAAGAAAGAGCAGAACAGATGAACAGATAATTATACAGAATGATACCCATCACCTCTGTAACTGACTTGCTCTGGGTTTAAATATCAAAAGGAGGTGAAACAGATGTACCAGGAGAACACTGAATTGCTCTCTACAAACAGATAGTGTGACTTTCTGTATGTCGTTAGCCCTTTTCACCTTAAAATACAGGCTTCTGCTTATTAAACCCTTCCGAAAAGCTTTTTCAGTTCATCCAGAAACAAAATGCAGTTTAGGTATGAAGAATGATAGCAGTTAGGTATGGAGAAAGGAGTAACTAGCTCATGTATAAAGAATGAACAAAGAACTAAGCTGCCTCTTTGTGCCTAAGTGATGTGCTCAGGTCTCTGCATAGGCAGTAACAAAGACGGTGCTACTGGAGCCTGAGCATTGATCACATCTCTAACCCCCAGCAGGGACTTCTAAAATTGAGTTCATCACGGAAATAAATCCTTCCAAAATGCAGGCCTTTAGTTTGATCTATTAATAGAGATACAATCTAACCACCTCACTGGTGCATTATGTTCAAATTTTGCAGCCATTTGGTGATAAATACACGCCTTTAGTTTTTGATCATTGATTGGGAGATATTTGCCCCTTTCCTGACACTTCTCTCAACCCATCCTTGCTGAGTAAACAGCAGGAAGATGACAACAGTCATATCATGCATAAGAAGCCCCCACTGCAGCATGAGCAGAGACAGGCACAAGTGGGGAGGCAGACCCGTGCACCAATTCCCATCTTCCAAGGTGCAACTCATTTGCTCATTGTAAAGTGCTCGGGGGTTCTTAATGGCACCATGCATCATGTTTTGTCCACCTTTGTCAAACTATGTTAGACCAGGGTCGTTACCATGCGGAGACTGTGATAACAAGGATTAACAGGAAAAAGGTCTTCCATTTCTCACATTGCACAGAAAAGAATCATATACTCCCAAGAGCAAGATTTCTCTGCTCCCTTTCACCATTCACAAAACAAACCTATCTAAATTAGTGTGTAGCAGTACAGAGTGTCCAAAGTAAAAAAAAAAAAAAAAAAAAAAAAGAAAAGAAAAAAGGCACCCAAAAAGGATGAAAAGGCCCCAAAAGATCTCTGTGTGCTTGAATTTGGTTTCAGGAGAATANAGGCATGTCAACAGCCTGTAACTCTCCCTCCTCAAACATTTTTATCCTGTCAAGTAATAACTGACAATAACGGTACTGTAAACTCAGAGAGATACATTCTTTGTGCTTTGAAAGAGCTTTGCATGGAGTTATTTAATTATCTTCCTTATATAGTAAGTAGAGGATGAAAAAGATTTCTGAAATAAGAAATGTTATTGTTAACTCACTAATCACAGCTGAGGGACTTGGGGGCAGTCTGGCTCCGGAAATATCTTTGAGCTTATTTTACAGAATTGACTTAGTTGGTGGTATCCCTGTCACATGGATTTCAATGCAAGGCACCAAAACTTCCTTTATGCAGAAGTACAACAGACAACACTGGACGCTGAAATCACATCCTGGCAAATTCTAGAACACTAATACTTGAACAGGGAATTTTTATTAATTTTAAGAAGTTAGTTTTTCATTTGTAAATGCCTATTTATGACGTGATTGAGTTTTGAGTCGATGTGTAAATTACATGCTATGTTATTTATTTTTCAAACATAAAATATATATCCCTGCTGTTTTGAGAAACTTCTGACCCTTAAAAGTCAAAACAAAGGCTTGATTTCTCTCCTTTGATTCTGGGGGTGCCACAGATGAGAAGGTTATGAGCTTCCCTATTTTGCTTCTTGACACTCAACATGCTTATGGCTTGGGACCAACGGAGTAGCTGGGGGCAACCTGGGTATCAACACGTAGGAAGAGCTGCTAAAGGGACCTTGGAAAAATGCCGAGACGATGGCCAAGGAGCCCCGTGAGGCAGAGCAGACCAGGACAGGAGTCTGCAGCCAAGGCCAGGCAGTCGCACAGCTACAAATGACGAGGTTTCACAGCAGAAGCTGCTATAATACGGCAATAGATTCTTACCCTCTAGGCCCATATGTCATCACACCAAGCTAAGCTGAAGCTGCCAACTAAAATGGGCAATTTCACATGAACTTGGCAGGGTGACTGCTAACACAGAGCTTGTTTTCCACTGGTGCCACCCACTCTGCTAATCCAATTCTGTCTCCTGATTTGCTTTTAAATAATAATGAACACAGCAGATGGGAGGGGAAAATGTTGCTGGCTGTTAAACCAGCATGCGAGTGAGGCTCTTTGCTTTTCACATATCTTGTGCAAACTAGCTCTAAATGCAATGTCAAGTGATTAATAGTGGTTAAACGAGAAAGCCAGGATTTGCCATGTTCTCAGTCATTTAATCTTTGACCAGGACAGGCAGGCAAACAAAACAGTCAGAAGAATAACATGTTGAAAGAGAAAGAACCAACTTCCATATCATTTAACTTTGATAAAGATAGGGATGGACTCTTCTTCCCATCCTTGCAAATACCATTTTTGGTGGGGTTTTTTGGGTGGTGGCGTAATATGGGGTTGCTAAGCACCAGAGCAATATTAAAAATACCTTTCAAATTAAACACACAGTAATCAGGACAGGCATTATTGAGCGTAATCCCATGGCTGACTCCTTTTTGACAAGGAGAGAGGAAACAGGCTGAAGGACCAGGTTAGGTAATAGGGATGTGACTGTCAGGAAAAAGGGCAGAGGGAGGCACGGAGAGGCAGCGGGCAGACAGCAGAGAGCAAACAGCCAGGAGGCTGCCTGTCTCTTCAGCAGCAGCAGGAGGACCTATTGTTCCTGGGTCACACAACATTATCTCCTGTCCAACAAACAGCAGGTAAGCTTGTTTGCACAATGCACTGTGTTTTCTCTTGTGTCAGCCTGACACAGAGGATAATCACCTCCTACTGCTACCTACTGACCTCACACTGAGGGTTGAAAGGTAGGAATCCCACTGGCAACGCATCTTGATGAAGGTGAAAGAAGGTATCAGTATGATCCCATACACCAAAACCTCTTCCACTTTATCAGTTTCTGAAAATTTGGGAACTTACAACTCTTGAAAGGAGTTAAATTGCTTGTGCAATATATCTAATCCCTTGTACACCCATAGCAGTCTTTAACACATGATAATTTTCTTGTCCACAAAGAAACCTTTGCCACATTTGCTGCTCAAACTATATGCTGCTTTTGTAAGACAAAGGGTTTTATTTAAAATAAGATCCTTGACTCCTTTATTGTGGAAGTTGGAAGGACTCAAGTAAGTTGAGCGGGCAGACAAGAAAAAATAACAAAGTTTCAGTAGCTGAATGTTTAGAAAGTTGCATTTGAGTCCTGCTTCTGCCATAGCTCCTACATGATGCTAGAAAACTACAATCAGAGCTCCTACCTGATACTAGAGAAGTTATGTTAACCTTTTTTTTTCCCTAACAGAAATTCCCTTGGCAGCTCTCATTTTCTTTATAATCCAAGATGGATCCTGGCTGGGGCTGCAGATATGCTGAGCATTCACTGCTCCAACTGAGGTCAATGCAGAATGAAATCCAATCTGGACATACTGAGCGCTAAAGGATGCAAGGAGCTCTGAAAAATCAGGCAAGAATAATTGATTAATTTTTAACAATTGCCATTTTAATACCTGTGCTTCGGCTTCTAGTGTGTAAAATGGACACCTTAAAACCATGTCATCTCATGGGGGTACTGTGAAAGTGGCTTCACAATGCTGGCAAAGAACTCAGACAGAATGCACATCATGAAAAGCCACGATGGAAACTCATGATTCCATATCTGGTGCAGATTATGGACGCTATAGCCATAATGTGTAGGATGAAACACTGAATGATGAAGATGAAAGGAAACATTAACTATCCGTCTGTGTTGACAATCTATTATCCTATAGAAAAGGGACTTGAGGGCCCAAATAAATAAGAGTATGTGATCCAGGCAAATGAAAACTGTAGATGAGTGCATAAACCACAGGTGGAGGAAATTAAATTTGAAACCTTAATTTTTGTATTAATTTTTGTATTTCCTAAGTACTGTTTGAATTTACCACTTTAATAAATTTTGTGAAGCAGACTTTAGAAGACAGTGTTGCTAAGAGCTAATGGTACATCTTCCCATACAGTCACATACAGGATGAAGAGATTCTTAATATGAAACATAAGCTTTTCTCAAATTTATTATCAGTTTCTTTGCCTTTCAACTGAAATATTTTTTCTGGTTTGAGGTTGCAAGACCACAGTAACACAATTTGAGACAGCAACCTTTGATAATACAGGTTAACAGATATTTTATTGTCTGACTGTTACAATCTCTGTTTTTCCATCTAATGTAGGGAGTTTAGCATATGCCTTCTAAAAACTGAAAGAATTTCATACAGGCATCTGTACTGGTCTGCTCCTTGTACTAATTAAATTAGTTTCCTGTTGAGTAAGTAAAGTACTGGCAGCCAGGAACAGCTGGGGAGACAGCTCAGAGGCTTAAGCACTGAACCATGAACTTTTCTGTTTACTACAACATTAAACAAGTAGACACTCTTGCTGACATTACGGGGAATGAAAGAGCATTCTGTTAAGATTGTTGTTTCATTACTGTTCGTGAACTACTGATCTTCTTAAAGAGAGATTTTTAAAGATACAAAAGGTATTTCATTTGATACAGTTAGCTAAATAAACTCATTATTTGGTTTAAAAATACGTGTGTCAAAGTTAAAGCTGAATTTGAACTTCGAATCTAAGGGGTCAAAGCTCAGAAGGGAGAAGTAAGTCAAAGTACCACCCAATAACCCGGCTGTGTCTCTGGTTCTGCACCTCCACTCTAATGATCACAAAGATGAAAACTTTATAAGACACATAGATTTTCAGCCCAAGCACCTCATAAGGGGCATTGACACCTTGAAGGAGTAGGGCAAGAGACATCATGTCTCTGATCTTCTATACTAGTGGCTTTCAGCAACTGCTGGAGAGTTTGCCATATGTTTAAATAAAGCACAATGACAAAGAAGCACAAGCAGTATATGAATGGAAGATCTAAATAGCTGCTCTTACTTCAGTTTCATTTTTCCTTGTAATTTAAGACGTCTTAAAATATTATAAATTGTTTACATTAAAATATACATGCTTACCACACTACATATACACTGAGCCTTTGTGTGCATATATTTAGCTCAAAGCTAATCTCTGAATAAGAGCCCTTTCTGAAAATAGAGATTTATAAAAAGAAATACTGATAAACTTTCAACTATAGGGACTCTAGTGGTCACTGCAAAAACAGCATTGCAACACAAAACCTGTGTGATTTTGCAGATCACCCCATAAATCTTCCTTTGTCCCATGAGTTTAAGTTTTCAGCCAAGAAAAACAACATTCTTCATAAAATTAATGAAAACAAGCTGCTCTTTGCCTACAGAAAAAGATTTTTCTTAATTACATTTTTTGCTTTGAATCATATATCCTGTAGTTTGATTAAATTCCCTTAGAAGTCAACTAAAAATTAGAGCTCTGCAGTGTGAACCTCAAATGTGGTGTTTACTTGGAGAATATAAACCCACCATGCCTTTGGAAGGTGATATTTAAAGCAAGAATAAGAGCAACATGCAAGACTGTTTTTATTATTTTCATTATGTCACTGCATAAATTTATTTTCAGGGCTTAGAGTTTGTCAAGAAATATGATCTGGCCAATGTATTTATTAGAAATAAATGGTCTGTGTAAATGAATGTAGATAAAGCAAGAATACTGGAATTCTGGTTAATCCCTTGAGGCAGTAAATCAGGATTTCTAAAGCACTTAATGCAAAATATCTGCATCAAGAGGTTAAATATATAAAATATGGAAAGTCAAAGACAAGAAGTAGATTAAAAGTTACATGGAGACGGTGTTGAAAAAACTGGAGCCTGCTGCTAAATAGATATCCAACAGGCATTTATTGAGGTTCACTGGCTGCAGCAGCCGCTGGCATACTCTAAATGAACTCATACAACAAACAAAAATCAAATTCTAGTGTCAGTCTTTGATCATTTTTTAGTACCAAAGCAGAAAATTTCATAGAGAACCAAGCTATGTGGACATGATTAAGCTAATGCAACTAATTGCCCTAACTGAAAAATAAAAATGCCAGTTCTCTATACCCTTGCTGCATCCTCATTGCCTCAATACTTCAGATGCGCCCTGTATCCTTCCTGGCAGACCGTGCCTAATCCCCAGTAGGGACAGCAGACAGTGAAAAGACATCACTCATTAATTTAAGCACTAATTGAATCAGTTCCTATTCAGCTGAAAATCTCTCTCCACTCCACAGTGAGACCAGTCCCAAAACCTAAGTCTTTGCCAGGCCTAAATCATAATTCAGACTGAAGAATAATTTTCTTTTTCTCTGGCTCCCAATGCTTTCATACAAACAAGACATTTTGTGTATGTACTACTAAATAAGATCTACTTAAAAAAACCCAGCCCCAAATCCTAACCACCCTAACCAACAAAACTGAATATATTGCCCATTCAAACAGCAGTGTTCCCCGAGGTTCTCTGTGCAGCAGATGTATTCCTAATATGACTGCAGCTATCACCCATGACCAGTAACTGTTGGCTCCAAAGCTCAGAGGTGCTCTTTGTTTTAAGTTCTAAGGCAACCAGACATACCTATATAGACATATATATACCTATATATATATATTTCTGCTTTTATGCACACACATGGATAAAACTGACTTTTTTGTTTTTTGACTACTGTAGCCCTGACCCTTTCAGGGGCTCCATGCAAAGAGGCCAGTACCCACACACAGCTTGTTTGAAGCCAATGTGGTTTTCCCAGTGGGAGACAGGAAGAGATGGGAATTACTGAGTTAAATTTGTGTATTGGTATTTTCAACATAAATTAAATATTTGCAGCTAAAGCAATAAATACTGAAATCCTACTATGCATTGATACTTTTTAGATCTCTGGGAAGGCAAGTGACCTTGGTCCTGCTTCTGTCGTTCTAACTTAAAAGTTTTAATTTTTAAAGGAAATTTAGTCCAGATTGAGAGAAGGATTCCTAGTACCCATACTGGTACTCCAGTAACTTCATTTGCTTCAGTAGGTCTTAATCACATCCCTAAAGCTAAATATTTTTTTCAGCTATGTTCCTAAATTGAGTTTTGTATGAACAGCAGAAGAAAAACCCTTTTATTTGTATGACAAATTACAGTGTTCATCACTTTTGTTCAGCAAGGTCTTACCAAATACTGTTTCACAATTCAAGGAATGCATTCAAATTCCTATGAAGAGATGCAGAGGATTAGCTCTTGTACACATCTTTTCCTGTTTGGGACAAGGCTGACAAAATCTGAATGCTGAAGGCTGAAATTCTGAGCGTGGTGAAATGTACTTGTTAGACCTTTTAACCTATAATTGATAGGAAAAACTAGATGTTGTAAAATCTGAGCCTAGCTGAGCAAGCTTTAGGGCATTTTCTCACTTGTTATTTTGCCTCTTGATTATCACTCATGCACAGAAAGAAACTACCAGAAATGCCCAGGGAATGGCTAATAGTCTCAAAGCTACTATTTAGAAAGAAGATATTGATAGAATTAGCTAACACATAAAAAATGTGTGAACTGTGATTTGAGCTCATTATGCACACAGTTTATTTGAAAAAAATTGGCTATTATGATTACCATATATTTGTCAAAACTGATTGTAAAATGGCATTATTTTGACGAGCCAGTTTTACAGTGACACAAATACTAAATGAAGACAACATACAAGTACTGACTTAGGAGAAGAAAGTCTTGAAAATAAAGGACATTTTAATAATTATTTTTATTCATTTCACAACACTGATACCTCAACTCCCATGGGTCTCTGAATGAGTGTGTGAATATACAGGGAACATGCTATCACAGCATTGCTAATGCATCTGGATTTGACCTCTGAGGAACAGTTTGTGTCATCGTGGAGCAAAAGCTCTGGTAAAACATTTGTCTAGATAAAAGACCTCAAGCAGTTAACCTGCACAGCAGAGGCAATGCAGCCGGGCACGAGGATAATGACCTCTACCCAAATGGGGAAGGTACATCAATGTAACACCACGACAGCAAGACAAAAGATGACGGCAGCTCAGCAGGAAAACATTAGCAGTGATATAATTCTTGGTACTGTATGTGAAGAAATGCCTTAAGAAGTACAATGCCAACCTTTTTTTACCTAATAATTATTTCAAGTTTTAATATTAAAAGAAAATTAAACATCACACCCAACTTTGTTCTTCACTTTTATTTTAAACTCTTGCTTTCATTCTGTTTTATTTTTCCCTAAATAAAAATCTTGATAGAAATAAATACACCATGCGGGTAAAAGTCACAATTCAGATGAAATAAACTTTTCTCATCTGATACATGACTTATTGGATGCATGTTTTTCTGACTTCAGGTAATTATGACACTGCTCTTAAACATAAACCAGAAGAACTTGATGAGCCTTGTTTAGCAAGTCAAACCTGTCCTAACAGACAGATTAACTCATTTCTTATGCAGATTATTTACACTTAGGATACCTTTCATTGTTTATACTGAAGTTTTCTTCTTTCTGTTTTTAAAAGGAGACACTGTGTCACATATCCATTATTTTTACCAGGCTGAATGCCTTGAATATTTAGCTACTACTCTTTTAGCACCACACCAAAAGTTCTGGGTTTAAACTATTTATTTTTAAAGTAGTAGCATGATCAGGCCTGCATGCTTATCTAAAGATCTTTGCTTTATGAGGGAGATTTTAGTCTGTGAGGTTTCCTCTACACATGGTAGGCAGCTGTCAGCAGCAGTGAGCAGGGCGAGGGGTCACTGCAGCTGCTCTGTGAAAGCACAGGGTTCCATCAACATCTCAAAAATCCTGCAGAGTGGGAGCTGGGAGACCACAGATTAGAGTACACTGGAGTGTGTATATAAGGTCACGTCATGTCTATCAAAGTGATATCAAACCGGTACACTGTACAATACATTTTACTGTGCTCTGTGTTCAAAGAAAATAAAAGGAGAATGGACATGTGTGTAGCAGACCACGGTTTAATACAGAATTTCACACTGTCCTTTCAAATAGATGGATTTACTAAGTTCACAAAGACATGTCAAATATGTATACACAGTGGAGATGTGTTGACTTGAGAGAGAACTAGATTTCATGAATTCTTCAGACATGAATGAGATCAAAATAATTCTTATTAATTAAATAGTAGAAAAGACTATTAAGAGAAACCAGATGTTCACATTTCCTGAACCCTACACACTAATATACATAAATGTCTGTCCTTGTACACGTATGTCAATAGTTTCCCATGAAATGCTGTTTCATATCTCCTCATGAAACTGCACTTCTGTGAAATTGATGGCTGTGTTTAAGATAACCCTGAAATAAGGATAGATAGGTAGCAAACACATAATTCTGATTTGTGGGTAGACACAAATCTCTCCCAAATCTGCCTGTTTCAGAGGACAGTTACAGGACATCGAATGTCATATGTCATGTTGTATAGAATCCACAGAATCCAGATATTTTTAATTCTCATTGTTAGGGTGCTTCAACCAGATGAACAAAACTTATGCTTAACAAAAACAACAACAACAACCAGAACAAGTTACCGACCTGACATCTTGCATTAGGAAACAAGGAAATGGGTAGGGCAACAGAGAATTTATTCTGGCTGAAATATGCAACAAATGAGATGACAAGACACTAAACAATGTCTCCTGTTTCTAGCATTCTTGTGCAAGCTGAAAGCTAGCAGAGCTATTCAGGCAACAAAGTTTTATCAAACCACACATGTCTACCAAGTCAAAGGGTTGATGACACTACAACAGTTTTATGCTGTCTCAAAATTGTTTCCACAATTTTACAATTACTGGTAATCACTTTCAGCAACAGAAAATAAGAAATGTAGGTGCAAAGAATAAAAAAGGAGAAAGTATCCTGATTACAAACTGTAAGTTTGTAAGTTGTGAAGTGTGAGCTGCTGAAACAATCCAAATGGTGTGATTAAAGCATCCCAAATATCTGAACCAGCAGGACTCTGTGACCTTCAAATTTCCTCTGAAAAGTTCGGAAGTTTTTCTGTTCATGTGGGTTCACTTTAAAAATTGCTGACCCTGGCAAAGATTGCAAAGCTGTCAAAAAAAAAAGTTACCACCTTAAGCACAAGTAAATTACAAACCTCCCTTTCTCCTTACCATAAATACCAACACCCACTTGCACAGTAAGCCCTTTAATCTCTTCCTCACAAAATCCTTCATGCCTGGCATTCACTTACACATGCATTAGCACTTATTTTTCACAGCCAATTACCATCCTGCCCTCACCCAGTCATTACCCAATCTTTCTGGTCATCCACATTCACTTGAAGGCATCCTCCTCCACTTCAGCTCTTCCCACACTGAAACTCTCTCTTCTTAGCCACTGGCCCAAATATACCTGAGCTGCTGAGAGGTTTCTGAGCCACCAGAGCTCAGCATGAATGGGCTTTGTCTCTTTGGATTTCTCCAGTTTTGTTTTATTTTAAGCAGAAAACTGTTGATGCAGGACCATTTCTTCCTGCTTTCCTGGGAAAGGCTTCCCCTAACACTGGACAGGCAAGAGTTGCCAAGACTGAACTGAAGAACAAATGTGGATTAATACCCCTGGCAGTGCTAAGGTCTCTCCTCAGCTTCACTGCCACTGACCCGGGTCTGGTCCCCCACTCTGGCCCCTCTGTCTCTGTGGTTTTCTACATCAATATTACTGCCCAAGCACCAATGCTGCCCCCTCCCACAAGTGGGAACACCAGCGCACCCGCTGCCTTAAGTGACGTACCTATGATCAGAGAGGATCACACAAGGGCTGCCTGTCTTAGTCTACCCGTCAAATAATACTTCACCTGCTTTACAAATGGTTTCTCAATCTTAAGTGAATTATCTTTGTGCATGTCTGAATAAATGAAGAAGATTAAGGACAGTTGGTGGCAGAAATATGAAAAAGTGGAAAGTTTCCCATGGCTTTCAGCCTTGTGATTGCTCTTCTAAGCCATGGTCTTGGAGAAAAAAAAATTAATCTGCAAATGCTATCTTATTTTCTTATACGAAAAGGAATACTGCTTTTTCTTTTAAAAAAAATTAATCCTAAGGACTGATCTTTCTAAGAAAAGAAAAGTTCCTGACAAAATGGAAGGGGCAAAGAGTCATAAGAAAAACACATCTCAAAAAGAATTTTTCACCAGAATTATGAGAAATTCTGTCACCCATTTCACTTTGAAATCCTATTTGCCACATACTCTATTGCAAAAACATGGTACAGTACATATTTTTCTCCCATCAGTTCCTTCTTCTCGCATTATTCACAGGTTAGAGATCAGTTTCCTACAGCTTGTAGAGCACAGCAGGAACTGAGAAGAAGTGACACACAGACAGCCCTAAGTCTGCGTACCTGAATTCCCAACTTCCATAATTTCTTCTGCAACACTACTGGGCACATGATAGATGACTTCCCTTATTTTCTGTGGGGCATAACCATTTTTCCACTGGATAGGTCAGCCAGCTAGATAATCAATGCATGCAGACCAGTGGGCCCCAAGAGTCATCCTGTAAGCATGATAATTACGTCCAAAATGCTGTAATTAACAACACACATCACTACAAGCTCCACTTTTCAAGTGGCCAGAGCGATGATTCAGAGCACAGCCCCGTGCAAAGCTTCCATTTTAGGCTAGAGAACTGGAAAATTGAGAACTCTTCAATAATTCTATGTTAAAAACATCCTGGTTATAATTATTATGTTACGCTGGTAACATAATTTCATATGTAATTACTGACCCATATTACAGGAGTAGGGCAACCAGTAGCTAGCTTAAAGTAGTTAACTTGCAATTAGCTCATAATGATTTCATTACTTGGCACATTGTTTTCTTACACAAAGCTCCCATAATTTCTTTTCTAAAATTACACAGAGGATTGCTGATTAGGAATCTACATGTGAGCCTGGAATTTATGCACTTGTTTAATTTCAAAATAAATAAAAACTTATGCACATATAGGCCAGGCCTACTGAGATCTTTAGGAGAAACATATTCAGGCTTTCAAAATACAGGTACAGCCATTAACAAAATAATCTCCATCTGCAAAACAGTCTTTCCTTCCCTTTACAGTATTTGCAATAATTTAGGCATGTAGCAGAATATTTTCACAGCAGTCCTAATCTTTGTAATACATTGGAAAAGTTCTTTCTGCTTCTTATGTGTTTTTAACAAACGAATAGCTGTGGATTTGGCAAAAATTCTACATGTATTGATTACACAAGGAGAAAAGCTAAACCTTTGATTTTATATTCTTTCTAAAAATGTTGATAATATTTGCACACATGTACAAATTTTTTGGAAACATCCTTAAACATTCCTAAACAATAACAGAGAACCAGAGTCTTCATGTTTCCCTTCTTTTTTTTGTTACCCTTTGCATTCTCATCTTGTGCTTCCCACTGGCTTCCCTATCTGCTCTTCTGCTTTGGTAAGAAATCCTGCTGCATGCCTGGGAGAGTTAGTAAGGAAAAGAAAGTCTTGTAGTGACAGAGCTGCTCTGCAGGCTGACAGCTCGAGACATGGCTTCTAAATAATTCAGTCTGGGACCAGACATGGCAATTCTGTCTGTGCAGAAATACCTCAGAGTCAAGGTCAAACACTTCACGTGGTCAAGAACAAGCAATTAATAAGTGGAATTTCCACACTCTGAAATGGGCTCATCATTTGCTTTCAACTATATGGGTAGGAAATATTAGTATGTGTGGAACTCAAGTCTCCATCCTTAAAAAAAACCAACAAAACACCCTCAGCAGTTGCAGCTTTAGATTATTTGGGAGTTATTTCATTCTCTTCTGCATTTGAATTGATGGTGCCTGGTCAGTATAGTGGTAAGTTGAGGTCTAGAGGTGTTACCATCATACACAGGGATAGTTCTGTAATTCACCAACAGCAAGGCAACAAAAAAGGCAGGTTACACAAAGACAGCAGTGAAATGCCATGTGATCAAATATTTAGTATTTACACTTCACTTACACATATAATTAGCTTTTTTCCTGGGTATACAAACACAAGCACATTTCCATTTTCACCCATACACTTTAGGCAGACTAAACTGTATAAATGCAACAGATTATCTGAAGGCTGAGTACATCCTCTAGGTGTGTGCATACATCTCTGCACATGAGTTCACACAAAGGAACTTACTCTCAGTCCCTGGAGAAGAGGATTTCTTAGCACACTTCACTGTCCCTTTTGCACTGTTACAAAACAAATGCTGATAACAGCAACAGGAATAATACTTCCAAAAAAAGGGACTGTTTAATTAAAGTCTACAGAATGCAAATTCACATTTATGAATACATGCTATTCAACATGGAAGTTCTTTTCAGCTAGATAAAGGGTTTTTGGGGGGGTTGTCTTTTTAAATATTTTTTTCAAACAAACTGAATGTCTTAGGTCTGGAAGCAATCAAACTGGATGTGACTTTGAAGTGTAACTCTGAAAATGCTTGCAACATAACTCTGGCCTATTGCAATGTTGTTATTATAGTTCTGGTTTCTGTTGGAGCCATGACCATGAAGCTGCACAGGAGTCATTGAAGAGTGTTCACAAAAATACCCTTTCTCCCACCACCCCTCAAGCAGCATGGATTAAATAATTGCCACTCAGCTGCTGTCTTTTAAATAAAAATATTCTCTTCATTGTACATGTAGCAGTGGCAGGTTAAAGTACATTTTGCCTTTGTTTTGTTTTTCGCTCCCCCAGTCAAGGATCACCAGGCAGGACCACAGTGAGAAAGGGTTTGGCATGTTTTACAAATTTGCCTTGTTTTCTTTTAGTTCAGGAGAAAATGTGCCCAGAGGAACTTCTTTTCTCTTGTTTAACATGGATGAGAAACATCAGAAAACAGTAATTATTCAGATCCTACAGAAAAGATGTGAAATCATGTCACTGTTTCAAGTGAAAATTCAGGTGTTCCCAGGGACATGCCCTATACCTATGAGAAGTATGAACACTCAGTACTGTTGGTTTATGCTGCTATCCTATTTTTTTTTTTTAATTATCCACAAATGGTTTTATTCTCAAAAACGTGGTTTTTTTCCTACAGAATTGGAAATACTGGAGAAAAGCTTAGCCCAGAGTATTAAGTGGGTCAGAGGAAGACAAAAAATAGAAACAGATTGGTTTGGTGGAGGATGTGGGAATGGTTATGTGATCAAAAAAACTCCAGATTCCATCTTTGGTAGTTTCTACACCGAAGATTTCTTGTGAGGCAGACTGGAAACACAGTATTATGTATTTGTGCCATCCTCTGCTCTTTTCCCTTCCATCTGCCAATGGCAACTGTCAGGAACAAAATATTCGTCTTGGTGGGCTTTTAGTCCACTTCAATATGGATGTTTTCACATGGATGTTTCAAGGTTTTGTAGGAACCTTGAAAACTCCAGGTTGGGAGGCAGCTAACCCTGAGGTCTTGAGAGTACTCAGGATAACCTACCTGCCCTGTGAGCTCACTCAGCTATTTTTTGAGAAATAAAGTTGTAGCGTAGTTGTCTACAGGTACTTTTACATTAAATTTCATATTTAATTGTATGCATTTTCCTGCTAACCCTTAATTTTGATACTTTTTGAGCTGGAGTTCATTAACACCTTGAAAATAATAACTAATCAATATCTAATCTCATGATTTGATTCAACATCAATACGTGTCCTACAAATTGCATTTTTCTGCAGTAAACCACAATACTTTATGAAAAGAATGTGTATTTGCCATAGTAGATAAAAATCTTACAGCACTATTCAAACAAGGAGAACTGTTCCGGTCATCTGTGACAGTCCCTAAATTCATCATCAGAAAGAAAAATATCTGTCAATAGTATTTAAACATTTTCCAGTAGTGTGTAACAAATCTCAGATGTCCAGGTATTACCTTTCATTATGATGGATGCTATACAGTGCTTTCATTGTCTGTCTAACTGGCTGATGGTTTCCAGCGTAGGTAGGTGGCTCAAACTGCATCCACAGCACCTCCCCAGCCAGGCGTGCTGGAAGAGTCCAACATGCAGAGGTGTCTGCATGCTTAGCCATTCTCTCAGGAATGTGAAATATTGAAAGCTGAAGACAGACTCAAGACTTGGAAGCAATTTACAAAGCTTAAGTCAATTCCTCTACTTATATGGCAAAGCTGAGAAAGAAGCTCTTTATACATATTTTCTCCCATTATACCTCCTCTCCTCCCACACCAAGGAATACTCTCACTTATGAGGACACTAGGATGAGAGTGGTTGAGGCAACTGTTCCTATATATGGAAGAGTCTGAGTTAAAGATAGCTCTGGATGACAGATCATGCTAAATTCTCATCATGCCCATGCTCCTCACAGTTACTGTAGTAAAGATTAAATGATGAAGGAAAAACCCACTATTTAATTCCAGAAGCTTCTTGACAGGAAAAAAATACTTGAAAAACTGAGAAAGAGTCCTAAATTCCTATTTATTTCCTCTCGTGATACCATTCATAATGTTAGTGTACAAGTTTTAGTGAACCTGACACCTGAGCAAGCATTTATGTTTTCAGTTAACAGCAATGTAAAGGTGCCAGATAATATTTGTCAAAAAATGGTGCTGTTTTTCATTTGAGAGGACAATCTCCATAGCCAAACGACTGTAAGATCAGTGTTGCACTGTAACCATAATTCAAACCACAAGCCTATAATATGTGGTTTCTACTGCCAACATATAATGTTTGCTGAATATTAAATAAAGTGTTCACAGACTTTACCACTGTCTACAAGCATTTTCCATAAGTGGATAAGAACACCGATAAGCAATGTGATTCCCATTTTTATTGTCGGTCCTGAGGTATGCATGTAAATGTTTATCTTTACAATCTGGTTCTACACAGACAGGTTTTATCCATATATTTTGTATTTTTTAAACTAGATGTGTTTGTTACAAAAAATATTTCTATCACCTTTTTCTGGTTTTAGGTTAAAACTTTATCGTCTCCTAAAAATGACATTTTATGAAATCTGTCTTTTTGTCTTGAATTCCTGTGCCACTTAAAGACATAATGAAGACTTCTCTTCCCAAAATATTTTTTAACAGGAAAACTTCTAAAAACTAAATAGTAAGCCAAATAAAAGAGGACTGAGAAACCAGAAAACATACAAGGTCTGCTCTCACTCCCTGTGAGAAAAATAGGAATTGGCACAGCTGAGGACCACACTGTTCTGGAGACAAGAGCCTCCTCCTGCTTTGCACCCAGTGGGAAATGAAGAATGGCTGGTTGGACCACATAGTTGCCAACCCATTATTTCTCCTCACCTCCCACCTATCGCCCAATCTGCCTCCAAGGCTCTCTAGGTGATCCCGTGGAGGACGGATCCTTGGTATACAGGCAGATAACATTTGGCACGGACTCCTCTGCCTGAGGATTTGACTCCTCTGGGTTCAACAGCAGCAGGACCACTCTCTCCACCATACACTTCTTATCTGGCTGGTAAAGGCTTTCTCTGTAAAGATGCCTGCCCTGTGCTCTACTCACGACACTGGGTTCAGCAATACTGCAATTCACTGCAGTGCTGAATGAAACCTGCTTTCATCCAGGTTTCTGTCTGAGCAGGAGGAGAGGTTCAAGCTCCATCAGGGGCTTCAGGGCAGCTTGAGGCCACAAGAGCAATGCCAAATGAGGGCTAAATCGGCACATGCAGCCCATACCCCAGCCCTCTCCTTTGCATCCAGCTCCTACGGTGGTCTTTCCATAGAGGCCTGCAGTGGGACTGTAAAAACACAGCATGGTAAATTCAGAATGAATATGTAAAGTATGTGTACATGGGCGTGCATTCAAGATGTACACTTCACAGCTGCACTTCAGAACTGGCAGAGCCAGAGTGTGAAAAATGAGAATAGTTTTCTATGAGACAGTTTCAATCTTGATAAAGAAACATCATTTGAAGAATGAAACAGCACTCAGGGACTCCTTTTGAAATTCCTGCCGCTTCTATGTAGAGTCTTGGTTTCAGCTGTTCCCTCCGCCTCTCCGTGGGTAAATTTAAGCATCCCATAAACACACATGGTGGGAATGAAGGGCAGGATTGAGGGAAAAAAATGGGACCAACTTCATCCTCATTCCAGAAAAATGGGGAACAAACCAAATATCAAAGCAATTTACTGTGAAGCTTAGTGGCAGACTGGCAAAGACTGATAGTTACTTAAACATAGTATAAGCAGATTAATAATAATTATTTAATAGGAAGCTGAGTACATTGTACCTACTTTTGTTACAAGCTGTACAGATTGCTACAAGCTGTACAGATTTCTTAGCCTTTTTAGAGTGGATAAAATAAAAAATTACTATGTGCTAGAAGCTTCTTTCTTTGCTGACAGGAACCAACTACACTTTTGCCCCCTCTTAAACAAACCAGTGTACTTTTCACTCCATAAATCTCATATTACTTCCTTCCTTTTCATTTATTTTGAACCAGAAGGAGGAGTTTCTAACAGAAGTGCTTTATGGCAGCAGGAGGAAAACAGCAAATCAGGATGGAAGCTGCATAAGGAAAGTAAATCAAAAGTAATAAAATCCTGGAGATCTAGCAAGGTTTGTGGGGGGAAATGAAGTCAAAGTTGACTGAATCCAGAGCTGGAGAAACATTACACATGAGAAAACACCATTAAAAATAGGCTGCACTCTTAACAGATGAGATGGGAAATGAAGTAATAATTTATAGCAAAGATAGGAAAAAACCTGCCAGGTTTGCAAATTTCAAATGAGATGCAAGTTTGAATAAGAAGTGATAATGAAATGCAAGCACACAATCTTAAGGGTAGAACACCATGGAACAATTTAATTAAAAGGAAAACAATATGCTCTGCAACACAGGATCAGAAATAACATACTGCTCAGCTAACTAGATAGTTATCTATCCGACAGTGCAAGCAATACATTCTAGTGCTTGAAAAATTTTGAATAAAGGTTTGAACTTGACCTGAAAAATATCAGTAATGACTTAAAACTTTCCAAGTAGGTATTTTCTAAAAATTCTTTCATCTGATTTTAAGTGACACGAGTATGAAACAAGTGGAAAATGTCTGTGGGCATAAGAACTTCTGCTATGCATGTATACCTTTTAAAAGTAGCTTTACTTTCAAAAGCAGAATATGGCAAGCATTCACTGTGATAAATATGGCCATTTTTTTCCCAGTCCCTAAGAGTGGTCATAAAAATATTCGCACAGTTTGGCGAGCCTTCTAAAAAGAAAAGAAACCTCACACCCTAGAAATATCATATATGATATTAAGCAATGCCATAAAACAGTAGCTTATTTTATATTGAAGGATATTAACTACAGTATGGGATATTGCAGAAGAAGAAGGTCTGCAGATTTGCAAATGAATCTCATGCATGATTTATAAATGCAAATGTGAGTAGTAGGTGATAATGAAATACAAGCAAGCAAATACACATGATAGAGCAGATGCCCCGGGGAGGTGGGGGAAGTGTGCTGCACTAAATGTACTTTTTCAAATGTCAGAATTGGACCCAAATGGCATGAGAAAGCAGCATCTTGATAGAGTAGAATTACAGGAAAATAGCATGTGGATAGCACCAGATGAAGGTAAAGGTAGAGTGAGTGTTAGCAGTTGTGTGAGAAAATACCTACTAAGGTGTATTAAAAATAATGGCATTAATCTTAGCCTGAAAAAGGAAATACTGGTTACATTGCCCACCACATTTAGCCAAGATTACCAAACCTCAGAAAATCCACAAAAGAAGACAATGTATGTGGATGAATATTAACCTAAGTTAATGGATATTCCTAATTTACTGTGATTAGTAATATACAAATACAATATCCAAGAGACAGACAAGGACAGTAACTCCTCCTGGGGAGCCAGGGCAAAGCAAACACCAAGAGGAGCTTTTTCACTCAAAAATACCTTTGGACACATAGCCCAGGTGCCTGCAAATTTCCTTCCATGTAGCAAGGACAGATTGAAGGAACAAATCCATGCTTTCCTATATTTTGACTGCTTCTGTAGTTAATAATTCAGCTGTTGTTTATGTTGAAGAACTGTGCATCAAGAAACCTTACAAGTGTCTTTTGAAGAATTATGTGGAATTCTTTTTAGGGAGGAACTGGGGTCAGGGTTAAAAATGCACTCACCATATACAACTTTGCCTGACAAGAGAGAAGAAGTGGCATACTTTGATAAGGCTGTTGTCTTACAGAGATTAAAAACCCAGAGAGGGTAAAGTCAGACACAGCTCCATTAAAAAGAAAAAAAAAGGAAAATGTAAACTGTGTTACGTGGGTCTGCTTATTTAATCTTGGCTCGGCATCACTGCAGTAGCTGTCTGCTGTTTTTCTACTGTTTTCTAAAGCTGCAATGATTTTTGTTGTTGGTATGCAGAGGCAGAGTTTGCTGGCCTTCCAAATTTGTATTTACAATTTAAGACTTAGTCACATAGGGCTCTATTAAAATGCAGATTATTAAAACAGAACACTAATAAAACAATAAAAGACAAAGAGGTTAAGTATCTAAAATTATCTCTAACTTGTAACTTGATGCCTCATGTAAAGCCTATACGTAGATAAAATGAAAGCTTGGAATTGTTGGGCAGCTTTGACAGCTGACTTTTTAGAACAGTTTTCCATCAATTAAAATCATAGATTTTCCTGAAATTGAGCCATGTAAGGGCTGGGTATCTGGCTTACTTTCCTTTCATATACTCCATGATGTCTACCTGAAGCAGCTATACCAGCTCAGAGAATTCAGTATAATGTTTTAGGTGGCACATGTAAAGATATATTATAAACAACTAAACATGAAATGTAAGAACAAGGAAAAACACTCCTTAGCATGGATATATGAAATATTTAAGTATTTATATACTATGTAACAGACTGCCAGTAGTACCTGGGCACCCAAGATATATAACATCCCCAGGATGTTATGAGGGAGGCATTCAGAAAAGAGCTTTCAAAAGAGCTGCACCCTGGCCGAACATTCAAAGGGTTAATTACACAGCTGAGTGTCTACTCCATTTACTGATAAGCAGAAAATGTTGTAATTTTTTGGGTTTATGAATTGCTAGGGTCAGTCTGTACCTTTCCCACAACAGTGTCTGTCTAGCTCTATCCCTTACATGCTGGGCAGAGACAATCCCTCTCTCGCCTGGAACCCCAGAGCCCTCTAAGCCGCTTGCTCTGTAACCTTGGCAGCTGGGGCTAACACAATTCTTCATTTTTGTTTTTGCAACTGGGCCTCTCTAAATAAAAACTACAGAGCCTTGTCAGCCAACAACTGAGCGTGTAATCACGACATTGCAATCCCCTACTCTAAGAGTCAATCAATATTTTTCATTACAGATTTGTACGGTAAGGTCAACAAGAAGAAAAATGCGCATGGAGCAAAACAGACAAAACAGCAGAGAATTACAAAATCTCTTCCAAGCTGTAAGATTATTTTCTTTGTAATGATATAAAAAATATGCCCTTGATGAAGTTTTTTAAATAAAAATGAAGGAAACGTACATTAGATTGGACACAACAAAGCAATCTGTATGGCCTGCACCGATGCATCTTGGTAGTACAATCTGTTTGACATTCAAAAGGTTTACTATTCCTTTAAAAAAAAATTACATCATTGTACATTAAGCAAGTGTAAACATAAGAGATGGGTATAAACTGCTAAATTTTCTGCATGATATTTTCAATGCATTAATTAGTAGGAAGGAGGATTAGATAGAGGTACAGGGCTAAGCTGGTACATTTCAGCTTGAGAATCAGGGGCAATCTGCTCCACAATGCAGTTGCTGCTCTGACCCATTTCCAACAAGTTTTAGCGTAGCTTTTCCTGAACCACGCTGAAAAGCATGGAGATAGAACCAAACACACCTGAAATTATTGGTAATGCAAAGGTGGTCACTACAGACTTTTACTAGGCAAACTAGGTTTTACTTTACCTTCTACGGTTTTGATGGCGGGGTAACAATCCTTAACATGAAGCTTCATGATTCATCAGAATAATTTGGTAACAGAAACAAAGACCATACCTGCATTTTAAAAACCTTATTTTTACATAATCAAACATTTGTCTGAAATAATATTTTTCTCCTTTATTTGAAGAGAAACATCACTTTGTACCATCAAATACTCTTACTCCCAGGAATTATGGTTACAGTAAGCCAAATACGTGTTATGTGTTAGATGTGGATCTATTTCAGAGCAGTTACATTACAATGTGAATTGAACCTCATATGTCTGTACACTCTTGGTGAAAAATCATTGTCACTTAATAATACAAATATGAAACCATGGCCTTGATCTGAAGGACAGCCATCACAGAGGGATTTAGAGGGATTTTATAATCCTATTGACTGTTTTACCCTAATCAATTTGCTTGCTGAAAGCCCCAAGACCAGTTTTTCTTCTGATAGGAACACCCTTGGAAAGAGTGACTTTATTATAAGTCTATATTGTTAAACTATTCCTTCTACTGGAAGAGCATCCACTCACTTGTCCAAAGAAGGTCTCACTGCTGGGTAGGAATTTGCCTCTTCATATTAACTTCAGTTTTCAGTCTATCTTTCCTAAATCCCAAACAAACCCTCTGTCCTCCACGACTGTCTTACAGAGTTCAAAAAGCCAGAATACTTTACAAAGCCTGAAAAAAAAAGTCACTTTATAATTTACAGAGGACCAAAGTTTAACGTAGTTGGTTTAGAGCATGGTGTTAATAACACCAAGGTTGTGGGTTCAACCCCCATACAGGACATTACTGAAAGAGCTGGGCTTGATGGTCCTTGTGGGTCCCTTCCAACTCAGAATATCCTGTGAAGTGTTTATATAAATTTAAAATGGCTTTTGCAAACTCAACTGTTCTTCGTGTCTGCAGCAGACAGAAATAACTACAGATTCAAACCACAGCAGGAACAGCCAAGTCTTTCTTGATGTCTAACAATAAGGACAGAGAGGCTCTGGAACAGGCTACCCAGAGGAGGTGGTGGTATCACTGTTATTGGATGTTTTTAAAAACAGGTTAGTCAAACATCTGTCAGAATGACACAGATAGAGCTGATTCTGCCTTGGGGAAGGCAGGATAGACTAGATGACCTCTCGAGGCTCTTCCTGCCCTATTTTTTATGATTCAGTGATTCAGCACATAGCTTTGAAACACCCTGGGGCTTGATTCTTTTCTCACCTCATGTTATTTTTAAACTGGTGCAACTTCACTGACTTCGGTAGAGCTTTTCCTCCCTGTCCTGCAGTAAGTGTGAGGAGAATCAGAACTCACATTTCTTACACAAATGGAGACTGGGTCTACCCTCCCACTGTGCTGCACAGCTGATTTCCTGAGATAAAATTTTCTACCTCTTTAAAGCAGGCAATATCAATGATTTAAGTCAACCTTTGTATTATTTTAGTAAAATCTGTGTCCCATTATATGAAGCAAAGGTGAAAAAAATGTTGAGTAGAAACATTCTTTGCAATTTTCAGCAAATGTCAACTTTTTCTCCCAATGTATTTCTCTTTGTGTAGAGATAGAGCTTGGAACCGAGAAAAAGTCTACCTCATCTACAGAAGGAAGCCACAGGAAAGAGGAAAAAAGGAAACAGGAGAGCCAATGCTAAGTACTTAGCAGTGCCTCATAAACAAGGACACAACACACTACAGTTGGCTGCAACATCTTGTAGACAGGGTATTCTAAAAATGTTACAGTCTGGGCGTGGGTTTAGCATGTGAGCTAATAAGTGTGGAAGATAATCACATTCCCATCCATCAACCTCTAAGGACAAAGAAATAGATAAAATATGTCAGAAGTCCCCGAAGCTACACAGCATCTAGAATACTACTTATTTGAAAATGTCAAAGCTATCCACATTCCACATGCAGTCAGCAGGTTTACGCAGAGCTTCAAATACCCAGAAAATCTGTAGTCCATGCCACAGTCAGTGAAATACTATTACACTGCACCAGCTTCAAACAGAGGAACGACAGAAAATACAGTCCATACTGACTAATTTGTTCTTTGGCTATCATTATCCACAGAAGTTACCTATCTAGGGATATCACAACCTCTCTTGTGGCATTCACATATATATATAAAATATCTCAAAAGTATTTTCTTCTCATTTGATTTTGTTTTTAATGGATAATAAATCGTCTGCTTTTTTTTGTGTGTGAATGAATGACATTCAACACCAAGCAGTAAACAATGCTTTTCATATATTTAATCTCATTCAAACTAATAATAAAAAATAGAGAAATGGTTCTTGCAAATTTACTGTCTTCAAAAAAGATTGAATGTAAATATAAATATAAATATAAATATACATATAAATATACATATAAATATAAATATACATATAAATATACATATCAATGTACTTGCAGGTGGATTTTCACTTTCAGAAAATTCATAGACATGAAGATTTTAAAAACTGAGTGACTTCACCTGAAACAGGCTGCTCAGGACTACAGCACTTTTTGAGACCTTTGGGAGATCCTATCTTCTGATTAGTTCTAAAGTGGTCACTCCTCTTCTGTGCTCTCACATCCCAGGAACAGCTTATGCAAAACTTCATTAAAAAGATGGTGAAGATACGAATGGAAAAATTCTCATAGGCTGCTAATTCCAGTGGTAATTGAACCTGGCATATTTCCTCTATTCTGGTCTAACTGGGATTTGAATATTTGTTTCCCTCAAGTAAAGGTTGTGAAATCCCCTGAAACACAAAACTATGATGAAAAGGTCCCCAGTGTGCAAAAGAGATTTCATTTACTTGTGCAGTGCTTTGAGATTTGATTCTTCACTTAAGAGTACCAGATTTCCTTGGGATGATGAAACACTGTATAAAACCCCAAGGAACATGGAAAGGTTTAACTCCCACTTCTGGATTCCCTTCATTAAGAAAATGGTATCTGCAGATTTGGTGGGAGATGGCAGGGGGTGTAAGTTTTTGGCCCGAGGAGCAGTTAAAAATTCGTGACAGGTTTCAAATGTGCTCAAAAACATAGTTTATCTATACTCAGAGAAACAATCTTTTGAAGCCCTTTAATGCCAAATTACTCAGACAAACCTGTACAAAGTTTCATGTGACAGCAAAACATACAGTCTTGTCTTTTAAGAAGTCCTCTGTCAAGCACCCTCCACGGTACATCAGAACATGACTTCTCTGCTTCTGAATTTGAAAGCCTGTTTTGCCCTGTTCCTTTGAAAAGGCCTGCTCTTCATCCAAGTTTATCATAAGGTCATCTTCCTTTCTGTGCTTTTTTCTGTCATCATATTTGCTTATCTCTATTAGATTCTGACCCTTTGAGATGGGTGATGGCAATCAGAGATAGCTGCATGGTGTCATGTTAGTTACCACATGCCAGCGCATTTCGAACTACACAGCTCTTCCAGAAACAAATACTATTCACTTGAACAGGACCTTTCTTTAACTTGTTTGGTTGGTTGGTGTAGTTTGTGTGTTTTGTTTGTTTGTTGGGTTTTTTGTTTTGTTTTCTTTTCCAGCGATGAACTGTGCACAATGGGCAAGGCTACTCCTCAGCCTGAGTACTAAGCATTCTGGGTATTTTCTGTGAGAAAAAACCCCCCAAAGTTCCCTGAAGCATCCTGAGTTTGAAGTCTTTTTAGCATTATCTTACTGGTCAGCTGCCCACATCTCTTCATAGGTAAAGACTGAAATATTTGCAATAATAAAGACTGGATAGAGTAATAAAGAGGCAACAAAATGGATATCTTTCTAACTGTGAACCTTCATGACTCAATCAGAGGCATGCTTGTGTATTCTGTTTTTACTCAAGCTTTGTGCGCCTCCTCCCTTTGGTACTGGCATATGTTCTTTAACCTGTCTAAAATGGCACCACTTGCTGTTTACTCATTCAGAGGATCAAGTCCAATACCGTTAAAACAGTCAATACAGCCTCTTTAACACAGTAGTTAAAACAGGGCTACCTTGTCTTCTACAGATACAAGGACTTTTCTGACAGCATTCTCAAAAATATGGACAAAAATATTCCCATCTGCCACCTCTCCTGCTCATCACAAGCAGCTCTTCTTTGCATCAGCATAGAGGCTTGGACCTTGACTCCCTTCATTGAAGGAGAGAGATGAGGAAGTGAGCAGTCTTTACACTGGGAACCTAGAAGCGGTATTTTCTAGCCCCAAAAATTTGGTTATATTTTTGTAAGACTTCTCACATAATTAGAGTTAAGAAAGTTCAATAAATGCAATTTACTTCTGTCTCAGTTTTTAGTTCTCAATAATAATATGAATGCCATTAATAATATGCATTCATGAGGTTGTCTGAAATTGTGCATTAACATTTCTCCTAAAGCAATATGCTTTCTATCTACATGCTATTTTCCTATCTGTCTGCATAAGGTCTCTAGAATTTCATTTATGATATAGCAATTCAATAATTACTCAAGACTCCCATCTACAAATTAATATGACTGGAGCATGTAAGCATCATTGAACAGGCAGGAATGAATCCCGAATGGAAAAGCCAGCCAGTTACCTCAATAAAAACAGACTGTGTGCAGAGGGGGGGGTAGCAGTCTGCAACGCTGAACACATGGCCTGAGATTTCTGCATGAAGGAGTATTATTTAATATACTATTGCATGGAACTGAGCGTGACTGCACTTAGCCCTGCTCTGAGCCAGGGGAGCCACAATACATAGAACACATTCCCAAACAAAGACCAAAATTTCTAGAGGCAAAGATATAGTAAATTTTTAAACACTGCAATGTCAAGGCTTTATTGTGCACTTCAGGCTAGTGACCAGCCACATTCTGCAGATAATGAACAACTTCCTAAGAAGAAGGAATAACAAAGTTAGCAGCAAATACATGGACTGATCATCACAACATAGCAACTACAAAGAAAAGAAAACATGAGATTGTATTGGATCAAGTAGTAGTTGATAGCAAAGATGACAACGCATTACCATGTAAATGTTGTGGCTGGAGGCGAGTTAATAATGGTCTTGGTAGGTGTAAGTCATTAGGATTCCTTTGCGGTAGCCCTGTAAATTATACATGGGCGTGCTTTTAGGGAAATCACCTTTTTGCTCTCCTGTAGCTTTTATGCCAAATTAAAAAAATTCGGGAAGCAAGCACAATTATTCTTGCTTATGTAGCAACTTTGATAAACAGGAAGAAGTCTCATCACTAGCTTAAAAAAATAATCACATTATGTTAAAATGAATCAATGCAGTCAAAAGTTAGGATAGTCCAGTCTGTCCTCTGCTCCTCAGAAGGCACGCTTTACCTAAGGACTACTGGGGGAGGGCTGGGAAGCTCCTTAATAAACACATTAACACACATTTTGAGTATGCCTGGTGTTATCCAAGTGCTTAAGAATCTCACTAAGTTAAGACATCTGTAGGGATGTTATGCAAAGCTGTCAAAGTGAAGTACAGCCCATATTCAGAAATGCTAATGGGTATTAACCTACATATATTAATAAATAATTAACATGCAACAATCTCTTCACATTTAAAAAAGATACTTTCAAATCTTTCAATCCACTCAGATTAGATTCTGATCTCTTGAGCAAGCAGTTTTTTCAGCAACCCCAGATAGAAATCCTTTCTAATTTCCAGGACGTCAGGTTTTTCCTATCTGATTCAAGATTATTATCACAATTTAAAAATAAATTATCCAGTAAAATCATTTTAATGTAACCAAGTATTAGAAGATTATTTTCTTCAGTTAAGAATTCAGGAAAATCTGATTGACAGAAGCATGTGTGACAAGGCTACAAATCCAGCTTTAAAGCTCCAATGATTGAGTGAAAATCATTATGACCCAGTAGAATCTAACTCTGTTGTTTCAAATCTGATAAAAACCTGTAAACTGATGGGTTAACCTCAAACCAGCAGGCTTTATGGTGGTTCCCAGTAACCAGCATGGAGTCACTGTACTCTCCTCGAATGAGATCAGGTATCCATTCTCAATCCAGATCAAATCTGTGCTGCTGGGAAAGCACAGACCCCATGTCACTGACTGTGGAACCACAGCATAATCGCAGTAAATGCTGGAAAATCTCTTCATGCGGTAAACACACCTTTAACAGAGTGGTATTCATGCAAAATACATGAAAGCCCTTACAATAAATCAGAAATTTATTTCCTGGAATAACAGCTTTCCAGTCCTTTAAAAGACAAAATGTAGCACAAAGGAACTCAGATAAATTAACAGTTATTCCATATCTGTTTTCTTCAGGCCAAATAAAAATAAATTTCACAAAATAGGTAAGGTCTATTTGAACAAAAAACCCCAAACAACTAAAGGGGATTTCTGGTCTCAGAGATATCTAATTTAACATATTTAGGAGGGAATTTCTGTCAGCAGGGAAGGAGAATACAACTTTCACCATCAGAACAGGACTGACCACATGCCCACACTCAAGGCACAGCTAACACAGAGCATTCCCCCTCTTCCAGACCAGATATATTCCCATACCTCAAGAAACAGACCAGACCAAATCCTGACTTCAGTAAAGTCTAAATAAATGGCTGCACCTACAGAATCTTAACAGCTTCAGCTGGGACTCATGCTGTTCCTTCATGACAAAGAACATAAGCAACACATTTCTGACTACAGCTTCCCAGCAGACAACCCTTTTGTCCAGGGACTCCAAATAGCTCTGGATTCACATGACATGCACCCAGCAAAATACTATCACTCAAAAAGGAGAAAGAACTACCAGTTAAGTCCAACTCCATGGTTCAAGAGACTCCTTCCTCAGCTTATTTTCTCCTTTGGTGCACTCATAGTCTTAAATTTTTTATTACCCAGTGAAATTCACTCTAAAAGAAACAACTCTTGGAATAACAAAATAAAAAGGAAACACATTTTCCTCCCTTAAATCAAAACCACTGTGCCAGCCTGGAATTCCCTAATGACAACACGAGCCCAAGACAGAACAATGGCATAGTTGCTTGATAAATCACAGAAAGTGAAATCAATATTTTATAGATGGGAATGGAAAAGTCTGTCAGGAAACCAAGGTTCTGCCAGGGTGTCATTCCAAAACACAACAGAATGAGACACCAGAATACAAATAAAACTGTGCAGCGTTTCCTATGACCCTTTTGGTGGTCCATCTAAGTCACCTGGAGAACTGTATGAAAAGAGAGTGGGACACATTTTTTTGAAATGAGCACTGATCCATTTCCCACCTGCTGTGTTATTTCTCAAAGAATGCAACAGGAGAGTTGAAGCTCAGATCTACAGCCTTCCAAGTGGAAAGGCAAGTCCATGGGAACACAAGTGATACCAGTCTGCATGCATGCATACCTACTCACAGATGTTTCTCATTCTCCTTCAGCTATACCCCGTTGCTCTTGCTCAAAATTTCACGATTCTCAAGGATGTGTTTTTTGCATTGTATCACCAGTGCTGAAGTTTGCACTTCATACGCAAATAAGCAGCTCAAGTAACTTTACAATCTTGCATATTCTAACATTATGAGCTGTCCCTGTTTCTTTCAACAATTTTTGCTCAGTGATCCATTAGCCACTGTATAAGCATGGGGAGTCACCATATCCACCCTCCCATTACTGTCACAAAAAGAAATGACCATTCCTTTATTAATATTTAGTGTTTGATAAAGACAGCTTTTGCTATGTGCTTAAGTTTGACTCTGTGTATTACTCTAAAAGACCGGAGTATAGATTTGCCTGGAAACTACTTTTTGCCTTCCAATTATTAAAACCAGTATTTTATTTTAAATTTTATTTTCATTAGCTCACTCCCTGTTGACAAAAATGCCCTGCTTAAAGCACATTAAAATAGTGAATCACAAAATGGATGCTCTAATTTACGAAAAAAAGTAAAAAAATAAAAGACAATGTAATAAAAAGATAAAGCCTTCATAGAGAATTGCAGCAATTATATCTCCACAGCTACAATATAACCCAAAACTTTGCAAACGCTTTGATTATTGAACCATGGCTGAAGTGAATAATTTGGCTTTCACTAAGAAAACAAGCACATTCATTCTCACTACAATGGAGAGAGGCAGTTTTAATTAAACCTTATCAAAAGATGAATAAAGAATAAACTCAATACCCATTCTACAGGATTCTATTTTCATCTGTTTAGTTTAAGCTTGCCATGTTCATGCAATAATTAACCACTGTCCAAGGAATGCTGGAGTTGTGTTAATGTTGGTAAAGATTTAATTAGTTCAATTATCTGGAGACTATTGAAGGCTCAGCATAGTACCAATTTCTTCAGGCTTTATACATACCTCAGATCAAAATATATTAAACTGAAATATAAGTGAACAAAGAAAATTTACTATTTCACTTCAGCTCCTGAATGAATGTGTGTTTAATAATTTTATTGCACTTGTTTTAAAATGAGGTTTCAGAAATAGAATACGTAAGCTGTGACTTACCCAATCTTCCAGATTAGCTGGACTTTTTTCCTAAGTCATCTTATGTTTTAAACAAAATTAAGTTTACTTTAGAAAAGAAAACCCAATGGTTCTTTCAGCAGGAAAAAGTATAGTTCCTGCAACGTTTTTTCCCCCCACTGCCTACATATTTTACGTCTTTCAAGGAAAGTGAGGCATTTAAAAAGCATTGAAAGCAGTGACACAGACAACTGTTTCAATCTGTCAGACAGCATGGACAGACAGTAGGGATCATTTTAGAAAATAGAGCGGCCCCCCAGCGGCCTGACCTTCCTGGTGGGAAAGCGAACACAGCGCGGTGCTTGACAAGCTCACCAACAAAGGAGTATATTTAGTCCCCCCAAATTCTGACACGCTTCTCACAGGAAAAACGCAAACTGGGATGAGGCGTCGTTGACTACGGGTAACAAAGGATGAGTTCTAATTGGAGACTGCACTGTTACTGTGAAACAAAAAGGAAGAGATGAAAAGTGAAAACACCACTTCACTACACGCAGACTGTAAGCGTTGGAGTGAGCCCAGTTCCTATTTTTTAAAAAGTGTTCAACTCCATATTAGATGCTATTCAACTTGCAAGCCCTCTGGATCTGTATGCAGAGGAATGGGAGCATTAGAAGATTTCCCTCTTTGTGTTACTAAAATATTATCATTAGCTATTCTTTAGAAGGGATGTTTGAATAAACCATGCTCATTTTCCTGTAAGGTTTAAATGACATGTTTATTACTACCACGGTCCGTCCTTTGTTTTCCCAACAGTGTGTTTTGGGGTATGAGTTCTTTGTAACCAGTGAAGGCTACACAAAGATGGCCAGCACATGAGAAAGTCACAGGAGATTATCTCCCTGAGGAGCTAAACATTGTAGGAGGATGTTATCATTTTCTTATGAAGCAGTAAAAACTTGTGAGTTAATATAAAAGTAACTGTTTTGAAATTGCATACTACATTATAGCCAGGCTGGATTCAAGCTGCTTGTCTCTTTAGGCAGTCATAAACTACTTTACAGATTGCACTGCTATGCTTCCAATCAGTAAACACCATTTGGTAAATAACCCTTGTGAAACACTGTACCTTATTTTCTACTACTCACTTCAGCTTGAAAAAGGTAAACACTTTAAGGAATAAATTAAACTAATAAGAGAAGGTGTGAACTGCACACTGAGTGCCAACTGATGCCTCAATTCAGCTCCCGTTTTTACCAAAATTTGATCTCCCCTTCCAGTTTTCTCTAGGGTGGAAGAAAAAAGGGAGATGCTGAAATTCATTCAGGCTTTTCTTGAGTCCAGATGGCAGATAATGCTCAGCAAGCAACAGGATATAGCACAGTTTCCATCAACCACCTCCCCTTTCTGACGACTGATGTAAGTTGCACCAACAATCTGAGGACTGGAGGTGCCCTATGGCCTATTGTTTGCAGACTTGCTTCTGCCTGTGTTTCTGTGAGAATTTATGACAACCGTGTGGGAAAAAATAAGGCTAATAGATGATTAAGTTTTTAATGATTCACATTTATCATTAGCTGAAAAAAAACTCAGCTGAAACATCAATGTCTGAGTGAGCATAAAGAAGCATTTCAAGTTAAAAATACCACCCCAAACAAGTCAGAGCATGTATGACTGAGAGCCAAATTTCATCATATGTGGACTCATTTAATAATATTAACAGGATTGTAATTTTTTCCCTTAATTATAAATATTAAGCAACTGTAGAGTAACCACAAATATATCCATACAGGTATATCCAGTGTCATACTCTCTGGTATCTTAGAAATTGCTTCGTCTTCTTTCCCAGAATTTCACCAAGCCTAAAAGACAGTACTCATTTTTACTAGAGAAAATTCAAGCTCTATTCAGGCCAGGATGTTGCTCACCCTAACACAAAGCATTACTGAGAAACATATGTTGCTTTACAATGACTATTAGTTACAAAGCTGATGAGAAAATGAGCTAAGTATGTACAGACACATTTCTAGAACAAATTATGCATATATATATAGTATTATATACATGTGTGTATATGTGTATACACACACACACACACTCTATTTCCATGAGTATTACCACCCAAATAAATAATTCAGTACTAGCTAAAATCATTAAGGCTATGGCAATCACACAAAAAAATTTGCAGCAACAAAAAGCAAAAGCCGTCTATTTCAGGTGCTATGCTGTTAGACGACCTATTTGGTGCCTAAATATTAATCATATCCCTGAGATGGTGTTCTTTGTCCCATGTGAAAACCGTGGAAGCTGGCAGTATACACTGTAAGTGGATAATCATTCTAAGGAGGAGTAATTTGCCTGCCACCACCTTTAAATAGTTTTGGCTTTTTCTTAAACACAATTCAGTTATTTTATCTGGAAAAGCTCTAAGGCATGGACTGGGTCTGCTACAGATTAAGTACAAAAGAGGTTTGAGGCTTCTGGCTCATCTCTCAGGTGAGAAAAAAATCCCAGGAAGTACAGAAAAGCTCTTAGTAGAGACACAACACTCTACCCCAACTAAATTTCAAAACACTGTTTTTAATTGGTATGAAACTGTCTACTTGTTTAAAAAAGAACTGTGCTGGAAGAGGCAGCAAGATTTTGTTTGCCTCAAGCCTGAAGAGCATCTGATTTTTGTGCTCTCTGCATTTTGAGAACACAATTCTCCCTTTTTTCTCCTAGTCTGAAAACATTTTGTGATATATGAGTTCGGCCAAGAAATATTGGGGAACTTTGTCTGCACCAAAAAAAGGAACTTTAGGGTATTTTGTGAAGATAATGAAAATAACTTGTTCAGGTCTGCAGTGTAAGTAATTTTTACCACACAAATTCCTCGCTTTTGTGTTAGCAAAGAGGAATACTTTCAGTCTTACAGTTTAGAAGATCTTCAAACAGACAACAGTGTGTAAACAATCCCAAAGTACATAACTTTACTAGAACAACCTCCAGTCTGTGTGCAAGGGCTTCAGAAAGGCCCCTTCATCAGATTTCCTTCTGCTCTTCACACTGAACAAAGCCTTGGCTGACAATACCGAAATCTCCTCCTTTATTTGGATTAAACCCCCTTTGCAGGAGAAGTATGCAAATGCTATACGTGTTTCTCTTGCTGAGGCTACTCTAACCCAGCTATCTTTTCACTGTCTATTTTCCCCCAGCAGACCATCCTATCGGCTGACAAGGGGGACCAGCCTTTTAATTCAATCTTTCACAACACTGACAGTTGGATGCTGGGGCCTGCCATGAACTCTAAAAGGAGCTCATTTAGTCATAATTAACTATTCCCTGCATATTTCCTAAGGTATGGTAATTGTGCTAAAAGCCAACAAGTGAAGCATTCATTCTGGTTTTCTTTTAAACTTTTATTTTTCCACAGCAGTCTCTTTCTCCCCTCCTTCCCCCCAGCCCCCTGCCTTTTTTTTTTATTTAATCTTTTCTTTCTTTCTTTTCTTCCTCCTTGGAAACATTTAGAGTAAAGAAAAGGAATGACGGTGGAGATAGGGAGCTGCAGAAAACTGTGATGTGGGCAGTTCAAAAGGCAAAGTCTGCCATACGATACAGGACCCCATAGCAGCACTGAGCTATTCAGCTGGGTAAAACATAAAGAAAAATGAAATGAGTAGAATAGAGCTATGTCATTAATGCAGGATGATGGACATCCTATTTGGGTAACAGGGAGTCATGAATATACATTTCTAATTCCTTAGATATGGTGATAAGTGATCTCTGTTTCCATTAGCACCAGAGTATGTGTATTTGAACAACCTAAAAATTTCTAAAGTGCAGATGTAAAGCACTTTACACACCATTCCTCCCTCCTCCCCATAACACAAACATATACCATGTCCCACTGCATGCAGTGGGATTCTCACAGGGATAAGGTATGATGGATCCAGCTCATGTTTATCACTGTTGAGATGGGAAGCTTTGGGAATCTGACGTGGATTATTTACCTTAAAAGGCAAAATATGATCTCAAGTCTGCCCTTATCTGTTTTCTGGTTTAGTGTAAATGAAGGAAGGGTTGTCAGCACTCTCTGTTTACTTATAGGCTTTGCATCTGTTGAAATTCTCCTGCCTTTCAGAAAGTTTGGGACCTACCGGACACCTTTCCATCATAAATGTACATAGTGCATATACAAAAGCAAGAGAAAACAAAGCAAAATGTCTTCACATTTCAACCTCCTTTCCATTTGGATGTGCACCAGGAGCAAAGAAATCACTGGCCTTTGCAAAGAATGCATGACAGGGCCGTGTGTGTGCATGTGTGTGCTGGGGGCAGCGTGTGTTAACACTGCAAATTTAGCAACTGTGCCAAAAGGGCCAGACACAACACTGAGGTTCCTTGTTCTTATGCAGCATTTTTCCAGAGCAAAAAAATTGGTAGGGCCTTCCATGAACAAGGTGAATAGGATCTGTGAACTACAGAATTTGTATTCCATGGTTCAGGCATAATGTAACAAATAAAGTCAATAAACAAAGAAAGAGATAAGGAAGAGAAAGGGCAAAACTTCAGCCAAGGTCATGTAACAACTCATTTTGCTTATGTTCACATATCAATGATCCTGTTTTCACTTTTTAGTAGCATTCATCTATAAATATACTACATTTGCTTTAAACGTGTAAAATATTTAAGAATTTTAAAAGTGCATGTTTTTTAGCAGACACTAGAGTACAAACACTGTTCTGAAAAAAGAATCTTAATGTTAAAGAGTAAGGTGGGTAAAATGTTTCTAAAATCCTTTTCCCCTCCCTTTATTTCTAGACTATATCAAATTTGTGGACCAATATGGTTTTTAATGGCAGGCAAAAACACACTAAGACCCAAGCTGACAGGCTGTTGCTGAAACTCTTAATGATCTGTTTTATCATGATGATCTGGGATTTTGTTTTCCTAGGGGAGCAGGTTTGGGGGTGGGGGATGTTTGTTTAACTTCTGTGCATTATTGTGATCACAACACACAGTGGACTAACAACAGAAATTTAAAACAGAGCATCTCTCAATAGACATGAGCTGAAAACGTTGATGTTTGTTACCAAGAAACTGTACTTGTTTCCATGCAAATAAAATAGGTGAGAAACACCACAAAGGTAAGAAGCTTTGCAGATGTCACCTGGCAGAGCTCCTGCTTTTTTGCCCACAGTGTTCTAGCTGCTCTCGAGCAGTGTTGCTTCCTCCAGTCCAGACCCTGAAGACCTTTTTTCAACCTCTAATGGTTCTGTAAGGACCCATGTGTTCAGACTGCATTGCGTTTACTCTCCTCCTTCCACAGGATCTCATGGAAAGAGAATTAGGTTCCTAAATCACTCTGTTCCATTGAGGCACATTTCAAACATCAGGTGTGCTACAGTTTCTCTGCCCTGCATTTAGGAGTCTGGATGAAGGAGAGACGACTGTCCTGCCGTCTGGTGACATGAGCAGTGCTGTGACTCATTAGCAATTCTCCTACTTTTGATACCACACAAGCTGGTACAGCAGTTTCCCAGAAAATTGTGAGGTTTGGAGATGATTTTGGGGACAGGAGGACAGCCTACACAAGAGAGCAAGTACAGGACTTGAAAATTCTGAAAATTTCAGCTTTTATGTTCTCTGAGGAAAAACAGCAAGGGTTAATGATCGAAAAGCAATGCTCCAGCTGCTAAGAAAATCAAAATCAAGACTTATGCACAAAGTTCCTGCTCAAGGATTTTGACAGAGTCAGGTCAAGAAATCTTCAATATGCTCAATCTATCTAAATGTACCTCCTTAATGATTTAGTAATATATGTAAATAATTTGTGGGGTGTTTAATGTAGGGGGAAAGACTTAGTAAAAACACCCAAAATGGTGGTGAGGCAAAGTCTTAGAAAATAATTTTGAGAGAGCTATCCTTTTACTGCAGTCCAAGTTAACGACACATGAAACACAGATGAAAAAGATTAAAAAGTGAATGATATCAAAGTCAAGAACTACACACATACATTAAAAAAATGGTATGGCCCAATCCTAGGTTCAATTTATGGATTGTTTTATACCGCTCTATTTAATTTGAAATACAATACGTAAAGCAAAAGTTGAAATGTTACTGATTGAACCACATTTCATCAACAGCTGCTCACATTACATAGAGTTATTTAGACGACCTCAGGGCTCACTGGATTTTTCCAACACTCTCTACATATCCACCTTCTAAAAAGACAAAGGCAGTTCATACAGAAAGTGTTTTTACACACAAGTAATGATAAAAGGAGTCACTGATGGAATATGGCCCACGTGTTAGAGCTTCTTCTCTCCTGAAAAGTGATTTACAGAGATTGGTAATATCACAGAATATACACAGTAAGTTCCAGTGATTTCTCAGGAATTTGGAGGAGAAAAGATGTAAAAATCAGATGATGAATATGTGATTTTCCCACTCATTGCTTCTGCCTGATCTTCCCTAGAGAGTCAAGGAACAAACCAGTATTTATTTAGAACAGAGAAGTCAGGGTTTGAGTGAATGACAAACAACTGCAGGAATAATAAGTTTTGAGGAGCAGTAAGGAATTTACTACTAATTCCTTCCTGGCTACTATTCTTCATTTGAATTATCAAGTTCCTAGAAGGTAAGAAAACACTTGTGTCAGTTTTGAAAAAACAGAAGTTGGTTAAAAAATGGGCAGTAATGGTTCAATTCTTTCTTCTGTTTCAGACTACCCTTCTTTTTCTTGCCAGAAAATGTAGATATGTGGGAAATATTAGTTATTTAACTATTTTTTCTAATTCTGAGTGATAACTTCTTTGGTCATGAACCTAGGACATACACAGGTCACTAATCTGTGTCACACACAGTCCTAGAAAAGAGCTTATCTGCACCTGCCAGATTTTCTAGCCAAAATATCCTTCTGCTCATGTCCAAGCAGCTGTTGCCAGATGCAGACAGACACTACCACAGGTCCTTCAAATATACCTCAGGGTTAAAATCTAGCAGGTCTGTCCAGTGCTTACTGATCCTGTCTTTACTCCATGGAGCTAACAGACTTGGAGATCTCCCAGTTTACTCTCTTTTCCCAGCAGAAGCCTAATTTTCAAACTCCATACAAATAACTTAAATGCATATCACTTCCCCAAACAAAGTACCAGAGCAGACATTAAGTAATGAATACTTTCTGAGCTTTTCGAATTGGTTTCCAGTTTTTTACTTAAATACTTGAATACTAGTTGGGCATCTGCAGAGCTACCCAGGGTGGGAAAAACTCTACCACAGGATCTGCACAGAGGATATTTTATTCTGATATTTTGCTCTCTTTATTCAGCTTTGCAAAGGACTGAGCCTGTGTGTTCATTAGTGCAGACTACAGCAGCCAGTGTTCATGGTGCCTATCTGAAAGAACTTTACACTAAAAAGGTATCTAGAAGGTAAAGAATGCCCTTTTTATGGTGCTTTAGTAACTTTTCTGTATTGCAAATTAGCAGACTGTTAATGCTGAGCTTTTTACATGAAATACAAAACAGAAAACACTCATCTGTAAGACTCTGTACAAATATTTTGATTAAGAAACTCCTTTTAATAATCTGATTCTGATTCACATTTGGTGGAGAAAGGGAAATCCAACAGCCTGTGGTTACTCAATAAAGCAAATGCTAGCTACTCCATTACCAACTTAAAAACTCTGATGGATGGAAGAAAATGAAAGCTGAAAAAATCATCAAGTCTCTGAACAGTAAGCAAACATTCCTCAGCATCCAACCAAGAGATTGCTTAGGCATGAGCTCCAAATTTCTGAGAGAAGCACAAGTTTAATACACAAAAGACAAAATTCCGTAACACGAAGCGATACAGTTTGCAAAATAGTTCTTCAGGAGCCCTTTCAGCTTTTGAGCCTCATTTTCTCAGCCTGAGATGGTATTGTTGTGTCTACATTAGTTTTGATAAGGGAGCCAGCTCTACTCCCATTGCAGTCTATGGAATTCTCCCATTGTCTTCAGGAGGGGCAGAGCGAGACACAAAGCTGCACAAAGATACCATGAGTCTCACAGGTACCATGATACCCACGATCCCACCTCATTTTCTTAACATTTCTGAAAAAAACTGTCTGTGGGGGGGAAATCTATGCAGTCATTTCTACTGACATGCAATATGCTTTTTATATGAAAATACAGACCAGTGAAGCAAATGAATGGTTAGCAATATTAATAGCCAGGGGCTTGTTAAACTGCCTGGGATGAAGAGTTTGCCTGCAATTTTACCACTACAGGATATCTTGGAGAAGACTAAGCATTTTGTAATGCTGATATTTTATATATGCATTCTTTAAGTCCCTGACAGGCAGCAGACCCCGTAGTCTTCATTTCAGATTAAATTTTATACAGTAAGCCTGAATGCTTTATTTATTTTTAAATCCATACTTTCTAAGCGTATGTAGTTTTTCTTGGAAATAAAATTATATCATGCAACTGAAATTGCATTCTGATTTTATGCAGTCCGACTAAGCATTAAAAATGAGCTCTTTTATAATTCAACTTGCAACAGAAACATGTCTTTTTATAACAGCAGCTTGCAGAAAACCCCCAACCCCACTTCATCCAGAAGACAAACCACTGCCCCATGTTAATAATGAATGCAGCTCATATCTACCGCGTTCTGTTAAATTGCTAAAATTGCCCAGATAAACCATTTGAGAGTATGTCAGGTTTAATTAATACAACATGACCTGATCACTTCCACAGCTGGGAAGAAAGAAGTTGGCATTCTTTAAATCCAGAGCTCAACCTGGAGATTATGCTAAATTGCTTCATTCATAGTCCACACTCCTCCGCACATGTCAGGAGGACAGCATTTGTCCCCTCTAGTGATAAACAAATTATACATGAAATCAATTCCACTTCACAATAATTTTCCCTATTGGGTATTATCTTTCCTCCTCTGCTCCCTCCAGTTAAGCTTGCATCCTGTAACTTGCTAATGAGCTGGGGGCTTTCTGTTCCAGGTGGCACCCCCTGCCTCGAAGTCATGACATTTCCCATTTCGAATGCTGCTGGCATTTTTCGACAGCTCCTGCTAACCAGCCTTTTTGACCTGCACTAAGAGGAACTCATCTGATCGAATGCTCTAACCTGCCAATCACACCAGCAAATGATCTTCACAGTCACTCCCAAGGCAGGAGGGGGGGAAAAAAAAGGAGAGCAAGAGACGGGGAGCGAGAGAGGCAGCTAGAGAGTGATGGAGCAGGCAAGCAGGCAGCCTCTGCAGCTACCTAATGAGAGTACTTTAAGTCTCTGAGGCAGCTGAAACATTGAAAAACTGGTGGGAAAATTAGGACAGAACTGAATGCCTGGTGCTGTTATTACTGCTTTCTTTACACCCTGAGATCATTTTGAAAGCAATACCTTTGAGATGTGCCATTTTCAAAAGAACAGAAGTTAATTTTACCATATAAATAGAAAACAGATATATTTTTCCCTGCCACCATCAATATGCAAACCTCATGATTCTGCTCTGCCAAATGGGGTTCTTTACAGAATTAATTAGGAGCAGTAAGCTCATTAAATGAGTATCTTCACCTAGGGATGATTATGAATATTTTTTTGTTGTTGATGTAAGCCATAAATAGCACTGTTAACCTAATTTAAATGCTGGCAACATTTATACCTCCGTATTTACAAATGTCTGCTCACAGATATATAAAACAACACATACAGTATCTGCAGAGTCTAGATGTCATTTCATGGGCTGAAACCAAGCAGAGTCATGATAATGACTCAGTTGTTTTGATTTTGTTCCTTTTATAATGTGACAGATTACTTAGTGCTGAATCTTTCAATCACAAAAGGACAGATTTAATTGTGTAGATTTTCTTTTCCTTCAGACTACAAGCTAACTAGATTTTAATACACATGTAACACACATACTGAACAGGAGAGGTATTAAAAGCAATTGTAAAATAAAAATTTCAGGAAGAAAACTTAAATAAAAAGGCTGTGATTGTATTGTTACAACAAAAAAAAAGCCAGAAAATATAATGCACAATTAGTCTTTATATTTAACATCAAAATAGGGTTACAGAAGTGGCTCTACAGAATTAAAATCTAGGTTACTAATGGCAGAGAATGATCACCCATAATTACTAATTAAAATACATATATGGTCTAAAACAACGTTAATAATTTATAACAAGACCACAAAATTATGGAAATACCCAATTTTGTTTCCACTTCTTAAAATATCCAAAGATGCTATTCCAGGGCTATTCCTCTACATTAGATATTTTTATTTGAGAATTTAGTATTTTTTCCTGAAGTTTTTGAGTTTTCCTCCTGAGACTTAACAATTAACACTAGGAAGATGTGGGAAACCCATCCATCCTCATCCCAATTATGGGGCAGAATAAATTAATGTAATTTATTGACTGAGTTGTAAACTATTGCTACATTTTTAGTCAAGAATGTAGCCTTCCCACAACTAGGAGTATTCAGTGCACATTTACTTTAATGGGTGTTGCCTTCAGACCCAGTTTTGCAGTAGCTGGTGTAGTTTGTTTATTTCATGGAGAATCAGGCAATGTAAGCTACAGACCCAAAACGGCACCACAAAGCTTGTCCTCCACAGAAAAAATTCTGGTATGTGGAATTACTAAAATTATTTTGTTGTTTACAATTTGGCCGAAAGTAAAATGTTCTGTTAACTGTGAATGCTGCAAATTGGTGCCTGAGAGGCAATGCCTGTCATTAGCTTTGCTGTCTGTCTGGGTTATGGGCTGTGTGTCAGCACTGGAAGCCTCTGCTTTGTCTGGAAACCTCAGTTTCTTCCCTCCAGTGGTTCCACTTTCCTCTTAGACAAAGCCAAACTGAGGAGCCACGTGAGGAAATAATCCTAAAGGAGAGGTGACTGTCCATGGGAGAATAGGGAGAGTTGAGACCTGCTTTTGCCTCCCTCCCAGTCATTGTCATCTAGACATTGTCCTCGCCGCATTCAAATGTCATCCCAGACTATCAGCCCACTGGAACTCAAATGGCCTTTCATGCCTAGACACTCCTTAAGCATGAACAGACCACAAAGACTGTCTAGTGGGAATTGCTTGCTATCCTAATATTAATAATGCAATATAGTACACTTATGGCACAGAGGATTCCACCTTTCGTCTCCTAAATTTATGAGCAAACAAACTGGAAAGACAGATAAACAGCACTGTAACTGAGCACATGCATTCATGCAAATATCACTAATGTATTTTCTACAGCATAAATGACTGTAAAATTACAAACCTCGACACTAAAAATTATTTGAAAATGAATCTTCACAGTGCTGAAGGCAAGTTATCATGCATTAGAAATGAACTGAAAATAGGCTCCATACTATGCCATGGTACAGGGAAATATGGTATTGTCCTTCTACAAAAGTTATCCATAATAGTAGTAATGCCTTGTTTTCATTCTGCCAGATCTGCAGCTGATTTTGCCAATTTAAAATAACACATGTCAATAAATAATTTAAAAAAAAATAATGTCAATAAATATGTAGCCACTAGTTTCACACAGAATGATATACAGCATATAACTGCAGGGAAGAGATCAATATCTCCTAGCAATGGAGACTTGAAGTACTCATCCTACCAAGTGGAGTATGTAACAATAAAACGTGAAGACCTTCCCCTCTCTGTTCTGCTTCTTTTCTTTCCTTCTTCTTTCCTAAAGAGACTCCCATGATTTCAGAAATCCTGATTATACCTACTTATTTCCTTATACTTATTTCCAGGCATAGATGCTGTCCTGGTCTTTCAGTCTCCAGGTTGGACAAGATTTCATCACAACTGGTGTTCAGCTTCCTTAGAGAGACCATTCTTCCCAATTCACTTTCCAAACCTCTGTGCCTTAGGTTACCAACTTTTTTAATAAAGAAAGTCAAGAGACCATGCATTCCACTACTTCACACGGAGTGCAATTAAGTGACTGTATTTCAGACAAGGTGAGCTGTTACAGTACAAAAACACCATTAAATATATTTTCTAAGCCTTCCATTCAAAACATTTCCTAAGCCTTATGAGCTCCTTGACCAGATGGTGGGTTTCCTTTACTGGGGCATACCTGGGGACCCAAGGGACAGTTCCTCCATCCTCAGTCCCCACATGTCACTTAGGTAAGATGGGCAGTTTATACAAAGACAGCCTTGCACTGGACAGCTATTTGCTCAGTTCATTTCACCCACTGTGCAGAGTCCAGAGAATATGGGGGGATCTTTGTTATGGTTGAACAGAGGGCAAAATTCAGTCTACAACTTTCATTTTAGATTAATAGAAACAAGATAATAGATATCACAAGGAGAATGTAGACCAATGCCTGGAGTTTTTCCTTTGTGTGTTATATTTAGGGTATATTCTAGCAGTGTGGTGATCTTATTCTTCAATATTAAGTAAAGCACAGCTGGAACAGTCTCATAAAGCCATTATGTAGTTAACATAAGAAAATAATGGCACTGGAAGTACCAGAGAGCCAAAAAATATCTGAAAGATATTGCAGTTATATCTTTCACAGCTTAATACTAATTTAACATTTTACAAAACTGATGTTACAATTTCAGCTCTGTTCAGTACTATCATTACTGGACTCAAACCTAAATTGCTTTCAGCTGCCCACCACAACTGCATCTTATTAGCCTTTTCAGGAAAGCCAATTTATGCAAATCCAGTATTAGTTAAATAATTAAACTGACCCTCAACATTCATGCATAGACACTGTCTGGCACTAAAAGATGCAAGAGAAATTTAAATCTCCCATCTTCAGTGCTTAGGCTTCCATTTTTCAACTGCAGCAGGACAATGACTGTTTATAAACATCTATCTGAATCCATCTATTAAAAAATGCATAAAAAAATTAAACTGGTAACTGCTGTGCTTTTGTAGCTCTGCTTTTCTCTCCCAATCTGGTTTTACACTGAATTTCAAGATTTCACACATATAAAGCACTACTGGCTACTTTCAGCTTTTGATTAAATCAACAGTGACAAAACCTGGCTGATATGCAGTCTCTCAGTCCAGAATTTCTCTTTTATGCAGACCTTTCTCCACTGTAATGACTACAGTTTTATCCCCTGAAGCTACAGAGATGAAGACTTAGATACATAGTTTATGGTTTTCCACAGTGTTTTAGCAACACTGGGATACCCAGAGCAGAGTGAATGCAGGGCAGTAGTGAATGAAAATGACTTTTCAATACTGACTGCTGGACACACACACTGCTGGACTACAGCTTCCCTGTGGCTTGACTAGGGCAAGGCAGGCAAAAATTATGTTCCCACACAGCAGTGCTGATGAGACACTCTTAAACAATTTATAAATATAAAACTGAGGATGGCAAACAAAAATGGAACTATTTGGATGGGGATGCAACAACAATCACCTCTCTAGCTAGCAAAGAGAAAAAGGTAATTTTACATATTGATTCTGTGCTGCTGAACGCACCCCATCAGAAGCAACCAAATAACCAGCATTTTTTGCCATTGTAGTGGTAACTGTCACCTCTTCAGCTTTATTCTGTTTTACACAGCTGAGCTGGCCCGAATGACGCCATCGTCCCTGCGATTGGCTGGGCTGGTGTCATTTGCTGGCTTAAATGGGCACAGAAAAAAGAATTCAGCATCCTGCGATTGAAATTCAGGATTGGTCGGATGCATGTGCATGTGGTGAAGCAATACAAATAAAGACCACTTTTTGTTTTGCTTCAGTGAATTGTCAAAGAGATTTAGAAAGCCAGGGGATCTCATTATGGTAATACAGGTTAAATACTTTAAAAGCATATGGTGTTACCATCCTGAATGAAGCTGTCCCTGCTGGCTCCAGGAAGCAGACAATAGGCCAGAAACACATCTCGTGTCCCTGGTCCACCAATGGGAACTGGGGATTATAAATCACCACAAGAAAACATCACGTGCTATCTGGTATCAGGTAATGCCTTGTCTTTTCAATTACTATTTGACTCATACTTTTCCAGAGAGGAACAAGCTTTAGCCATGTATTCCAGAAGACAAATGAAAACAGACCTCTAGAATTTCTTAGGGTCTATTCTTGTCTCAAACGAACAGGATCTGTAAAGATGGATGACTGTAGTATATACAGTATAATTGAACAAGACATGTAGAGACATGTACTTCCACAGAGATGCTTCCTCCCCATGGAGAAAAAAATACCAATGAAAACCATCAGGCACAAAATAAAAACGTTTTGCTTTATCACAAAACTTTAAAGATGCTTAGACATGGTCAAAAGGCCCCATCTAATTCACTGCTGACAGATTCTTCTGTGTGCAGTGATGCTCATTACCACACATTTGCTAATTTTCTCCAGTAGAGAGCAGCCTCAGCATTGACCTTGCTAACTCCAAATGTCAGGTTTTCCCCATGGGCACTGGAATAAATGTGTTGTCTCTTCTTGGAGCCCAAGACAATGACACAGTGTGGTCCACAAAGACCCTATTAGTAGTCCAAGTCTGACAGACATTATCTAAGTTTTCAGCAATATGTCCTAGGTTACTGCTTTTTCAAGTGGTAAGTTGATTTGTGAGTTGCAGACAGGCAGCTGAAGCACTACAGTATTTTAAAGACAGCAGAAACTCTCAGAGATGCACCAATTTCTGAGGGCTTAAGACAAGCTCTAATCAATGATGATAGAGCCAATTACAAATTTACTGCCTTTAGTCTGTCTCCTTCAGCAAACTGCCAGAGACTGCTGCTTCCAAAGTTAGCAGATGATGTCTCAACCATTCCTCCCCTAATCTTTTTGCCTTCCTAACCCTAAAGAAAAGTGGATTTAATTCAGTGGGTGCACTATCAGGGCAGGTAACATCTGGCAAGTGTGTGAGAGAACAGCAGGAGGTGTTAATTTCTTATCACAGAAAGATTTGGCACAGCATCTTTATTGGGTCTCTCAATTTTATTTCCTATTTCACCCCCAAAACAGGGAAATTAGGAACACTAGGAAGGAAGGAAGCAAGGAAGGAAGGAAGGAAGAAAGGAAGTAAGGAAGGAAGGAAGGACCAGACAAAAGACATAAGACTAGAATCTTCTTCAGCACCAGGATCTGGAGGTGGTTGAAGATGGTTCCTTGTTTGTGTTTCTTTGTGGGTTTCTTTAATAAATTCCTTTACAATGTATAAATTTATAAAAATATATAAAAAATAAAACCTTTCCTTTACACATGTGTCCTAGGATTTAGTGAGCAACTATCTACAGATTTTTCTCTTTCACAGCTTCCTGAAAGATACTGGAATACCTCAAAATTCTAACTTCCCTGTCACCTCTGTATATGCATAAAGTCAACCCACAAAGCTGAGTAAAACACATATATACCAACCTTGTCCAGGAGACAAACTAGAAACATTTGTTTGCTATGGCTGTTGTTGTTTTTTTTTTATAATCAGATTTATTTCCTTGCAATATTTGCCCCTTCTAATTTTCCTTTATCCCACTAGCTGGGATATTATCTGATTATGCTTGTTGACATCTTCACATCTTGTACTGTTTGCCTCCATCCCTCTAACTACTTGCCTTGTTTACCTGTTAACTTCATGGCCCTGGAGAGCTACTGCCATCTTTCCTTTCGCTATTCATGCATCTGTTTGCTTCACTGAGCCTTGTGAATGGAGACTTTGACAGAATACATTGCAATAAAAAACCCTTCCCTGATGGTACTCTCCTGCTGACTGCAACTCCAGTCTTCTGCTGGAGTAACCGACTCATAACGCATCCATTTTCCTGACTGAACATCCTACTTGCCAGCCACTACTCTGCTGGTTAAAATCACAGCCACCTGCCATTCACCAGACCTTCTTTTCACATTACCAGTCTGTTTTCTCAACTCCCTTCATTTTCCACACTGACTCACACCTCTACTTACTTGGTATTCTCATTCCTTTAAAGGTTTCCACCAATTCTAGTAATTCCTCACCCAAATCCATTTTCCGTGTCCACAGTTCTCCTGCTTCCCCATGCATTTTAGTTTCATCTCATTAATCGCCAGCTCTCCACATGGTACAAGTGAGAGGACCTCTGTTTGGTACCAATACTTTTCCAGCATTATCTGCTGGTCCCCATCTCATGGCACAAGTCAAATACTACAGCAGGGAGCTGATATGTTACTGCACTGTAAGCACCTAACAGAACAAAGTCCCAGTCCGCAGTGGAAAACTGTAATCAATAATGTACACGTCACAACAAGTGCTAAGTGGTTTCAGACCTTTCTTTCACAATGAAACATGCTATTCTGCATTAAAACTGTGGTTGAGCAGCCACAACAGTACAGTGATGTAAGTAAAGGGTACATTTGGGTTTTCTCTTTCTGTTCACATAGAAAATTTTTAAACAGTAATTTGTACCTGCTCAAATAGATATTCAGTAAGAATGATCCAGTGGTTCTCTTTTGAACTATTTTACATGCTCATTTGCAAATACAAACCTTCCATTGCATATTTCATAAATGAAAAATTAGATTTGTTTGGAAGCACCAGAGATTCTGTACATGAGAATTGAGATTCTGTACATAAGCTTCTACACAAAAGGTCTTTAGCACAGATGGGCACATTCTAAATATATTTTAGATGGATGATATGTCATGTTAGAACAGACAAGGTTGAAGAGATGTCTGCAGGGACACAGCCCCAGGAAAAAATAGGGATTAGCTTGTCAATAAAGATGTAAACAGACTGCTCTGAGGCAGCCTCATTTCTGACATTAGAGAATCTTAAATGGTTTGTTGGCAAAGAGCTTGTGCAAAAATTGGGGCAGGCTGTCAGCACCAAAATCTATTTATTCCAGTTTTTCAGTAGTTACTGCCTGTCAGGCAGACTCCGTAACATTACAGGGTTAAAAAACCCAATCATACACAAGCATACAACAGTAAGCCCAAATGTAATTCATTAGAGAAGTTATATCTGATACTGAAAAAAGCAGACTTAGCTAAATATAGACATCACATAGACATCAGTGAATATTAACTACATTTATATGAGACTATATCTTCAAATAGGTATATGAGCAGCCTGTGCATTTATCTCAGCTCCCAGAACTTCTGTAACAAACTGTTATAATGGACTCAACATGCAAAAGCAACCGTGTCTTTAAAAACAAACAAGTGCAAAAAAGGCAGGCCTTGTTTTTTTGAATGAAAAGAATCTGCACTTTAGGTATTTTGTGAAACACACTGGTATGAAACCATTTAGAGAAGGATAACAAGCAAAGCAGCTATATAAGGGAATACTGCAAATCTGGAAGAGTGTGCCGCGTGCTAAATCCCACTGAACAAACACTGGGGTGGTGCATATGGGCAGAAGACAATTAATGCCATGATACAACACCACCATTCCCTTGCTGTAATTTGGTAAGTGGCCTCTCTATTCACCTTGCCTTCCCAAGTTCTGTTCTACTCTTAGAATACCAGAAGTCATATTACAACACTATTTCACTGCTGAGTAACTATGGTTAAACAAAACAGTATTAGTTGATCCAGTAATATGGATCATAATCACTAATATGACAGCACCTCTTTCTCTATCAAGAACATCCTTCTGCTATCAAGACTACCAACCTACTAAATAAGAGAACCATAGAACGGTTAGGGTTGTGAGGGACCTTAAATAATAGAATCATAGAATTTCTCATCCTTGCCCCAAAGTTTAACAACAGAACTGGCAAGAGGTATTTTCTCTCTGCATATTTTACCAGGGGAATAAAAAGTATCAGTCCAAATTAAAGGCAAACTGTTGTTTAATATACAAGTGCCAACTTCTGCAGTATTTTCAACCTGTCAGTGACACTCATTCCTGTTCAGAACTTGCACTCTTCATATGGACTGCAAAACTGAAAAAACAGAGTATCAGCCTGCACATGGACACGTGCAGTTGAGTTTTTTATTTTGTTTCTCTAAAGATAACTAAAGAGCATTTTCAAATATAACCTTTCCAATAATCATGTCTTACCTGCATTATCAGTTGTGAACATAGGTATTCTTCAATGTTTGCTGTTTGATACACCTTTGCCATAACTATTGTTTTTCCCAAAGGCTCTCATGCTTTCTCCAGTCTCTGGCTGTAGTCTTACATTCGGTACAGTAAAAATAGAAGACACTGTAAAAAAGAGTCTCAGTTCAGAAACTCTGATTTCTCTTTGCAGTAAAAGCAGTAATTTAAAAATAATTATTTAATATATACGGCAAACACAACACAGTAAATATATACAGTTTTTACATATACCACCTATTTCTGCAAGTAAGGACTGTACAAATTCTTAATGGAAAGAAGCTGAATGCATTATGATGGAAGTTGTGTGATGCAAATATTCTTAACTGCATGCATCTCAAAAAAAAACCCGTTTCCAGACTGTGTGTGTTTGTTTGTGCTCTACACCACTATAAAATTTAAAACTTCCACTTTCAAATTTCTGCTGAGAGAACTTAGAAATAAATACGAAGGTAAAACACGCAGCAAGGTTTTTCAATAATTTGATATAGCATATTACTTCTTCAGCATCTTGATATCAGATTCAGTTCAGTAGAACTGAACCTCTTGTTTGACTTTCTTTTTTGAATTACTAAAGACCACTAGGCTTGTTAAAAATATCCCAACAAAAATCTTTTACATGAAGCAATCCCCTTTTGCATGAGCTGGAGAAACCTTGACAACTTCAATGTCACACCAAGCAACTAATTATTAGGAGGCATGATGATAATAATCACAGGAATCAAACGGCAAATGGTTAAGGACTAACACATTGATAATATGGAAACTCATTTCTACTTAGGATGCCTCAATCTGATGGAGAAAAATCAATGACTTTTAATATATCCTGAAAACAAACCTCCATATAACAATATTCTCAAGAGAGCTGCCACTGCATGATTCCATAAGGAAATGCTAAAGAACTAATCAGAGATGTAAGAGTTTTCTTTTTTGCACTAACAACTGGCATACCTATATGAGTTTTTGGAACTACTTTTTCATCTATATGTGTTTAAAAGACCTGGCTATTGCTTTATGCACAGACATTCCCACTGTAGTTTGACATCTCAACTTGCATTTCTTATTTTGCTATCCTCAGTAACACACACTGTGAATGGCAGATATTCTATGCAAATAAATGAATATGAGCTCTCAAATATGAAAGTAGAAAATTGGGAGGACTGATCTTTTGTTTTAATATATAGAAAATAACAAGTAGACATAATTAGTAAAAAGGATTCATCTATAGATTACTGCTCAGTTTTGAGATGAATGAAAGTTATGCTGCATCATAAATTGTATTGCATTCCTAGACAAGGTGTTTTTAGCAGAACAGCACTACTCTTATGTTTTTAATTTACTATTTGCAAAAACTGAAAGTGGCTACCTTTTAGACGGAGCTTATCTGGAAACTGAACTTCCAACCCAACTGAAATTATGCCTTACCTTGAAACTAAACCAAGTAAAAAACGCAAAATTGTCTTTCTCACATAAACTAACTTCACACTCATTTTTAAAATAAACCCCATTTAAAAATTATACTGTAAAGTATTACATAGAATACAAATACATAGTACTAAAGGTCAAAACCAGAACAGAAAGTCAAACACTTCATTTTTACTTTTTCAGTGTAGGCAGAGCGACCATACTTTTGTGAAATACTGTGATTCCAAGGAAACAATTTTCTGATGGAAAAATCATTTGACTGATTCATTCCATTTGCCTTTCTACCCATATATGAGTCTTTCTCTGGTTTTTAGTGCTAAATCCCCAAATTTGCAATTCAGCATTAAGACCAAATTGGACAAAATATGATGAATACTATTCACTACAGAGATTTGCAAAATCACAGTGGTGTCCGAATTAGAAAGCAGTAACTTTTTTGTACATAGACTCAGTATGTTTATAATTATATTTCATTAACTATCAATAGTGTTTCTTAATGTAAAATATTAGCACAGAGAACTAGAATCACAAAAACTGGTAATGTCACTACACAGTAAACATTTTCCCAACTCTCCAAAGTATATGACTTCTTTGTTTTGTAAACATGTTTACAAGTATATCCAAGTCATACTAAATAGAAATGATTGTAGTATTTGATACTGGGATTGTCCTTTTTTGCATCTGGATTTATGCTTCATAATGATTATCTACTAGACACAGAAATAGTCTTTCTGTAACTCAAAATTTTACTGGAGGCATTTAGAAGAACCTTGCTTTAAAATATAATGATTTTTCATCTTTATTCTCCCCCCTTCAAAAGGTTTCACTGCTCCTGATGTTTAACGTTATGCAAAGACGTGTTTCTGCCAATGAGTATCGCCTTATGGTTATGCTTCTGCAAATAACCTGCTGTGAGCTGATAAAAGGATTAATGCAGCCAAAATTCTTAATCTGTGAAATTACAAATTAAATTCTCATATTAAAAATACCACCCTGAGGTATTTTTTGTGGTTTTAATTCCCCTCTGGTGTTCTGCATACATTGTGCTTGTTAATGACTAGGACAAGACTGTCTCTGTTGGCAGCCTGCTGCAGAGTGATAATGTGTAGGCATTTACTTCACTGATAGAACTGGATTTAACCACTGAGTGATAAACTAAGTGGCAAGTGGGTAATAAGTCCATATTAACAGAAAAGTACTACTGCAGAATTCAGAATTCAAAATCCTGGCTAGACTAAATCACACAGTCAGAAGGATTGAGATGTCACCACTGCAGAGTGATTTTTGTTTTCCATTTAGTGGAAATAGGATAAATGAACTGGCACTCTTGATGTTTCACTAGTCCTGAAGAAAAGAATCTCTTTGCATCAATTTCTGCAAAGGCAGACTTTCAACAGCAGCATTAATTTACACTGAACCTTTAAATTTACTGCTTATCAAGTACCACAGTCAGCAAACTGAGTGGTGGGTCACCAAGGCAGAGGAGGAAACTGGGGATCTTTTTGCAGAGCAAGGACACAGTCTATGACAGTGATGGACAGAAATTATTGATGCTATTTTGATTTTAATGTTCATATTCCACAAATGGGAGAGTGCTCTTCAGTGCAGAGCTGGGAGTAGGGTACTTGGACAGACAAGCCACAGAACCAGCTCAAAGTATGACTACTAAGCTGTTGAGAATGGAAAAGATACACTTCAGGAAGACAAAAGTTTTCATACCAACACTGCTGTAAACATAATCTACTGTGGATGAATATTCAGAAAGAGAGCTTAGTTTTTAGAAGCAAGGTTTTAAATCAGCTGTAGTTACACACACATGTTCCATTGTTGCATCTCTGAACTTTCTGCCTTGAGGTACTGGATTTAGATCTTTTGCTAATGGATGCATGTTTGAAAACAGAAAAGAACATACAATGCTGTAATGCAAGCATGCATCTCTCCACCATACTGAGTTAAAGCAAAATGCTGACTGTTATTCCCTTGTGAAACCTTATTTAATAACAGAACGTTCTCTGAATAAAAAATATCATTCATTACACTATTTTTCCCCAAATAAATAGTATTGTGCTTTTAACACTGAAACACAACATGCAGACATACAATATAAATGATTTAAAATTACTAAAAAGATAATTGGCAGTATACACGATGATAGGAACATTTCTGCCAAGTCAACCGGAATGCATTTTGTTTAATAAAAGAAGCAAAAGGATGTATGTAAATAGTGAAAGCATTCTTAGTTAAGGATATCATCTGCCATCCTCTTCGTACACAGTCTAATTCAGCAAATTAACTGATTGTTTACTTTGTGTTTCTCAGACTTCTGAATGCTGAGTCCTTTCTTAAAGGTTACTGTTATAACACACAGAGATTCTGTGAATCAAACACAGCTGGATTTTTATCCCATGTGCTGCAGCTAGTTAAGAAGTACTGTATGTTATGAAGTGAAAAGCACTAAATATGTAAATTGCATTTTTCCTTTTGCTTTATGACAATTCAGAGAGTTCTATTGGCTCCACACATAATCAAACACAGAGATAGCAGGCTGCAGACTGCAGAGTAGAGATAGCAAAAAAAAAAAAAAAAAATCCATTTTGTCCTGTGTCAAGCTAACTATGTAATTTCAATCTACACAATTGCAGTCACGTATTTTGTGTGTGGCTGTGTGTGTCCATGAAGCTGTCTGCATGTGAGGGTTAGCATACACACGTGCATCTGTCTGAACTAGAATCTTTGTTTTTTGTCGATTTGGAGGTGGTTATACTCACTATCAGTTAACTCCCATAGCCGTGGGGGCAGATCACTGAAGTACTCATGGCTCAGAGCTGCCTGTGCTGACAATCTGTTCTTTGGGAAACACTGGAGTAGTTTGGAGGCTAGATCTTCTGCATGGTTCACACAGCTCAGCCTGAAACACAAACAAGAACATCTTTCTGAAAAACATTTTTCTGTTTACTAATTCCATCTTCAGTCAGCACAGTTGAAACACCAAGCCTTAATAGCCAGGAGCACTACCAGGAAAGCTATTCCTCAGGTTATGGAGCTGATTAATTATTTCTGTATTGACAGTTCAAAATTTATACAAATTTTACAACTACAGAACATATAATATGCCATATCACATATGCCCTGCCTAGCATGCTAAAGCATCATGAGCAACAGCATCTTGAAAGCAACTGTTTTGATCCTTCCATTTACATTTTATTGAGCATACTGACAGACTGAAAATTTACAGTGCTGGAAACAAATGCTTATTACCATCTAAATGCATGAAATCCAAGCTTACAATAACAGCAACATTCACACAACTTTGTGAAGTATCAAATTTTAAAATCCAGTGATGCTTATTAACATGCAACACATGCATCATGTTTCACAAAGACTTTCAGGAAGTACTGACTTCTTACTTGTTCATTTATTCACATGGCAGGGAGTTGACTCTACATTAAGTGTTAATGCAACGCAAACATTAAATTTAAGGGAGTTATCTTTTCTAAGCTTCCTACAGAAATCTGAGAAAACTTACTGTTTCACTGGGAGCTAAATCCTTGGGAATATTATAAGAAAATATAATCTAAAAGTAATAGACTTGAAGGGGAGAGACTAAAATGGTAATCAGCAAGATGTGGCCTGGGTCTAGTAACCTATAGCTGCCTCCTAAACTTCCAAATCTACCAAACTTTTTGTAATATGCAGTCAAAAAAATATGTGCTGAATCTTGTCAACATGATGTTGCTATTATTACTAGGAAACGTCATAAATTCAACCATGCCTTTGCTCAGTAAAGATCTCTCATTGGGTAAATGCTGAAGTCTACAAAAGGTTTTTTCCATGGACTAGTTTCCTAAAACCACTAGATAGTAGATTGCAGTCCAAAATAACACAGCATTTGAAAAAGATTGTTATCCTCTAAAATCAATAATCCTACAGCATGCTTCATGTAAATATTCATTTTTGTCAGCTCAAGCTGACTTTCCAGAAAACAAATTCAAGAAGATGGATTAAACAGCATTACTCTTTTATTGGACTGACATGGCATAATTTATATGAATCAGTATAGGCACAGGTGAAAACTGTCTCTTCAACAAGGAACAGACAGCACTGAAAACACTAAATTTAAAAAAATGGTTACTGCAGTGAGAACTTTAAGTAACAAATGTCATAAACACAACTTTTTGTCCATGTCCATACTAGAGTCAGTGTGAAAAATAAAAAAAATTAAAGGCCAAAAGCTTCTCTACTCAATTATGTACTGGTATATGTATGATATGCTGATATTTGCAATCATTCAAAAAATATGCCACTGGCTGTCTTTTTAATTTCTAGCAACTGTATGCTAGATAGAAATTTGAATACTGTGCCTATCTGATCTCTTCTTGAGAAGAGAACTGGCAGGATATGTGTCCAGAAATTACCCAGAGATGAATTGTGTAGGAGCACTGACCACTTTAAGACATTTATATCTCATCAGTCATAATTGTCTTGAATTCCCAGGATTAGATTTCAGAATTGCTATTTCAGGTTAAACAGATGCTGAACTCCAGTGTTTCTGATGGGCACTTTTTTCTGTTTTCATTTTCAGTTTGTGACAAAAGAAGAACATCTTGAATGAGTCATTGCTTATAAATTATATCATAAATTAGAATAATTCCAGACAATTTAAACTACCAGATTGTTGAAAATGTTCATTAAACTTTTGTGAAAATTACAGATAATTTCATTACAGAACACAGCAAAATACCAAGACAAAACGTTATTATTAATGAAGAAAAGGAAAAGGACGGCTAAATATTCAAGGAGAATTGGTATTAATTCTTCTACACATCCAAAATTTTCATGGAATTTGGTGATGGTGGTTATATTGAGTCTGTGAGGCCTGTCTTGAGTCCTAACCCCCCCTGCACCAATTAATCATTCAGAGGTTCTGTCAAACCATTTCACCAATGTAATTTTTCCCCACAGAGGTAGCTGCAAGCTTTTTAGGAACTATAGTAAACCTGCTCTGTCTTGAATGAGAACTACTGTTAATTCAGAAAAATGCAGTCACTTAAGTAGTGAAATATTACCCTCCAATATAAGAATTACACCATTCCTTAGCTGATGCACACATATAGTGGAGATGCTAATTAAGTAAGGCAAAGCAAAGCAAAAGAAAATAACGTTCAAACATTAACAAATTCTGACATGCAGGTGAAAGTATGGATGACATCTGTAGTTCCTCAAAGAGAGTGATGCTGACATTTTGACTGTATTAATGATCACCACTGTACCTGGCATACTGCTAAGATTTTTTTGCAAGAAATTCTGAATAACTATTATAAATTGAAAGTGTTTTGAATAGGAACAGTTTAGAAAGACAAAGCCGCCTTCCCAGTTTAGATACAAAAAAGATACGTGTTTGCTGAAATCAGTGGAGAAACCAAAGATAAACATCAAATAATCAGCAGATTATACATTAACATAACATAAATCCAACAAAAATATCTAGGGCTGCAAAATGATCACATCAAATAATTAAATAATTATAAATAAAACAGTCATAATTAGAACTGGTTTTATAACTAATAAATAGAAAGAAGACAATTCATTGCACAGTCTGAAAAAATAGTTCAATCTGCTCTAACTATTAGATCTATCTGCCCTGATCACATTCCAAGTAGTGCTGGGGGTGTGGGGTTGGTGTTAGTTGTTTGTCAGTGCTTTGAAGATCCCAGTTGCTACATCATCAGTATTATGTTTCCAAGCATTTATAGATTTCAAACTCAGAAGGGACCATAACGATCAAGTGTCACCTCTTGTGTAATACAGGCTAAAGAAGATCATCCAAGTAACTCTTGGATCAAACCACCACTTTTACCTAGCTCAGCTGTATCTATAAAGTTCTACATTAAAATTCCAATTTCGTTTACGGAGCTTTAAGCAGCAATGAAAAAATTCTTCTCCAAAACTCGTGTCTTCTGCAAAGGTCACTTCTGGAAATCACTAGGCACTGCAAAAAGCACATGCATGGGGGCTCCTAAGGTTGTCAGTATTAAAAACTGATGCCTCAGTGGAATGCATGGCTAATTTTCCTGCTTTGTTTAAAGACAAGCTATTCTTTACTTATGAAAAATGTACAGTATGATCATGTATTAAAATTACATCTGCTACATCAGAATTGTTTGGAAAACCTCATTTAGTGCATAACCTCTGCAGTTGGAACATCAGAAAGAGTGCTTTCTTTCTCTCCATTTTTTTTTTTTTTTGCCAATAGTCAATTTAAAATATCCTCCTTAAAACATTAACAATTTGTCTGATTTAAGTTTGAAACCTGATTCCTCAATAGAGACACAGGCTAAATTTTCTGATGGGGTTCAGTAGTTAAATACCTAACACAGAAGTTAACAAAAAGGACTGAAGAAAAAAAAAGATTTCATTTTTAAATACACCTCTTTCAGTACGAGACAGGATGGAATTTCATACAATATGGCTTTGTGTCTAAAACATAATAGCATGTTTTGTCTCACAGCAGTTGGGCCATATAGGAACTTGGCATGCATGATATGGCAAGTCTCAATATTCACGCTTCACTTACTGTCACACTAATCACTGAGGAATAGTTACTAGCCATGACAGCACACATACTTTCAGAAAATGTGGTGTACAGCAGAATACAGAGAAACCTTTGGCAATGAGCATTAAATAATATGTAGATATTGTTTTGAGAAATACTGGGAATATTTTTACACACCTACTCTGACGACATTTGTGAAACACATTGATTTTCAATTTAATCCCGAATGCTATATACAGCATTAGCTCAAGAAAAACAAACACCATATGAACCTGTCTCACTTGAAACATATATGAATCTGACTAGACTTGAGCAGTTGTAAATCTCATTGGATTACAAGAATTTGATTTAATTTCAGAAAACAGGATTAAATGTCTTTCTACTGCAGAGAAAGGTCAGTATTTGGTCAAGCAGAACATGACTAAGATCACTGAAGTTTGGTTTAAGCTCTGGAGAAAAAAAAAGTTTGGGGCATGTGCAGTGAACTTCTGAACTTGGGGTGATTTGCTTTTAAATGCAATGAAGAAGGCAGTTCAAATTCACATTAATAATTAAGACAAATGGGCATTAAAACAAATGGAGATAATATGCTGTCTATATGCTCCTAGCAGCATGAGGCAAATACTTCCCAAAGCAAAAATCATTTACTGTGTACATTTTCCATGTGAAGATATGATTCTTGTGGTGTATCATTAATTCATTTCTTGACTGGCATTTATAGCATGGCCTAGAGGAGTGAGGCACCTAATTCCCTTTGGAAATCTCAGCTGTTTCTTTATTCTAAGCAAACTCCTGCAACCTGAAGTGCTGAAAGACAAAACCACAGTTAACCTGAACAATAACACCATTTAGCAGAGTTTAAAGTTTAATGGTATGAAGAGAACTGACAAATTGGTGTAAAACAGGCAGGCCATATGGCAACCCTCACGGCTCATTTCACAGAGGATGCTCTGATCCCCTCAACTACAGGGCTCCTGCACAGTCCCTGCGGTACCTCACCTCCCAACGCACTGCCACAATGGTTGTATTCCCCATTTTCACCCACGTCTGCTTGAGGACAGCAGTCTTTGCCCTTGGTCCCAGGCTTTAGCCTCTCCTAAATTCTGTACAAAACTGTACAACACCATGTATGGTAGTTAATACTTCCTTTGCAAATTCATTGTCTTCTAACTAGCTGATAGAGAAATGCCCTCATGTGCCTTGATAGTTTATACCTCTGAATACACAGCTGATGCCACTAGCAGCAGCTATGTGAAACATGAATCAGAGCAGGGCCTACCGGAGCAGCATTTCCCTTTTACGAACTCCAACAGCCTGTTCTGTTGTTTCCACCATGCCGAGAACACCTACCGTCTTCAAAGCCCTGACGTGCCAGCTCCAGCGTGCAGGAGCCGCCTCCCTAACGTGCCTGGTGTGCCTCCACGGAGCTTTTGTAGAGTTTATTTAGCCATCAAGAAACCACCACAACAAGTGAACGCAAGTTTTGATGCGAGGCTTTTAGCTTTTGATACAGATGAAGGCATAAAGTGCATAAAGCAGTACCTCAAGACGAGACTCTAACAGAGCAAAGATGTTACCATTGTTTCAGTGTTTTACACAAAGGGTATTGAAGACTGAAACTGATGAACAAAGAGAGACAAATCCACGTGAAGGCTTACTGAAGCAGAGTTTTACTTGTTGCTGATCAATCACAGAACACAGAATTTGCTCTACAGTACAATATAGAGGTACTTCAAGCCAAACTATACAATAAATAATACAATCAAGCAGAGCCCCTGTGACAGGTCACTGTTGGGATCGCACCCCACACCTGCATGGGGATGCCAACAGGAGTCCTGAGTTGTGCACATTCCTTAAAAAAGGCATGTCTCCAAACACCTGATGCCCCTCTTGCTCTTCCCAAATTGAGATGCTGGCAACAGTTTAGATTCAGAAACACTGAGCTCTCTACACATGTACAGTGGGAAAATCCAGTCTCCAGGCTCCCTAGGCCGTCACTTTAATCGTACTCTTCTAGCTCAGCACCTGAATAAAAGCAAGATTGCCACGTCAGCACAACATCATGCTCTTGGATGAGCTAGGCTGGGACAAAGCCTGCACTAACGTGGCTATACTGCTCCCAGTGTCTGTCCTCGCTCTGTGCTCCTGCTCAACACTACGCTCCACAGTCTTCAGACCATCATGATTTCCATGGTGGTGTATGAAACCATCTCTTTGAAAATTTAAAAATTACTTTGATCCCCTTTAACTATACTACCATATTACAGCATGAGCAGTCTTATCCACCAAAGCACTGAAAAGGTGGTCAAAATATTTATTATTACAATAAAAGCCATGACAACCAGTGATAAGTACTCACTGATACAGAACAGAGATAAAAATAACAGTGTCAGAGTTTGATTCCTTGGCATTGCTGTTAATGTCAATGTGGCAGAGGTCAGAGCCCCGTTTGGAAAGCTGTGGAGGTAAGTTCCTTCAGTGCATTCCAGGAAGGTAATAAGAACCCTGGCCTGTCTGAACTAATTCTCACTTGACAGTTGCACAGATGCCATGAAAAGCAGCCAAGGTGAATAGCATTTCATGAAAAAAGGTGAACGTAACAAATGACAGTTCTAACAATAGAGAAAACTAGGTTTTCAAGAATCTACTGACGCAGTAGGTAAAGCAAAATTATAGTTGCAGCTCCTGAACTTCTCAGAACAGAGAATTAAGATGCTTAAACTGCTCATAAGTCACATTAGGCTGCAGAGACTCATTTTGGTCACACCTGGGCTAGACAATAAAGTGATCCAACCTCTCAAGATGATTCACTTTTGACAATAGCCATTATGCTCAATTACAATTTGATCATTTGTATGTGTCATCACTGAATGCAACTCAAGACAAAAACTTAGATATGAGTCTATTTCTCCCTGACTCTTTTGCACTAGGTTTGATATGTCTTAGTGTCTGTTTCAGATGTATTACTGTATTTCTTCAACACAACAATGCTTGTGATAATCCAGCTGGGAAGGTCTTGGAAGCAGAACATTAACACCATTACAGAACACACCACTTTTAAAAACTGAATTTGGTTGATTTGATGTTTAAAGGCTAAGCTTAAAGAGTCAATATACAAAAGACCTAAAAGTATCCTGAGTTTTCTCCCTCCATATCCTTACAGGCACCCAGGCTAGCTCTTGCTCTGATGCCTCAGAATAAATATGCTGAGTTACGAAACCTTCTAAAGAAACCCAGCACCAACTATAGACAGCTCTGGTCAGGAAGGTTGCTTATACTGTTCACTGACAATATTGCAGATATTTTTCCTACTTGTTCCTTCCACTTCTGACACAGAGTAAGGTTTACATTTGATGCTTGGCATCTTTTTGCCAGGATAACGTATGCTGGAGCATCAAATGAAGCAAGAAGTATGGAGTCTACATGGTAGACACTAAAGTGAAGAAAAGCTTATTTAAACAGCAAACATAAAATATATGTCCAGTGACAACATACCCTAAGCTACTGAGAATGAGGTTTTCGGTGATATGATCACATAACTTCCTTAATTCCTAGGAATTCTGAGATTGTGATAGTCCAGGGAACAGGATTGCTGGGTACAGTGTTTTGCTACTGTTTAAAATCAGAAATAACTCATTAAACTAAAAGAAAACTACCTTAAGTAATTCACATTATTTCACTCAGTTTTTGGCAGTTTCTCTTAGATACAGGTATTTCCCAGAAGAAGTATTTCCTAACAAATTTTAATTAGAATGTGCGTTACCATTTTGTCCCAGAAAGAATTTAGCAATTACTTCTTTTTGATTTTACATGCCACCACCAATCAACTATTTTAATTCTTTCAGCATCCCAATTAGGCCAGTATTAAAGATACTAATTATGGGAGACATAGGGCATTACTTACACCACAACAGACCACTACTGAATATGCCAGATTTAAGTTTACTGGAATATCTTTGTTAGCTGCAAGTGCAATTAATGAAGAAAAACAACACAGTGGTGACATCTAGTCAGAAGCTTTTGATTATTTTGAAATTCTTTAAAGGGCATGAATCTTCTGATCAAGGTGAATGTTTTTTAAAGGCTGTCTTGGTGCACCTCAGCAAGTGGAACAGAATAACCTTGGAAAATAAACAGAGCTAAAAATAATTACTAACACCCCAATCATTTTATGAGCTATTATTTCACCAGAAAATGGAGAAAATATAACTTTAATCCTGAACGAAACTCTTCAAGGTTTATGTTCTCTATAAACCTTTCACTGAGAACTGAAAATATAAGTTAGTAATGCAATAAATGCCCTAACAAATATATCAGATTTTTCACTTAATGCTTTTTACAGGCTTAAACCAAACTGAGTGAAAGAAAATCACCTTTTACAGTCTGACTCTTAAAGGAAGAATGCCTTTCTGTTATGCTTTTTAAAATAAGGCATGGTGAATTTATATCAGCTTCAGTGAATCTTGGGGCATGATAAAAGGAAGAAAATATAGCAGTGGAGTTAACATTCCACAGTATTCTTTTTTCACATATTTATTTCCTCACTGGCTGAACATGAGCAAAAAAAAAAAAGGAAGGAATAACCCCCCACCCCCAACACAGAAATAGCTGAAATAAACCTTTGGCACACAATGCAGTCAAAGCTCTGTGCTTTTCCTCATCCCACCCTCGACAACCTGAATTGCTTCTCTCCAAATAAATCCATGCAAAAGATATTCTGAAGAAAAAGAAAAAAACCCCCAAACTCTGAATTTCAAATTTGTCAAGTGGGTGCACCCATTAGGGAAGTAAACAAAGTCTTCCTTATTTTCCCTTATCCAGCTATCTTTCTGGACCTATTGCCTTTAGAAAACAAACAAAACAAAGACAAAACTAAGTGCTAGTAAATAAACATTAATACTGCTCTATGAACCCCTACCGTCTTGTCTGATATTTTATCATCTTGGGTTTGAGAAGTTTTAATTTCATTCTAATGTAAATAAGAACTGGTCTGTTTGCTCAGTACTTCAACAAGAATTTGCTACAAGGTTTGCAGCATGCAGGCAGTGCCCCAAGAAGGGTGACCTTGCTTTAGTCAGTGAAGCCAAAGATCATTTATCACAGTTAACCTACAAATCTGTCTTGCTGGGGCCTCAGATCCATCAAGCACTTGGAAGCAGCTACTTGTCCTGTCCTCCCACTGCTGCCTAAAACATTGGATGGGTCTGATCTTTTCTATTACTGTATACCTCTCAGCTAATAAAATATATTCTTGTGGATATGGAACTAACAGGAGTACTTTGTATTTATTTATACAGCTCATTAAAGGCGGATAGAGATTTGGAGGCAGAGAATGCCCCAGGCCCGGAGAGCTCAGGAAGACAGACCCCAGGCATGCGCGAGTATTTAACTTTATGCAGATGAGTTGCCTGGCTGAACCCAATGAGACCGAGCAATTATGTAAAAGCAGGCATCCTGGTCCTTTTGCAACTATACTGCTAAGCTAAGACACGACAGGGAAATGATGCAGGACTAGTAAACTCTCAGAGGAGGAGACTTGAAATGGTTGTAATGAGAGCATATGGGCAACATATTCAAGCTGTGCAGTCAAGAATACTTTATTATGTATTATTATGTCTGTATTTAGACAGATTTATATCACATAGGACTAGCTGCAGCTCCCTGACCCTCAGGCACTTGGTTCAGGTGACATCATGAGAGAACACAGGATAGGACACCACATTCACACCAGCACTGCCTTGTAGAAAGTGTCATTCCTTCTCCAGATCCACTCTCCCCATTCAGCACACCACTTTCTCTTTACATTAATGGAGACAGAAACTTTCTAAAGTGAACATTAGGTCCTCTTTGAGTAGGGAGAACCAGTCAGACTGAAAATCCAGTGACCGACACGAAAGGCAGTAATACTTGTTAAGAGACAAATACGCTTGTGTTAATGGATGAACTTGACTTTGAACTTGAACAGGGGAAAAAAACCTAGGTTTCCTAGGTAGGGACCACCATGGAAGGAGAAAACAGTGATCTCTGTAGTACGCAGTTTGGAGAAAATGTAACATTATTTCGCACTGATTTTTTTAAGAGTGAAACCTTACATATCCACACATACCTGTATTGAAATGACAGCTTATAAAGCTGCTTGAATTTAACACAAGCATTTATGCCCTTTTATCTATAAACATCTTGGAGGTGCATCACCAAGTCACAAACTCCATCTATTTTAACTATCAATTACTGAAATATGTATACCTTAAGTGCCTGTACTTACATATGTGAGGATGCAGTGCTATCTGACACTCAGAAATTGGCTTGCAGTAGGGAAGAACTCAACCCTGAACTATTTTTGCAAATCCTATCCTGTCAAAGTATCATGAAAGAGAGACAGCTAAGCAGGGAGTTACTGCTATTTAGGCATAAATCAGCATAGGTGATTTAAGAACTAAAATCAAAATTGTTATCTATACTAGTGACCACTAAAGGTCAGATTTCCCAAAGAGCCAGCTCTCACTAAAAATTGACTGCCAGCTGAGCTCAGGCGACTTCTAACAACCCAAAAAAGCAGGTGGATTTTCAAAAGATACTGCACACATGGAATTGTGGAATCCATGGAACTCTGGTCATGTGTGCTGTCATTGAATTAGATGGGCAGGTAAATAAACATCTGGGTTTCATTTTATGGTGTTAAATAAACATCAAGCCTTTGCAAAAGCAGTTATTTGAGGCTGACAAGTTCTAGCGGGTTCCAAACTGAGAACAAGAAGCCTAGAGTCAAGGACCACAAACAACTGATAAATTCACTATCTGGGCATAAGCCCATCTGATTCCCAGAAAGGAAAGCAGGAGTCTGCCTGAACTATCAAGGGGACAGGAGAAGGCTTAATTATGAGAAAGGGATCACTGACATAAAAATAGGGAATAAGAGCTTTGTGAAGAAAGAGAAGAGGCAAAAGTATGGAGGATTTTGAAAATTGTAAGAAGGAGCTCAAAAATGAGGGAGTGAAAAAGCCAGTGTTGGGATGAGAATTAAACAATACACAAAAAAAAATTAAATTGAATTTACTGGTTGCTTTTTATATGATCTGAAGAGGGATGTTGATCAGGAGAGGACATGAGAAGTGTATTACGATAATCAAGTTCAGAGTGACAAAGTTGGTTGGGGAAGACAAAAAGTATCTTGGAAAAGCTGGAAAGAAAAAAAGGCAAAATGTATCTATCATTCTGAATGCACAGGATAGGGATATTTCTTATTTTTCCTTTCCTAAGACTTCAGGCCTAAGTGACAAAGAACACTAGCAGTACAGTGCGAGTAGGAAACTCCACTGGGAATATGCTCAGGTGTGCACAGGGAATGGTAAGAATCTCTCCGTTGAAGCCTTACTGCTGAATTGAGCAGGGCTAGTGAAAGAGCCTGACTGCCCAACTACTGAGCGTCCACATTGCCCCTGGATTGTCTGGCCCATGTCAGCTAGCATCCTCCAAACTCACTCCTGGACACAGTCCAGGGAACAACTCGTGCCAGGGACCATTCCCAAAAGGCAGCAGGTATTACGCTCCTACAGGCAAGGTACGCCATATATTACACTAGAAAACACGATTCCTATGGTCTGCAACATGACTCTTACTTTATTCTGGAAATTTTGATTTAAAAACCTAATGCTGAACAACCCCAAAATAATAACTGCACCTGCAGCTGCATGGGGACCACATAAAGCCCACAGGAGATGCATGCCCAAGTGTTACTTAGCACAGCTGTAGCCAAGGTCTGCCACATGGCCTCAGGGCCAGCAGATAGTCCCTGGCTCTGCTTTAGTTTGCAGTACAGACGTGGGCTGTAGCTGACAGAAAAATGGTATTCACAAAACACTATCTGTCAACATCTCAGGAAAATTCATGCCCTCATGGTTGCCGAATAAAACTTGACTCAAGGGCACTGTAAGGATCAAATATGAAAGAAACAAAAGGAATGTAACAGTATTCTGCAAAAGTCATAATGCTGAAGGAAGGCCAATAATGATCCAGAGCATGATTTTTTTATGTCAGGGTGATGAAATTAGTTTGAGGCACACTAACAGTATATAGTAATAAACAGAACTTTAAAACTGCTATAAAATCTAACCAAAGAAGGCAATGCAAAAGTGATGGTCCATTCTTAACATGCAATGGTGTTGGAGTGAAAAGGATAAATTTAACCTACTTTTACAAGATTTCCTTACCACGGAGCACGGATATCCAAATATCCATACCACAGATATCCAAACGGGATCAATCTTTTAAAACCATTCTGTATTCCCAAACAATAGGAACAAAAAAGCAAACAATACATTTATGAGAATGTGACAGAAGTAAAAATTTTACTTTTTCAATTTAAATTCTTCGCAGTAAGATTCTCAGTTTAGAAATCCAACATGAAAAATTAGGTCATTTATTCATTTGTATTTTCAGCCTCCTATTGCAGCAGTGATCATAAAACAAACACAGCTGGCATCTTTATTATTTTATTCACTGAAGGATTTAGCTGGACAAACATCACAAAGATGGTGGCTGTTTTCATTGAATTTATGATCAAATATGCTCCAGCACAAGATCAACTCTGTTACATCAATTATTACGAGATGTGAATAATTTAACAGAAAGTTGTCTATTTGTAAATCAGATCTTACAGATAGAAATTCAGCTGAGGTAGCAGCCAGTGGATATACACTGTATTACAGAATTTAAAAGGATGCAGGCTTTTTGTGAATCACATTTAGTGATAAACATTGTCATTTACATTTTGCTGTCTAGTGAGCTGCTAATTCAGGTAAACAATTTCAAAATTTTATTTTAAACTTTAATTAAATTAATCTTTAACAGAGGAGAATTTAACTTTGCTGATGCCTTTCAAAATTATGGAATATATTTCCTGTAAAGGTTTAATTAAAAACAATAGACTAACTACCATCATCACCATATTTTGGGGTTTTTTTCCATAGATTTTTACTGGAGTCTGTTGTTCAGCTGAATGCCAGGAGGGTTATAATAATTTTAACGCAGAATGTGTGCCTTAGGATATGGGATTGACTCAATGCCTGAAAGAAAAAGGTCAGTTCCCTTTGGAACCACTTGCCTCTTTGCCCTCCAGCAATGACAGGTGCACCAGCCCTGTGCTGAGGCTCGTTATTCACAGTGTGCTGCTGCAGATACATAATCTAACCTCTCTGTTTTAATGCATCAGCAGGGTGAGAGTCTCCCATCCTCCCATTTTGACATGGGTCAAGCAGGCATTGAGCATATATACATGACGACCTGCTTGCAGCCAGCATCTTTCACAAATTCTCACACAATAGCTTAAAACTTTCTTAGCTAGGTCATTTCAAGAAATCACTGAATTTGAGTATTAAACTGTTTGGCTAGCAAATAACTTAAAGTTATGCAAAAAAATCACTGTTTTCACCGGTTTCCTACAATTATGTGTGTTTCTGCATCACTAATAAAAAAAAAAAAGGAAACCTTCATGAAAAAGCAAAAATACTTGTTTCTCTGTACTATATGGCAGGCAAAACATCAGAAATCTGAAGGCAGAGACATGAAGCAACACAACCAAAAATGCAGGAAAGGAAGTGATTAAGATTTTCTTGAATGAATTTTGAGAGACAGTCACAGGAGATGCTCATGAATGGCAATACCTGAATACCTATGATCCTGCCACGGAAAAGGCAGTGGTCAAAATTACAATAAAACCCCCAAATGAGATCCTCATAAAAGCCAGTAAAATAAGTATTTGCCTAAGGCAAAGATAATTTACAATGTTTATATCACTGCAGAAATCTTAACTATTGTCACAAGTCTCTGGCTGGCAACAGAGACAAACAGCATGAGTTTCGAGATTGGCTTACACCATCTGCAGTGGTGACAAAACCCAGGAACATTATTCATATTTTTATACTTATTGCCTGTCTGCACCATCTCTCAAAATTATCTACATTTCTGAGACCCTAAGAATCAAAGGAACTGTTCAGTTAAATAAAAATTATCTGTAATACAGAACAAGCAGCAGAGGATAATATCAAGCCACATAAGCCAAGAGCAGTTGCTCAGCAGTAAGCACTTTTGAATGCCAGCCCAGTCCTCAAGTTGCCCATCATTTTCACTCTCCTTTTGGAAAAATATTGCCTTTAATGGCTACATACAAATAATGAGAGAGCCATCAGTAAGGTCTACTTCATTTATATCACTGCCTTCACAGTATGTCTTAAATTCCTTGGACAAATATTTTTTAAACACATCTCAGAGACTCAATTTTGTCAGCGATGTCATTACTTGGAAAAGAGATTTCAGCAGATAAGCCAACAGTACAGAACTCAAGCAAGAGGGTAGAATTCAGAATGTGAGGATATAATGATGCCTGGTGCCTCTGATCAGAAAGTATTAGACTTCAAACCAAGAAATGAACACAGACACTATGGCAACATATGAATAACAGACTACCAAAAACATAATTCTGAGAAATTAATAAAACATTACCATGTAGAAATGCATAAGGAGAAAGAACAGCTGGAAACATCTGAAGAGTTGATCAGAAAGTACTCAAAAACATTAATGAAGAACATATATTGAAAAAAAAATCACACCTGGAAACACCGAATAAACATGTTTATCTGATATACCTCTCAATATCCTAAGGAATTCTTAGGGAATTAGTGAGGATAGCAAACAAATGTAAGGCATCTTTTAAAAGTCTTTCCAGGAATTCTACACAAGAATAGCTAGTTCTCTTTCCTCATTTCTCTTCATAGGCTTATTACTGTAGATATGTTACTGTAACATTACCTAATTTTGCTCTGCATTCTACAGTATGGTACTAGACTTAAAAAAAATACAAATATATGCCCATATTTCCTTTCTGGTTTTCTAATAAGAGAATCTTGGCAAATATTTGTTGGACACTGACACAGGAAAACACAAAGACGGGAAATACAGACAACAGAAACAAAAGACAATATGGAAGCAAAATTAGATTTCAGAAAAAATAAGACAGAATGGCGATCAAAAGAAGAGGTGACTAATGAATAAGACATCAGATAAATTATTTTTTAAAATGGACTTAATAATTGGTGGAACAAAACAACAAAAGATAACATTTGCTGCGATTTCTATTAAAAAATCTTGCTCTGTGGACAAACTCCAAAGAGCTGGGATATGATACACTATCTCATAGACTGAAAACTGGCAGACAGACCATAAGCAAAGGGTAATGATGAGTGGCAATGTACTGAGTTGGAAGGGAAGTGTCCAGCTGTGTGCCAGAGGGATTAGCGTTAGTCACAGTTTTATTTAACATCTTTATTAATGACCTGGACTAAGGGATACCCTGCATACCGAATCAACCCTTAGATGACACTAAATGCTGAAATCACCACAAAAGACGAAGACATTCGTACAAAGAAATTAACAGTAGTGGGATATGAGGGCAATAAATCTAAAAACAAGATAGAGCATAGAACACTACAAACAATTATTTCCACAGAAAAGTAACCCCAAATACGGATAGGTCCAGAGTTAATAATGCCAACAAACTCTTGTCCAATGCCAGACAGTGAATTAAATGTTGCCGAAAACAACAAAGAACATCCATGTACATTGGGGCTGTATTTTCACTGCTGTCATGGATGGCAAAGGTACAGGGCAGTAACAATGTAATTTTAGTAATGAAGCAGCATAGAGTTATTAGTACACTGAAACAAAAATGACAAAAGCTTTTGTGGTCTAGTTTAGGAAGCTTATTAGTATTTTTAACTGGGACAAGAGGATGTAACACAATGCCTAAAGCTTAGCAACACAAAAGAGGGGGAATTTAGAATAAAGCAAAAATAAATTGACTGTCAGGACAAACATTGTATCAATGAGGTCACTTAGGAATCGTCCTCCCCCTAAGTTTTAAAAGGTATAACACTTTAACACTGCGGTTGCTCCAATTTGAAAGAGAGATTGGAATATAAATCAGAACGGATTTTTCAGCTTGGCGAGAGGATAAATGGAGAAACTGCAGAGATCTTTCTCAGCGCTTGGCTTCAATCAGCATCCTGTAATTCCGTACCATGACCATCCCCGCAGCGCGCGTGGGCTCAGCCCCGCCGCCCGCAGCTCAGCCCCGCGCGGTGCTACGCGCACAGGAAACAGCGCTAAGTGGGCACAAGAAAAGGCGCTTAAGTGCAAACAAGCAGCTTCCACCACCCTGAAATTAACGTAATAAGCCCCACTAAGCAGCGAGAGAAACAACAAAAGGCGCTGGCGGCTCGGAGCGCGCCCTGGCGCGGGCAGCGCGGCACTGCAGCGGGCACGGCGGGGCGGCGGCCGCGCACGCCGCGTTCTGCCGCACGGGTGGTCGTGACACGTCCCGAGGTCCACGGGCAACCGGCTCGTTATGGGAAATAGGGAAAAACCCGGAAAATACGAAATGGTTTTTGTTTTCAGTGCAGCAGTATCCCTGCAAACCTTCAGGAGGCGGAGGCATATATATGCCTCTACATTACAAATACTTCCAAAAAGTATTTTCGTTTTGTGTTCAGTTTCCACCCCTGCTCCCCCAGCGTGATCCGTGGTCGCTCCTGGCCCCAGCACCCCAGCGACGTGCTCACAGAGCACACAGCCAGACTGCTTCTGCTCGGTACTGCCCAAAATCCTTATTGCTTCTTGGGTTGGTCCATCAGAAAGGTTTCTGCAAGGACAGCACTAAAGCTTTTTGTTTCTATTGTGCTGGAGAGCTTGAGTGCTCCTTCAGTGGTACTACAGACTATGTTACAATGAGCAATGCTGGTGTAGGGATGGGAGGTGAAGGGATAAATGTGACAATTAGAAGAGTGCTTTTTCTTTATCAAAACCCAGCTAAGGCAAAGATTTTCTGATAAACCCAAACAACAGAATCCCAAACCAAAAATGCTTCCCAAGTCTCAGCTCTAAGCAATTCCATAGTCTGTGCCATGCTTGAAACAAAATACAGACTCAAGCTACGTGGATTTGTCTCTATTCATTCACTTTGCTTTCTTCTGGAAGTTTTCACTGAATAACAATCCCAAAATAGGCCAGTCCATCCTGGAATGCAACTTTTAAACACCCCGGCCTCAGAAAGGGAGGTCTCAAGTACAGAGGCCATCTTGTTAAAGGAAGAAATCCTCAGCAGTGGGACTAGCTGTGAGAATAAAGTGTTATTTATAAAATAAATACAGCCATTTTGGGGAATTGCGAAGTAGTAGTCCTATTTATGCAGACTAGAATTTGTTTTCAACTCCACCTTTTCTTTCCAACCTAATTTCTCACAATACACCCCATTATGGCAGAAGGATCTGAAAAAGCTTTTTATATCCTACCAAATATACACAAAGATAATTAGTTCTCTTTTGTTATTCTTCTGTAAGGGTTTATTATTGTGGAGAAGCTTTTGCAAATTGAAAGCGGTTGCGTTGCATTCTGAAGGCAGAGCTGTTCTTGGTTTTTATTGTGTGGAGATAATTGAACAGAAAAGTTCAAGAAAAAAGGTGAAAATATAATTCATTATGAACTCTATAGGAAGATCAGATTACCACATCTTAGTTCTTTTTAGACCAGTATTTTATAATTACATTCCACAGTATGTTATGTCATGCTATGTAGGTGAAGCTTCGTACTAGATGGAAGCAAACATCAATGCAAGTTTTGTTTCCTAACTTTATAAACTTTACTACAAAATCTATAGATTCTATCTTACCTAGTAAATACTCTCTTTAGGTAGTTTGACAACCAGTGAAGAAATTCAGTCTCCAAATAAAGTCTCCAAAGAACTTAATTCACTGTAAGCGAAAGTTATATTATTTCCCTCAAACACTTCCCAAAAGTAGCCTCTAATGTTAAGCAATTCTATTTTAAGAGTTTTAGAGCTCTGACTTTTATAATGATCCTGCTGGGTTTCACTTTGTCATTGCTGTTAAATTCCATGCTTTTAACTAATTTCCAGTTAGACCAGGAATTAAAGAGCAATTGACTTGTGTCTGATATTGTTCCATTGTCTTGCTCTGCCTTTAAAATAATCTCGTGGAAGTTGATGTTGGTCAGGTGCAATTATTTTGCCCTCAAACTACTATCTGTGACTTTTTGGAAGGTTTGGGATTGGAGTTTTTTGCATCTCTTCCTTCTGCCTTACAGGCACGAAGCTGGCTCTGTAGATATTGGAAGAGTACTATTCCTCCTTCCACTAACCTCCCCTTACATAAATTGCATTACAATGTACATTTTGAGGTAAAAGTCTCTTTGAAGGCTTCTGAACCCATATTCTCACCCTTACATGCCATGACTTCAAAACATATATATAAACAAGATGAAGGATCAGCCTGTGCCTGAAAGATGAAACAGGAGATAGTGGAACTTCATTGTGTTTAGAAAATTAAAGGTATTCTCTTCCAGTCCGGGAGCATGAAGTTCAATGTCACTGTTGTACAATTTCCATGGCAGTTTCTGTGTGAAAAATCTTTTTTGTTTTTTTTTTTTTTGTATCACAATTCCTCCTCTATAAAATGCAGTAATAGGACTTCACCTCAAGAGATGTTTAATCATACATATAAATCCTTACAAGACCATAAACATTGCTCTTTAAAGTATATCTTTCAAAGCTACAAGATGTTGAGAGGAAGTAAATCTGTACCAAAACCAGTGCATATTTAAAAACAAAAGTCTATATGTTTTCTCCCCATCTCAGGTCTCATGTTCATTGCCCTTAAAACAATTATGTACGTGACATATTTTGTGTCACCAAAAATCTTCCACAAATTAAATCAGGAAGTTAAAAAGGTTTTTTAATTTAAGACTGGAGATTGCTGCTTTTTGAAATATGATAAGAAAGAAAGAAAATTTCTAGAATGAATCAGTCTATACATGTGTTAAGTTTTACAGCTGGATTATAAACCCCTGGGAATATGATGTCTGTAACGGAAATGTTTATACATCCTTAACTACAGCTGTGCAAGCAAACAGCCCTCTAATACAGCACACAGATAAAGATTTACACTGGAAAAAGAGAAAGCCCTTTACATTTCAAATGTAAATGATACATAATTTTGAGGCACAGAAAATTTCCTCTTATAGTAGAAATATGCACATGAAGCACTGAACTCTATGCATTGTCATTGCTTTCGATCTTTCAATCCCTTTATTTATGCTGAAAAATTGCAAATCCTTTATGCACGTAGCATTGAAAATGTATAAATATTTTTGAAGAGGTTTAATAGAATTTAAAAAGCTCCGGTCTTATTTGAGTCAGCCTGTGATATAATCAGAACTTGTGTCAATTATGAAATCTCAGAGACTGAGGCTGTTTTAAGCAAACTGGGTTTTGTTCTTTTTTTTGTATTTTATGAAAAGAGAAATTTCATGCAATGGTCTCGAAGGAAATATAAGATAGCAACTTTTTCAAAATCAAATCAATTACTGTACTTACTAACACATAACTGCTGTATTTTAATAGTCTAACTGCTGTTAAAACACAGAAAAAAAACTTCAGTCCAGGCCTGCAGGATGGATGGAATAGCATGCCAGTATCTATTCACATTACTTAGACAAATACATGCCTCCAAGCAAACACATTCAAATCAATATTAGTTTCCTTGTCCTTCTTTCCCAATCCAGATCTAATTGCCTATGTTGCAATATAATTGCTTCTTCCAAGCTTTTGGATTTCATTAACTACTTTTAAAGAAAAAAATAAATTTGAAATTTTTTTTTGATTGTAAAAGGACAGAATACAGACAATTAATTTTTAAAAGGAAAGCTGTGACTTTCAGGAAATTGAATTGTATTCCAAGCAGTAAGATTGAGGTAGAGTCAAACATTTTAAGATGCCTGCAAGGATCACAATTGGCAAAATAGTCTGAGATATTTACAAAAGAGATATTTACAAAAAGATATTTATAGGTGGAGCTAATCTTCCTGTTATTCCCTCTGCAGTAAACAGGAGATGGACTCATCCATGAAAGCCACCAAATTAGGCTCCTAGATTGAACTGGACAAGCCAGGAACTTTTCTAAAAGCTACTGAAAGTTAATTAACGCAGGCTGGTGACACTTAACCTTTGTGGAGGCCTGAACTGGTTTCAGTGCCTGCTTTATTTCTCATTGCAGGAACGGGGAAGTTACTGCTAACCAAGGAGGACCCAGTCATACTGCAAAGTGAGCTACAGGGCCATGGAAGATGCCTGGCACTACAGAAGTACAGGTTTTGACTCAAAGGACAAACGCTGATGGTATCACATTCAACAGCTAACACCGAATTTTAACAACAATCCTGCTACATTAAGAGATTCCTCCTTCAGTCAACCACAATTTCAAAAGTTGCTGTTTTGGTTTTTTAATGAAAACACTGGACCAAATGGGACTGGGGAGGAGCAGATAGAGAAAAAGGTAGTAGAATGGCAAAGTGAATATAAACCTAACCACATTTTGGAAAAGTGACCATGCTATGGATCTAACAGTTGTAGACACACTTCGTTGCTAATAAATTAAGATATTGAAAAAGCATTTGGATTTCTACTCTATCAATAACTTTTTTCCTTTACAACAAAGTTTCTTCACCAAAACATTTTGTATCTTCAATTTCAGTGGTGAACTTGGAGATGTTACAGTCTCCTGCTGGTTTATCTCTTGAACTCCCTGGTAAACTACCAACAAGACAGCCAGTTAGTAGCAAAAATAAAATTTTGAATTAGCACCAGAAAGAAAACAGCGATGCTGGTGCAGCAAAGGCTTATCCTTGTTGCAAAATTTTTGGTGAAAAGAGAGTGGAGAAAAATTGTTTTTCTGTCAAGACAAGTTGTCGACATAGCTGAAATCATCCAACTCAAATTCTGTATGCTTTCTTCAAAATATAAAAGCTATTAATTGCTCAAGACAGTGCAGTCCAAATATCCTGTCTACAAAGATTCTACATGTGTTAAGAAATCTTCTAGCAAACTTTACACAGATGATTACTTAAATAATGCCAGTAATGTGGTATTCAATCTGAATACTCATCGGGTAACCTTTCTGGACTTTGAGCATAGTACCTTTATATCAATGTCCATCTGATGTAAATGTGAACAAATTCAGAAAACATTGAAAGGAAAAAAAAAGTGTGGTGAATTTACATTGACTTTTTTCATTCATGCTAATTAAGATTACAACAGTATGGTCAGCGGCTCACAGCAATGACCTGGCAACAGGTGATGATTATGTGGAAACAACACTCAAAAGTGGATTAGAAACATATTATTTAAAAGTTTCCTAATTTTTATAGATGAACAGAGAGAACAAGATTCAAAATTGATGGCCCAAAGCAGTAACACAGCATTCCTCCATGAGCTCAATACACTTGCCAACTAACACCCCCAAGAAGAAAATACAGTGCTATGCAGTTTCTTCCTATTTACAAGTAAACTGGCAATTCCAATCTGGCTTATTTGAAAAGAATAGAGCCATTCTAAGTTAGATATGATAACTTCAGCATATCCTTGAAGAGTCAAAAGTGCAATTAAAAAAAAATACTTACTTATTCCATGCTTGTCTAAGGTTTTTAGGGCCATACTGTGTAAACCGTTCTGTAAGAAAAAGAGGTATATTCAGTTACTTCACTAAACCCAGGATTTATTTTTAAAAAATATTTCTTTACTGTCAATTTTCAAAATTTCATCATTTCTACGTATCTCCTGCAGCTCAAGTCCTAAGACGAGGAAAGAAAACTAACCTACAAGCAATTGCCATATAAACAGAGGGAAAGAAAAAACAAACAAAACACCAGAACCAAAAAAAGCCTCCAAATCGTTAAACCAAATCAAACCAAACCAGCATGACCTAAAGCTCCCTTACTGTGACATCACCAGAAATACAAAGTTTTACAATTATTTCTAAAGTAGTTTTTGACTGCTAGGGGAAAAAAAGAAGCCTGAAATCTAGTATTTTTTTCTTCGTAATGACAAATACAATTCTCTACAGCCTCACCGTTATATTTTTATGCTTCTCAGGAAGCCTAAGCGTGGGTCTCTGTGACAGACAGGGGCACACGGAACATGATGGCCACATAAGAGTCTATTTTCTAAAGAATACAGATAAATAATGAGCAGAAGTAACAAGTGCAATGACAGCTTATTTACTCAAACATTAAGTTCTTCAGTTCAGATAGAAGTACTTTCCCTCTCATATCCAAGAATATGCTTGACCTGCAGTAGGACTAGTTGAAAAAGGAAGATGCTATGTAAGCTACTGCAGAAATGAAGGGCCAGTCCTTCATTAGCCTTTTGAACAGGGGCTAAGTGCATCTCAGGTAGCAACAAACGCAGTTCAGCTGGAGAATACAACAACATTTTCCATGAAGACTCGTTGCATGGAAATCCTGCCATGTAGACTGGTACACACCATGGCCAACTACCCTAATGTGATTGCATTAGTTGCTGTGAAGAAGTTCTAAACTTACAAAATGATCCATAAAATAAAATAAAAAAAAAAATTTGCTTCCTCTCCACCCATGTGCATGACATTTAATAGACCCACTGTGCAGTCACAATAGTAATTTTTATATATATGCACACAGACATGCATGCATCTCACTGTAAAAAACAGCTGTAAATGTAACTTTGAAAGAGTTGTGTTCAAATTCCTGTATTTGTATACTTGGTTGTATCATTTCTAAAGCTGTCATGTACACTTCATACACAGTCAGTTCTAAAGATGCCAAAACCAAGGCAGAAGCAAAATCCTAGCATCAGTGTGGATGCTTTGATTTTCTTTCTCATACCTATTTTTTTTCTCCCTTTAACTAAAAAGACAAATGCAGAAGCTTCAAGTCTCATTGACTTCACTATTGGGAGTTACTCATAATCAGTAGACCTCCAAACTATGTCTGCAGGCCACTTCATGTCTACAAGTTTTGTTGCTTTAACTGTACTGATGCAGTTAAACAAATGAGATCATTCCCTTTTACATATGTGTGACAAGTGTACTGGAAACTGGAAGCTACATGACTACAGCCCTTCAATTTTAGTTTGCAAGTGGGAATTAAAAACATATATGCAAACAGATACTTACCCATTAAAACTGTGAAAAAAATAAGACTTTCTGTACTCTTTAAGTAAATTGTTCAACCGTAACACTCTCAATTCACTTATGACACAGGACTGAAAAATAAAATGCAGCTAGACAGTGCTGTGTAGCAACATGTCTGAGATACACATGGGAGTTCAGCTAATAAACTGCAAATTTGCACATTAATCTATTTCGGTGCAGAAAAATCTGGGTGGAAAGAGAATTGAACCAACTTGAAGCATTGCTGAAAAGGTAACCTAGGCCTGGAGAGAGACAGATTTTGATTTTATCTGTCATTATGCAATATGTTTTGGTCAGATACTGAGCTGGTTCAAACTGGCACAGCAACACTGACTTCAGCAGAGCTACGTCCACTTAAAACATTTGAGAAGTATCATATACAATATATTTTTTTGACCAGACTATCAGATGTTTACTTTAATCAATTCAAGGTATTTTTACTGTGGGAGGACAGCCCCAGAGTCATCCACTTGGCCAAACTGCCTTAAGGCTTTAATGACCAAAGATCTGTTCCAGTTCTGCAAAAAACCTGAAAAACTATTGCTATGCCAGATGAATTTTTACTGAAAAAATGATACAGTGGAACCAGTTATGTCAATGCTGCTATAAGGGACACACATGAGCAAAACAAACTTCTCAAAGGGATCTTCCTTTGCTGTCTGCGGTTCCAGTCTAAACATCTTTTTAAGTACCTTATACATCATATTTATCAGGCAGGGAGAGGGAAAACTGGGAGGAAGACATGGAGAGGACAAAACCCTGTCTATAGAGAAGCAAATGGTAGTCCACAGTCCTTAATTTCAAACTCTGTGGAATATGCTGTGTGACTGCAAGCCATGCTTCTCCTAACTATTGGTATCAACTCTTTCCTCTCCACTCCAAGCAGATTAGAGGTTCCTCAATTTACATGCTTTATCAGAAAGAAACCACACATTGATAAAATACAGCTCACATTTGTCTACATAATTTTATGGTCATGGCTCCAGCCAGAGTCTTACTAACTTTCATGGACAAGGTAATTAGATGTGACTATTGTGTTAATTAAGCCCAGCCTCGTGTACATACCAGCTCATAATATTTTCCTGAATTCATCCTTTAGAGAATAAGGAAACAGTGAAACCAGCTGATTTTGATTTCAGAGTTGCCAGAACAGAGAAGCTACAATAATCTTGTCCTTGAGCTACTCCACCATGGTGCAGTTTCTCAAGTCCTAAACTGTGAAACCACAAAATTGCATACCTAAAACCACCAAACTTGTAGTCCCAACATAGGCAAAAAAAGAGGTAACTTAACCTCCCAGCTTTTATATGAGCATCTCCTGCTTGTGTCCAATTAATCACAGAACCAGAATTCAGTTTCACAACTACATTCCCAAGTTTGCTTCTGAGTCACTTTTCAGAGTGAGCGACTCTCACACACCTGTATGAATGAATACCTCTGTCCTTTACTGCTCAATGGATGTAATACAACCAAATCTAAAGCTATACATATCTGACTGTGACCTACTGCACAAAATTACATTTTATGATACTTTCAAGCACATAGGTTTGGTGTTTGTTTTTCAGAAGCTCCCATTGATTTGTTCATAAAGAACAGTAATATAAGGCTGTGTGTGAGATAAAGAAATCTCTGCCTGACATACTGAGAGGCAGCAGTACTGGCAATCCGAATCTCAGTCCAGCCTTGTGGAAGAAACCCTGTGAAGCAAAAGCTCAGTACCTCTCCCTCAGAACTGAAAAGCAGCCATGCACATAGGAGGATTTCATGCAGACACTCATATGATCACCCACCCACACAGCCATCCTTCAGCACACGCAAACCACTCTCAAGAACACAAGGTGCACCATCTTGCTCAGGCAGCTGCTCACTCTTGTCAGGCTGAGATTAAAGAAACATGAATAACTGTATGTTTACAGAGCAGGATTTGATCTCAGATGTATTTTGAATTTTTATAGTTCAAATTGTAGGTATATAGAGTTCAAATAATTTTAGATTATTATTATTAGATGTGTTTATTTTGAATAAAAACCGAAAGACCAACACAGTAAACATATCTGAAATTTAAAGTAAGAAGTGTGATTTTAATTTCCTTTATGCAAACACTTCAACGTTTGCAAATCTTCTGGGAACAAATTCAGGAAACAAAAAAATGCAGTGTAAAGAGATGCCCGTATAGGACTTCATAAATAAAAGCTAACCGATAGTGTTCATATTTGTTACTGGAAAGATGTAGCAAGATCTTCCTGCAGCATAATTTTTACTGTCAGAATGTTCCAAGAGTATCCAAAAGGACTAGGCTACCATGTCACTTCCACACCCTCAAAGCCCAGGCTCAGAACCAAGACTCACTGTTCTGCTGGGCACTACACATAGCCCGCTCAGAGATGGGGAGTGGAGCAGTTACTCAAACGTTCTTCTGGCAGTACGAGGACCTGAGCTGCTCTTTGCTTCAGACCTTGCAGCACAGCTTAATCAATGGCTCATTTGCCAAGGAAGTTTTTAGGACTGTGCCCCACAAACAGCAGCATCAACAAGGCTATTGGAATAACAACTGCAAAATGGAACCAGAGGAAGAGAGGAAGGAAATTTCTTGAGCTAGTCGATTTCACAAACTGGATGCATCAAAAAAATTATGTTCTTAAAACAACTTCTGCCAAATCCTAGCCAGTTTGAAGCCCTAGGGGGGAAAAAAAAGCCTGGCCAGAAAGCTCATCCATTACACTCAGCAGTACTAAGTAGTCTTAGAAACAACAGTATTTCTTTCTTTCTTTCTATTTCTAATTTCCTTTAGACAGCCACTCTACAGCAACACTCTTATATATGCATACTCACTTGTGTGCCCACACATATACCTACATGTTCTGCACTGCAAACATCATTATCTGCCTGATAAACACACTCCATCTGACAGCCCTGCATCAAGGGCAGGTTCAAACAGAAGCGAGTTTCAGCAGAACTCACTAGTGAGCTTATTAGCAGACCACGGCAGGAATACTGGTCTGCTGTGAGAATTGAAAAAATAAGCACTTGCATTTTAAGTAACATAAAACAAGATGAGGGATTTTTGCTCTTTTATCAGTCAGAAAAACACATGAACTATTACACCTTTGCCACATTTGCTTTGAAAGGACCTAAGATAGGCAAGAAAAGCTACAGAAGGAATTAGAGACAGAATACATTTTGATTTTTAGCTTCTTTTTAACAGTATTGATAATCAGCTTCTAGTCTAAACCAAAGAACTTAGAATGCAGTTTGACTTCAAGGCATTTTTTATGTTGTTAATCAAAACATGATGGCTAATATGCATTCCTTGATTAATGTTCTCCTCTATTTAAAACCAAACGTGATTAGCTTAAATGCAAATATTTAAACAACACCATAATTAATATTTTGAAAAGTCTAATTCATGATTTCTTTGAAAGGGTTTTCTTTACATTTAATTTAAAAGTCTAACATGACTAACACTGTATTGTGATATATGAGACATATATCATTCTTGGAAAAGATTCAATGCTAAAATTATTCAAATAATGTGAGCTAAAAATATAAAGACAAGCATCCATATTGACAAGTAAATTCTCAAGCACTATAATATTTGCAGCACTAATGTGCAATTAGAGTTTTTACTAAAGTTCAGTCACAACCAGAGTTTTATCAAATGAGCTAGACTTTGGAGTTCTGTATGCCAAACATCTTGAGAAAAATTACAACTCCCTCCCCTCCACCCCGTCCCCTCTTCTCCCTTCCATTTGCTTTGGAAGAGCACGAGTTGTGTAAAGAGGAAGCATAGCTGCTGTTTTCTAGACTCTCTCCTGGGCATGAGTAGAAAATGTATTTTTAATACCCAGCACTGTCTGAAGCACGGGAGTTCTACATTAAATGGTTCCACCTTTTAGCAGAGCTCATCCTGCCTCCTCAGCATATATAATAAGTTACTTTAACTTTTCAGCTTAATGTAATTTTGTTTAAAGAATGGTGAAAGCACTGACAACTCTGCTTCCCTTGGGTTCTGGGTGCCATGGATTGAAGAAACACTAAATAATACAGTTCAGTTTTGGCAAAAGAAGGGAAGAAATTCAAAATTAATTCTCCTTTACAAATAGCTCTCCTTTCTTCAAGTACTCAAATTCTCGAAGACTACATCTATACCAGTAATTTAAATGAGCTTGAGACTATTGTTTGGCCAAGATATCATCACTGTCCTGTAACACTGCTCCAGCACCTCCCATTTCCTTCCTCCAACACAGTAGATGGGAACTTCTTACAGGGAACAGTCCCTGGCCCACACTAATTTCCTAACCCTAAGTAAGCTTCCTAATGCCCAGGAATTAATTATTTTTAAGTGCTAATTGTCATGAGCTAAAGGCATACCAGAGGCTGCTCTAACAGTTTAGAAGCTCCCACAACACCGGAGAATATTCCCTGGCATCAATGTAGATGTAAACAAACAAGTTATTGATTTAGCATGTAACAAAATGTTGACAGGTTTGGAGAAACTCTGTAGGAAAAACTGCTATGAAAGTTTGAAAAGCCATATGTTCTCATACACAGTATGTTCACGTGTTTGTGCCAAAGGAGTTCAGTCTCCCAGTCCAGCCCTACTCTAAATGAAGACTTAATCTTTTGAAAAAAATCTGGCTGCCAATCAGCTGTTAAGATTCATGTAGGCAGATCATATTTCTAAATCAAATCTATATTTATTGATCACCTGGGAAGCAAAGTAGAATTCCTGAGTTAGAACACCAGCTCTGCAGTGGTTTTGTCCATCACAGACTCGTGATTTTTTAAAAAATCCACGAAGTGGCCGGCAGTCCCTGGCAAAATCCGTGTTATGGAGCATTTCCTATGAATGCTTTTTTCTCACTGTTTCTTTTTGTATTCTGCTTTCTCCTTAAGGAGAGACTCTTTCTCTTACCTCTTTTCATCCTTGCTTTAGGGATTCTCTTTTAAAAATCAGTGCTCAGCAGATGCTTCCATTGTCTCATAAAGGCGCCTTTTCAGGTGTATTACTCTCTATTGTATCTGATCGTCTGTGGAACATTGTGAGGTTCAGGCTCGTACACCATCAGCCCAAGATTAAATATTTAACTTTCTTTCACTTAGAAACAGTATTGTAAAGAAAATGATGCACAGTGAACATTACAAAGCATTCTCATGTTTTCTCCACTTTCCTCACAAGTTTCTTCCTCTCCTTGACCATTACCATCTCTTCATTGCCACGGTCAGTTCATTTATCTTCCATTGTGACCATATCTTACCTTCTCCTCCCACTTTACTCACTGACAGTACCTCCTGATAAATCTCTATTTAACTTCACAGGATAGAGGTTACACAGCATCAGTCCCAAACACTAACTGAGAATGTCAGAAAAGTGAAAACTTAAGTGTAGATATATATCCAAAGGCTTATCTTGCTCAATTATTTGGACAGGGCTCTGAATCAAGGAGAAGTGGCTGGAGAGGGAAAGCTGATAGGACTCCAGACTAAGAAAAGTGGGAGATTTAATAACAATGAAGAGCATAATGCAAAAAATTCAGGAAGACTTGGACACAAGACTGGCAAGGAAGCAGCTTTTTTTGGAATACTGCTTCACCTCTACTCATATCGATAAGACATAGTTAATGCTTACTTTAATTTCATTCCTGGAGATACAGGTCCAGTGATATGATTGGTGTTTGAATCTGTTTTAGCTCAGCAAATCTACAGATTTCCTAAAGTACTGCAACAAAAGAGTAAATAGTGCAAATATATTCTCCAAGGTCTAGGGGGTGATGTTCATCGTTTAACATGTTTCTGTCCAATAGCCTGTAACGTGGGGCTTCTTGTGTGGATGAAACATCAAGATTTTTTTGAATCAGCAACTCGCACTTTTTCACAATTCCCTCAAACTGTTTTTCCTATTTGAGGGCAGATAATTTATTTTCACAGATCCCACAGAATGGCTGGGTTTCATTGGTGATACCTGAGTACAGGAAGACCCTCTCAAGATTACAGCATCCAAAACAGCTTCAAAGGGATTCACAGAGGTAACCCAAAGTTACTGAAATATTCCTGAAGTATTTCAGGACTCTCAAATGCATTATTTAGATTTTCCTTAAGTAACTTACTAAGCAGGACAAGTGTGCATATGTGTCTGTGTGCACAGGTGCAAATACAAACTGAGAGGACGGAAGCTGAGGCACAGAGAAAGCTCAAAGACCAGGCCAAGTTTTAGCTTTAAATATCTTAAATATTACTTGGAGCATTTGTAAGACAGAAAGTAATCTCAAAGCAGGCAGATAAAATACAAGTTTTTTTCTGGCTTTTTAAATGGGAAACAAAACTATGATGATTTTCTTTTCACTATTACAAGCTGTTAAAATCACCTAGGTTAGGGGTTTAAATTACCTAGAGCCACCCACAACTAGTCTTAGGAACATATTTCTTATTCAGGCTCAGAAATGTTCCTACATATTAAGATGTCAGAGATCATAGTTATTAAAGCACTGGCTGCTTTCTATAATAATCAAGACCCTTGGCCACCGTAGTAGAGACGAGACTAATACCATGTTTTTCAGACATGTTTCTCCTAGAAAACTGTGATTACCTCTCTGCAGCACAAGACTGTGCCCTAGCAAATCACAGTGTGAAAATTAGTTGTTGAAGTCTGTCTGCAAACAAGAAATACAATGAAATTCTGTTTCAGCTCTCAATAGTCTTCCCAAATCCACAGGTATTTAATGTGCTCAGCATTTTTTAACCTATAGTAACCATTTATCACTGACACTTTCTGTTCAAATGCTTTTGTTTTATGCTTACACACCTCAAGTTTATAGAATCAAAGCCTTGCCTGAGTGAATGTTGACATCCTCACCACCAATGCTCTCTGCACTTCCCAATTTATCACGCTGTTAGCAGCTATGAGTTTTAAGACTTACAAACACACGCAAAGCACAGGAGTTACTTAACCCCACATCACTGTTTAAACACAGTAATTTCACAAATCCTCAAGAATAATGGACTTGGTTCAGATTTGGCAAGACATTTCAGGATTCTTCCTACATTCTTTTACTAGGAAAAGGAACAGCTTAAGTCATCTTCACAGAATCACAGAACAGTCTGTGTCGGAAGGGACCCACAAGGACCATTGAGTCCAACTGTCAAAAGTATTATTAAAGTTTCAACTTTAATTTTTGCTCCTAAGAGAGTCAGGAAAGCCAGAGTGTAACAGCAATTTCAGACCATCAGGGAGGGGAGCATGGCTGGTTGAGCACATGTGGAAGATGATGCAGCAGCCCTGCCATAGCCAGAAAGCTTTTGTGCACAGAACAGCATGAAGGAAAGCACATTTTTAAGAAGCAACAGAGAACCTGGTATCCTTGACCAAACATCTCCAGCGACCCTAATGACCTGAGCAAATACTATTCATTCCAGCCCAACCCATAGGTCAGAGCATTTTGTGCAGAGCATACCTTAGATGCTGGTACCCCAGAATGATCCCAGAGGGTTGTGTTTTGCTGCTCTAACAATTCCACACTTTACCAGCATAAAATCCATTTACTTGGTTTTGGGGTATGTAAGCCAGTTTTGGTTGTCCAGTTGGATGATACTTTCTATTGCTGTTATTTCTAAAAACAGCAAATGAGGAACCATAAAACAAACAAAAAATCCTTTTACTAAGGTCATCAAGGATATAGGGTGCTAGAAAGGGAGTGCACAACGCAGTATGTGTACAGAACAGGGATTTTATTTTTTGAGTGCTCCCAGACCTCCACAGTGCAAGGGAATTAAGGAGCTCAGTGCTTTGCATTAACAGGCCCTAAAAAGATTAAATAATTGCCAGCAAGAATAGTAATTACTCTGACTTACAAATCTACATACTTCACAGATGTGGAAAGGATCCAAGAGAACAAAGGCCACACCATGTAGAAGTGGTGAAAATACTGAGTGACCATTTTCTGTCTTGGAGGCACCTTTCCTCCTGTCCCCACTCTGCATTTGTATAAATATTATGTATTCATAGCTGGAAAAATCCATAGTCCAGGGTGGAGAAAATAAGAGCAATTCTAACACAATGCCTATATAAAAATTAGATTTAATGAAGTGCCTACAGTGGATTTATTTCCTGATGTTCTTTTGTGGTAATAAACCCACATCCCTTGACACACTTGGAAGCCAAACTGAAAAACGAAACCAGGAAATTTCTTGGCTGCCATCTACTGTTCAAAACTTTCCTGTATCTCACAGAAGAATAAAAACAAACCAACCCAAAGAACAGTCACTGACACCTTCAGGCTTTCTTCTCTTTACTATTCTTGCTAAAACCAATGTTTTTGGACTGCTTTTTCAGACCACTATTTTTCTGTAAGGATTTCTATATATGCTCACCTTTCAATCAGTATCAAGAATGAGAAACACAAAAGCTTGTAAACTTAATGACTCACTGTTTAAGGGAAGAACACTGTAGTATATTTAGTGTTTCAGTGAAAGACTGTTAAAGAAGTTTCTACTAATTCACCAGAGAGCACTAGAGTGTGATTTCACTATGAAGCAGTAAGTCAGCAGCAGGACAGAGACTAAAAAGCAATGTGCAAGAAAGCTGTCTGCATTCCTGTTTCTCAAGGCTCTGTGTCTCTATCAGGGTAAGCCCCACAATACGTTTCTCTCTCTCTCTCTCTTATTTTGAGAGCTGTCTAGATCTCTTTGTCCTTTACAACTCCTCTGCCTCATCTCCTGCCTACTCATTCACCTGCTTTGCCAGGTTTAAAAAAACTCATTTCTAAGATCCCCACTAAGAAGTTCATAAGACTATATATTTTAAATATATAAACATGCATACATATATGGTATAATGAAGCTGACCACATCCTTCTAGTCTCTAGGGGACAAACTGCTCCTTCTCACAAAAAAGTATCATGGTGAAACAGTTTTTCAAGGATGGTTATAGAGTATGACAACTTCAAATAAAACACATATTAAAAAATTCAACCTTTGCAGAAGATACTAACAGATGATCTAGTAATAACTTCAGCTTTTACAATGTCTTTACTCTTTAGTTTCCTTTAATATTAATCAAAGTTTGGTGTGCTCTGCTGGAAAAGTAATCCTGGCTAGAGAATCATCATACTCCCAGTCTGAAAGGTAGAATATTCAGTGGCTGAGGCATGCAAGCAGGTCAGGGCACATACTGTAATAAACAGAAGAAAATGAAAAAGAAAGCAAAGAAATTAAACAAAAGAAAACCCCCCACCCTGAGCACAACAAAAAGTAAGCAGCTGGCAGAAGTGCATTATGGTTCATACACACCAGGTAATTTTGATCATTTGTGGTCAGGGATGTAATTACCTCTGTTGTGTACTTCCAGAGAGGGAATTTGGAGAAACTTGGTACTTCAACCTACCTGGTTTGAAATGGGGTAAAGAGTGGACTCCAGGCCACGTATCTTCATTTGGTGTTCCAAGCACCTATACACAAAAAAATTTAAAAAACACATTGCTTTAATGGAAAAGACCTAACAAGTCATAGCACTGTAGAAAGCACAATCTAAACGTCAAATAGGCTTCTTAATTGGGGGATAGGGAGGAGGAAGAAGATACAAAAGGTTAAATGATTACAACAGTTCCAAGGTACCAGTGGAGTCAGTAAAGCAGATGGGAGTGCTGTGCTCCTGTCACACTGCCTATTTAACCAATGGCAGCTGTATGGTCTCATATTCCAGTAGGACACTTCCAAAAGAGATCCTTTGCTAATAATTGAATGGATCTTTTTGCCTTACAGGTCCCCAAAAACAATATTCACAACCACTGAAATGCTGGCTCAGATCATAATCAGAGCCAGAGATAGGCTGTTATAATATGCTCTTATTAAATAAGGTATAACAACCAATAGATGTTAAAGCTACTTTCCATTGACAAGTGTCAAGCTATCTGAGAGCACTGGTGTTACAGAGGCTAGATCATTTAGCTCGGAAAAAACTTCAGTCCCCACGAACTTAAATAAGATAAACAGATAACAAATAGATGCTAGGATAGAAGATTTACACAGATGGTGAAGAGGATGATCAAGAGTGTGGCATGAACAAGAATGCACAGCAAAGAGTTGTTATTTTAAAGTGGCTGCAGTGTACATAAAATTACTAAGTTCTTAGGAGAGACAGATTTTATTGACTTGTGCATTTGGTTTTGTTTCTATTCACTTCAACTGTCCTCCGTCTTGTAATGTATGTCAGACCAACTTACAGCAGCAAAGTATTTACACTTCTCACGTGCATCTTATAGTCTCTGCACACATGAAAAGTTCACTCTCCCATGTCCTGGGCACAAATAGTAGTTAAATTGAGAGAACTGCTATAAGTAGTTCTCCCAAAACTGGTTTTGCTTCATAACACGTAACTGTCAAGACTTGCTTTAAATAAAGTCAAGAGGAACACTTAAATTAACAGCTCTAGAAATACATTTCTGAACGAACTGTGGAATTTGATATTTCAGTAGTAGGATCTTTCTTTTCAAAAATTTACACTCAATTTCTAACATGAATGAAAATGCTAGGGACTCTTTTGAATATTTGTTATAAGTTCAGGCCCTGGAATAAAAGGTTGATATTCTAAAGTAAAAGTAATTCACATTAGTCTGGTGCTTGTTTTGCATTGTCATCAATGTACAAAAGCCGCTCCCAGCCCTGCCCCTATCTGCACTGCAGGTCATCTGAGTAAATCTTTTGGACCTGCATATCTTGAGTCCCTGTGACATTCTTTGGTCACTTACATTAGCATGAAGCAAGCCCAAAGTTAGCGTGAAAATCTTTAGTCCAAAAAATGTGAAACACAACATCTACTCCACACCATTTGGAACTGAAGACATTTATTTTAATTATGTCTGCTTCAAAATACGTACGAATTAGGAGCATTAAAGGAAGGACACCACTCTAGAATACTTGTTTCATTTCTTAAGCTATGAAAACATTTGTTCATGTTGATAAATTCAAGTTGAAAAAAAAAAATCTTAGAAGCAAGACTGGCAAGGTAAAACAGAAAAAAATTTTTTCAACTCTGACAGAAATTTATTTAATTAAATTTAGAAATAAGCTTAAAAACTTGAGGCAAAAGTAAGTGACCTCTAAAATAGATACAATTTTTACCTATGAGGTTTGCTTTATGAGTCTAAGGTCTCAAATTTTTTTAGTAGTTAATTATGTAGTTAATATGTTACAATGTGTTTCTAATCTAAGAATATAAATATAAAGATTTTTTTTCCACAAATACAACAGGCAAACAGTCCAGCTTGGACGCAGTACAATCAGTAGGAGGTGAAAACAGAGCATCAAGGTGACAAAGGTGACAGTATCAGTGCAACTAGAGAGTATACATTCACATATTTATTTCGATGTGCAAATTTACTGATTTTATTCGTTAATATTGTTTGTAGCACATTGCTTCCAGTCCTTGTGGTATGTCTTAATTGGCACTTGAATAAGATAAACCTGGCCCTGCAACCCTGATTCATCACAACACCCGTGTTCATCTCATTATTGCTATTAGAGAGAGCACAGTTCTGTCATTAAACATTGTGAAGTTAGGAGACACTGTCGACACTATGTCACAAAATCAATTTGCAAATAACTTCCACTTACCTTCTGCATTAATCAAACTCCTGGTGCCAAGCACCTCCCAGACCAGGAGAGGGAGCCCGTGGATCAAAAACAGAGATTCTCTCATCAATTTAAATTTAGAAAAATGGTTCTCAACTTTGCAACCCCTCTTAGTGAATCAAAGGAATATGCTCTTATTAAATAAGATATCTTGGTTATGAATATATTTTTTCTGAATATTAAAAGAAATAGCCACGTTCCTCTAAAAGTGTGTTCTTATTTGCCTCTTATTTTAGATGAGACAGAGGCAGCTAAGGAACTGTACAGATGAAAATTAAAACCAGCTAACAAAATCTGTAATTTTCACTTTTTGAAGGAACCATACTTGACTCACTATTTCTTGTTTCACTAGTTTTCCAATCCATTTCTTTAATAATATTCTAGTACATCTGCTGCCACAGTGTCTATGAGCCAGCTACAAGCAAGTTCTGTGCATTGGAGCACTCAAACCACCTACAATATTTATACTTTCTCTCAAGAGTAGCAGTCAGGCTGAAAACAACTGCAGGTTTCCTGTCATCTAAATGCCAACCATTTTTAAGGTAGAAGCACTTGGTGAGGATCCTTCAGGCAAGGATCCAAACGCTTTATTTTAATGCATGGTACAAACGCTGTAAAGATCATCCTTCTTCCACACAATTTTAGCATACCAAATTGTCTTGGGGTGTCTTTATGATGTGAATCCCCTATCGTTACTCTATGCCCACCAATCTTTTCTGTGCCTTTAAACTGAGCCTGAGAGGAACAGAGGAAAAACAACTTTTCAAAGCAGTTGTTTCAAGGACACGGAGATACGCTCCTCGGCTTCTGCGGTGCCCTTGGGTTGTTTTTTTTTTCCCCTCAGCCAATTTTTGGTTTTTTTTGGCTCTTCTTTTTCCCGGTGGGAGACAGAGAGTTGAACTTTGTTTTCCTAGGATTTTGGTTTGGTTTTTTTTTTTTCCCCTCTTCCTCTCTTCTGGACTGCTTCAACAACATCTGAACACATCAGGAGAATTTTTCCCGGAGGCCCGTGGGGGTGGGCCCTCACCGACCCAGCTCCAAGGAGGAGAGAGACCACACCTACAGAAGGACTCTGAAATCTTCCCAGGTTTTCTCTCCACAGAGAGAGAGATCGCATTATTTAGCATTATTATTCCCCTCCTGTGGGTTTGTTAAATAAATAGCTTTTATCTCTTTCACTTTCCTTCGAGGAAAATTCCTTTTTTTTCCCGAACCTGGTGGGGGAAGGGTGGTTGCAACCTGACTTCTATCAGAGGATATTTTCCTCCAAATTTGTCCAAACTAGGACACAAATACAGAAATTCACAATATGTGACAACCAAAAAGCGAGGAGGAGAGGGCAGTAGTGAAACAACTGTGGTTTTGGATAAGATGAAACAAGTCACTGCTTACAGGTAAATCAACATAAAGAGATTTGTAAGCATCACCTTGTAAGTGATTCTCCTAAGAAGCAACCAATCCCATTTTGATGAGTGTGATTAAGCAATCCAAAACAAAGAGTTTTGACACCTGCTATAAACAAAGCAAAGTGGAGTTCACTCGTAACACCACAGTGGAGAAGAATCTGCCTTGTTTTGCAGCTTACAAGAGAGAATTAACATGGAAAAGGGAAGTGGAGAGAAAGGGAGAACTCAACAGTCTTCTGGTTTTGCTGGAATACACTGTCACTTAGCAGTGAAGACTGATTACCCAGACCCAGACAACAGCTGAACACCAGGAGCTGTTATTTTACAGGTGACCTCCTAGCCCCAACTTTCATGGTCCACCACTTCTCATCCCAAGCATGCCACCTGGAGTTCTGCCTCCTCTACATTATAACACTTTTTCTTTCCATTTCATGTTCCAAAACCATAACAATAACCACTGCTGTCATGGCAATCAAGCCCCAGCTTAATACTGGAAATAAACTTTTATTTAGCATTGTGAATTATTTGAAAAAATAAGACTAACTTGTTTGCTTTCTCTACTGATAATTTGTTTCTCAGCAAGGTAAGCATTTAGCTTGCATGGTTTAATATCCTATTTTCTTTAAACTGAATTACTAACACAAGAATGATCTACAATTCTCAGGTTTGGAATGAATTTCATGTTTTCCAGGGACCAGGGTGGTAATGGTTTCTGCAAAGAAAACTCCAAAATCTACTGGGGTTCTGGTGTTCCACACTGCAGACAACACTCTGGGCTCTTTTATTCTCTGACAAGGGAACTAAAATGATGTTCTCATTTGAAACTTGCTATTAAAAATTGGGATCAGATTCTAATTTCATTTGTAGGGTGCGAAGTCAATTTATATAAAATAACAGATTTTAGATACATCAGGGTACTGAGGGTCAAATACCTGTACTGCCAGTTGATATCACAGGGTTTGGCAGAAAGCTATAAAAAGAGAACCCGCTGTTCAAATCTCCATACACAAGAGATTAGTGATATAGAAAGACTTCCTAGGAAATGCAACAAAAATGCACCAAGAGCTGCTGCATTGCCTTACTTTTCTAATACAAGAAAAATTTTGGGGTTAGCATCTGGTTTTGCAAAGACTCACCATTCCCTGGTGTAGAAGGGAATAATTGGTTTACAGGGAGCTTTGCACCACTCTACCAACACAATTAGTCACGTTGTCCTGTATTCTGCTTCGATTGCAAAACATCCCACGTTACTGCCATGTATTAGACGAGGAGCAGTGCAAATCTTTCCTACCAGCTCTTCCCCAGTTGCTGGCATAACTAATAAAGAAAAGCATTTCCCTTTACAGGACAAGTTTTGAATATACAAAGCTGCATATTACTGATATAACACTTTAACCCTTGTTGGAGCTGATGGTCCTCAAGAAAGGCGACGGTTTGGACTTCAACAAGACAAAGACCCTGCAGCCTGTGGTATTATTCAGAGCAGAATGAAAGACAAGACCAGAATGCAAATGAGCTGCCTTTCCTTAGACAAGAGTTATGGAAATCAGGCCAAGTAATATGTAGAATTTTAAATTTTTTTAATGTTAGGTCAACTTGATGAACAAACAAAGTTTAGTAAAAAAAAAAGTGTCAGGAGAATGCATTCTTTTCCTTCAAAAAAAAGAGGGGTTTGTTGAAAAATGCCCTGCAATTTTAAATGGGAAAAGTTACAAGCTGGATGTAAAAATGTTTTCTTATTTTATTTTTCCTTTTAAGGATGTTCAAGATTTCTTTTCCAGTCTTCCTTTTTGTTGGATAAAACATACTGCATTTAGTGAATCCTTGGCTGTGATGTACCATGAGAGACTACAGCTGTTTGAAGAAGTGAACTTAATCAAAAGAGAAAGAGAATAAGCATTGCAGACCCATTTCCAAATCAGCAGTCGCTTTCTGTTGTGCGAGATTTGGACATTTCAGATGTTTGGTTTTTCAACAAAAATCTGCTCTATTCTTCCAAAACATATATATCTAATGAAGTTTTCAACTTAGTCAAAAACCTATGTGTTCTTTTCCGTTTCATTAGAGGAAAGTACATTACTGTTTTAGATCTGGCTCTTGAGAAGCAGTGTGAGGTCCAGGGTTTTCCTACAGCAGCTCCATCACTCTCAGAGCCACCTCTGAACACGGAATTTCTGCTCTGGAAGATGGGAAGCTTATGTGATCTTTCGTCTCACAGTCTGTCCTGGTGCTAAGCCATTTGTCCAGATGATCCACCTACAGCCACATTCCCCTCCCAAGGAGTACTCAGGTAGACCTGAACCACATCTTTCATAATCTGGGAAAGTTCTGTATTATGACCTGATAATGTCAGCGAGCACAAAGTACATGTAGCAGTGAAGACCAATGGCTGAACTTCGTCCTTCAACTTAGCATTTGGTTTTAGTATAACAGGTTAGAAAAAAAATTCAGCAACAATTTGTGTATTATGCGTGCTGACTCAGAGCCTGCTGACAACTGCAGTGAGGCTTCCTTCGACTCCCTGCTGGGCACAACGGTGACAGCTGAGTGTCAACTTTAATATCCAAAAGACAGAGTCAGAAATGGAATTGCCTCGTTACCAGTCATTTCATTCATTTCTTCACATCAGGAGTTTAGAGGTTTGCTTTCGCAGCTCAGTTTCCATAAGAGCCTGTAAATCTATTAATTTGTGTAATGCACTTACAGGTTTGTTAGATTGGCGATGAACACATTTTACCCTTGGCAATGCGGTGGAAGTTCCAGGGTTCACAGCTGCACTGAAAAAGTCACCTCGTTTCTCACTAAAGAAACAATGTCTATCAGCTAAGATGGCAACAATATATTTATTTGGATTCATGAAATGTAAAGACCACGTGCCTATTCACTGTCCTTGAGATTTAGAATAACTTATTTTGCAAGTTATTTTGTGAATGACCTAAGCATGGTCTTAACCAAGAAAAATAAAAAAGGAAGGTATTAAATTCTTTCAAGAGTCTTAGGAAATAGCTGCTACACAGATGACGAGGCTGGGACACAACAGCAACACAAACGAGAGAAGGCACCTCCTCACCAACCCCATAAACTTGTTCTTGCTGTACAGAAAATGATGCTGTTCTGTGAAAAAATAGAAGTTATTGAGGCTTATTCTTTAAGGTGAAAAAAGAAGCAGCAAGAACAGATGAGGCTCAACAAAAGCCCGACTCAGGCATCAAGCAGAATATCATCATTCCATTATATGTGGGTAATAGAACCACTTTCTTTGAGCACAAGAAGTGATTTATGATGAAGCTGTCTTCTAAAACCTTGAGGTAATGTGCCAGAATGGATGAAGGAAGCAAAACATTCCCACAAAATTTTAATAACACACATTCATTAAAAAAAAAAAATCAAGCTCAACTAATATTTGTGCTTTAGCTCTGTCAAGGATGAAAAATGAGGTACTTGAAACAGTAGAGGGCCCAACTGTTCTTAACTTCCTTTCCCCACAGAGGCAAAATACAATGAAGTCTTGCCAGGAAACCTTTTTAATATGTGATTTTTTCCAACCTTACTTTCTGTATATAAACAATATTTTAGTAGCTGTCTGCATTGCAAAGTTAAATTTATCCCAGCACTGTTTCCATACCATTTGCAGCACAAGTAAACTCATCATTCTCTTCATACCCATGGTAACCACAGCTACCTTTTTGAGGGGCCCTGGCAGAGACACCACTGCAACTGTGCCAGCATGGGAAAGACAAGGGGGACTGGAGACTGCCCAAACACGCCTGTCCGCCCTCGCAGAGCCAGGCTCTGCCCACCCGCTCTGCACGGGCTGGGAGCGACAGCTGGGAGGAGGAGGAGGAGGAGGAGGAGGAACTGAGCAGGCGCCACCGCAGACACGGCACTGCAGAGCATCAGGACAAGATGAAATGAAATCCCCAGCCTTGCAACAAAGCACCATGGGCGTTTGACATGCCAGTGTCCTTAAATGCTCAGTCAGGGAAGAGTTTTGTTTATTCCAAAAAGTACCTACTAAATATTTACTACACTTTGACAGGGCTCTTTCTGTGATTTGATGAGATGACTTTTAGAAACTGATTCTGTCCATTATCCAAACTGAATTGGAATGAGTGCAAAACTAGAGTATTTAATCTAAATTTCGCAACGAGAAAAAAAGCAAGTGTGAAACAACTTGTAGAGGGCTGTGACATCATCTTCCTGCAGGGAGTCAGCCCATTTCATCATAAGGCCCTATTTTAGGAACTTACAACATTCATAAAAGTTCACATGGTGGAAGAAACTGTTTTGGTTTTTATTTAGTGATTCTTACTGAAAAGTTTATGTGACTGAGACGAGTGCTAAAAAAAAACCCTAAGAAAAAGGATTTGGCAAACTTATTTTGAAAACAGAGGGGCCTAGGTGTAGAGACACAATCTGCAATTAGCAGCAGAAGAGGAAAAAAGAAGCTCCTGACCGAGACTGCACTTTCCCTCAAACCAGTGCAACCATGCAGCAATTTTGACAAATCAAAAACTAGTTAAACAGTGATGTATATGGTAAAAAGAGATTGTTTAGCTCCAAAGTGGAAAGACTCTGTGAGGGATGCTCCACGCTGAACTGCTAAAACCAGAACAGAGAACCTGTCCTTTCAGCTTTCCCAGCCATCTCTGCTAAGGAGTCTCCTTCCATCAGCAAACCATCCCATAATCACAATTAAAAAATCCTGACATTAAAAACTAGACTTAGTGTCTCTAATACCTGCTTTGGAGCTGCAGAAACTATAAAAGACTTCGTCAGGATCAAACTGATCCTTAGTAAGAAGAGAAAAGAATTTGAAAGCTTTTGTAGAACTTAAAGCTGTGGATAAGGAAAAGACTGGAAAGAAAATTAATGTAGAAGACTAAAGCTGACCTCAAGAGATTTTTCTCCCCCTCCTCCAAGGAGAAAAGTTTGGTCTTCTGGCATTAACAGAGCTTGTGAGCTCTCAAGTAAGGTTACAGAGAGGGAATGGTTTCACCAAGGAAGAGACTGGTGTGAATACATGTGAGGAAGCAGCTGCTGCTGGTAGCTGCGCTGGAAGGTCTCTTCCTTACTGTTTGGGAACAAACAGAATGATTTTCCTTACTGCAAAGACAGCAATTTTCTGCCAGAAGGACCCCATGGCTCACAAGTCATGCTTGTTTACATGTTCTTTAAAATCTGCTCTGATTTACTCTGTACACATAGGTATATACTCTGCATTTCACATTTCCTATCCTGTCTAGGTTGCAAAGCCTTTGGAATAACCCACCCAGACAGACCTCTCCTAAATATGCTCTTTAGAGATTTATCTAATTTTTTACTGACTTTTTTTCTTTACACTGAAAAGAAGGAATAAAAATAAAAGCCAAAACCCTGTGGGAGGCTTTTATGAAATGCACTTCCAGAAGCCCTGCCGTGCTGGCTCAGCAGCTGGCTCATTTGAATTCCAGGTATGCACTACACAGGGGTTTTTTGGAAATGCTGGCTTATCGGAAAGCAATGCTCCTTTTGGATCATAAAGCTGGCTTTATGATCTTTTTGAAGACCATAAAACTGGCTCAGTTAACACACATGAATTCCTACCTAGTGTTGCAGTGTCCAGTCGCATTGGCACAGGCCAAGCTACACCATTGCATCAGGATACTTAAGGGCTTAAAGCTGCCATTCAGCTGGAAAGCCTATTTAAATAATTAACAGACAAGTATGCATATTCCTGTGAATCACCATAAAAACAGCAAGAAAAACATTTTGATTTAAAATAAAATTATGTTTCTTCACTACGGTGTCATTTAACTACAACTGTTCAAACAAACCAGAACATTTGGGATCACATCCATTCCCCACAATGTGGGGGATTGTCACCGCACCAGGACCTGACCCACTGGTTTTCACAAAAACCAGTCCACATTTCCCCAGAACAAACCTCCGCTCCGAAGCAGTGAATGCACACTGCACTTCTCTGATATGGAAACATTTTGTCTCTGGCCTGGTGCCCAGTCCCAACACATCGGGGGAACGATTGTGCCTCGTTATGACAACACACCAGGACTCGCCACGTCTCACGCCCAGGGAACAGCACATGCACGGCACAATAGAAGCTCATGACACGTGCTGCCTACGTGATAGAAGTATACTTGCAGAGGAAAGCTGTTGTGCTAAGGCAGATAGAATACTAGAGCTGGGCTGACTGAGCTGCCTGAGCTCACTGTCTGGGCAAAAAAAAAAAAAAAAAAAAAATAGCAGTATCATGAAAATTCTTTTTCTCACCTAAAAAACCAGGGGAGGTAACATACACTGAGACCTATATATGAAGCCTGGTGCTCAGCATCACAGAACAGCATGACAGTAGAATCTGATCATATCATCCAGAAGTTTGCCACCTCCTTATTTTGCCAGTTAAGGTCCTGATCTTGTAATAATCTCAATTTTGAATAGATTTGTGCAGCCACATGGAGCTCAGTGATGCAGTGGGTATTTTCTCAAGTTTTTTTAAGCAATCATCTGCAGAAAATGAAGGCAGCCATTCATACTGCCATTTGAAGAATGTGCAGGTTCAGGTGTTACAATGTTTCTGAAACAGTGAGGGCATTAATAATGAGCTCCAGTTGTGATGGGTATATCTGCTGGATAAGGGTACTCTTCTTGGATGTCTAAATATCCAGCTGATTCCTACACTGAACCTTATCAGAATTCCCAAATCAAATCACTTTTAAAAATGTCTAACCTTGTCACTTAAAATCCATTTCAAGTGATACAGTTCGAAGTGTGCCTCCTACAACAAAACACAGCATGATCCTTGCTGTATTCACTCCAAACAGCAGTATTTTGCTGCTACAAAAGAAAAGAGTTTTATGCTATCCTTCTGAATCACAGGCTCTGAACAAGCAAGCAGAATGAAAAATGGAAGTACAGAAATATTTTTTTTCCTAGAAATGGGGGAAATGTCAGCCTACATCTGATGGAGAGAGAGTGGCTATAAAAGCAGCCGAGACATTTTAAGTGGGGTCGGTGCAGAATCCCAGGGAGTTACACATTCTCATCCAGAGGATCGTAAGATCTATGGGAAGACTGGCTGAACAGAACCTGTATCCTCCACGGCAGCATAGTGAGCTAACACACTTCACTCAGAGCACTTTGGAAATCTCCAGTGAATTCTTTGCTGAAACATCTGCCCATTTTCCTGACACTTTCTTTACCTATTTCCTTGCAAATCCATTAAGAGGAAGGGATTCATTGCCCTGGCACCATGAGGTACATGCCCTAACACTGAGATCAGAAGTGGGTTTTGAAAGAGTACAGAATGTTGAGATGATAAAATTTTCAAAAATTGGAAACTGATTTAACCATTTATTGTTCATTTAGCAGTTGTGGCCTTAACAAGCAGATGGCAGATAGCCTAAGACTTTTCATTTTGCCTATTTAAAAGAAGGTGAAGGCTGGTGTATCTCAACTGGAAGAGGCAGCAGCACTCCCAGTTTCAGTGAACCCTCTTGTTTGTTTTGACACTGGCGCACTCAGTAACTTTGTCCATGACTTCTGAGCTATCAAAAGCACCACGTAGGAGGGATTAGGGAGTAGTCATCTCCTGTCTCCAATTAAACTTCAAGCCATCTGCAGGGCAGCTGCAGTGGCAGCTCCTGCTCTTGGCAGCATTACTTTTGGGCAAAAGGGAACTCCTTCCCAGGAGCTGCTGGAACTGATCCTCTCTACTCACTGGAGAAGGGAGCTGAGAGGACTGGGCAGCATTTGGAGAACATACTGCCTACAGCTCCAAAATTAATTGAGGGGGCTTGCTCTGAAATAATTAGTGATGAAGCAGGAGTGAATGACAGCAAATTCTCAAAAGATTGGAGCTACTTAACACCTAATATCATGCTCCACTTTTTTTTTCAGAAAAAGAGAATAAAAACAATCCAGAGGGGGAAATGGATAACTAAATAAATAGGATACACAAATAAAAAAGAGAAAATTTGTACAGATGTATGACAATGACCTTCAGTGCCACTAGTAGTCAATAATGAGGGAGAGGAAAGGAAAGACTGGAGTTACAATTTCTTATCCTCCATCCCCAATACATTAAGGTCCACAGAAATGCATGGCCTGAAATATTGATGACACAAAGGCTGAAAAATGATGGGGCATCAGATACAAGAACAGTAAAGTGACAACTTAAACTCTTCAACATGAGCAACTCTGCTATTACAAGGTGTTTTGAGGTAAATTTAAAAGATCTCACTGAAATAGAAGAAAGGGAGATGTTACACCAATGAAACATGGACAATCAACTACACAAGTTATCAGAGAGAAAAATCAACCTCTCAGCACTGTGGGCACAGCTGATCTCCTGGACTATGTGAGGAATGCAGATGAGCAGCACAATGTTATCATTAAGCTAGTTAAAAGGCCACAAAAACAACAAAACCATGAGAACATCAGCAAGAATAAGGTTATATAAAGGAGAAGTGGTAGGAAGCTGCACCAAAAGTACATTTTACTGAAAGTAAATGAAGCCAATGAAGAGATTACTTTAGTAACAAACAGGTGTTTCACTACCCTTAGTTTTCAGCTACGTTCACTGGTCTGAATTTTTTTTTATAGAATAGGGTATTGCAGAGTTTTCATGAAAAGACCAGTTAAACAAACAAAAGATGATTTTTCTTGGCTACAGTTTGAACTACTTTGATCTGCTGAGCAGCTGATAAAGTGATATGATGCAGTGAGGTCAGCAGGACTTCATCCCTACCCCTCCCTTTCCAAGAGGAAGGAGCAATACTAACACACTCTAATGAGATGGCTCAGCAGCATAGCAATGTCATTAACCAAATATGTCAGTCTTTAGACCAGAGAAGATTATACCAAAATGCACAGGATCTCCAAAATACAAATTATTAACGCCTCTTTTTAGGTAATTAGGGCAGTATGCTTTATGGATGCACAGCAAGATGAGACATGAAGGATACCTAAAGGATTGATAAAATCCTTGCCTGCTTTCCCTCTGGTTTTCATGAAGGGCCAGTTCAGTGATACAAAATTTATGTCATTCTGTTTCTCTGACAAGAAAAGCACAATTACAAGAAAAGCTATTGTAAACCAATCACATTCAGGATACAAAGGTTAAAAATGCAAATATAATATGTTCTAAGATGAAAATGAGTTAAAATTCAAATAACACAGTTTTGAAAAAGAGACGTAAATTTAGAATATTTTAAAATATCTGTGAAAGGAAATAAGCAGGCATTATTCTAAAATAATAAATCTCTCTTTATGATGTAATAAAGTTTAATCCAATTGAAAGCTTACAAAGTCAACTGATTTGTCACCTATCAAAAGATACAGAAATCTAGCTGTAATCTTCCAGTGTTTTAAGTAGATGCTAAAAATTTTCTTTGATTTGTCCTCATCAGGGTAGTCATATTTATGTGAGAACACACCAACTGCACCATACCACATTCTCTGTTAAGAATTTTCCTTATGCTGTTCTGCTCCATCACCACCAGGTTTGAGAGTTTGCACCGCAGCCATTTGGGTCCTATTCTTCCCTGAAAAAGCACTGTGAAGAATTCTCACTATGGTCTCACAAAATATATTATTAGCTTCTGTGATGTACTTGGAAACAGACCTCAGCTGCCAGAAATACCGCTACACAGTGACATACATGCACACTCCAAAGACAAACAGCGAACACAGGACATTTTTCTTCCTGCAACTGACAGCTGGAGAATCCTGTTCTGCTTTAGCCTCCAAGTCACTTTAAATGGAGCACTCAGAAGACTGGGGAAGGAAGAACCAAAGCACAAGAATAAAACATAACACTGCATACCTCAGAACCTTTTCTGTTTATTTCACATTCAGACACTTAAGAATACCTACTGCATTAAGATTCTAGTCAGGTAATTGCCCTACTCTCAATATCTTATGAGGCCTTTTTTTTTTTAACATTTTCTTATGTACCAGAATACGTTTCATTTCTGTAGCCCTTTTTCTTTCCTTTTCCTACTTATCAATACTGATTTTGTCAACAGGATTTTCTTTTCTCTGTCCAAGTCTCGTAAGAAAGGGCACCGCACAAATAGCGGGCACATAGAAATTGTGTGACAGCATTGTTACACGTATAATTAAAACTTAGATGAGATTATACAAAATTTTCAACATATGAAAATTTTATGGCTAAGTTATTCAACCATAGCCATTTAATGAACTAGAAAAGCAGCTGTCCTTCTCAAGGTGCATTAATGTTTGCCCCTTGAACACTTGAAGCCTCTTGAAATCACTAAGCTTATATCAAAATTTACATTTAGCTTATAGAAGGACACTAAGGATCAGCAGCTTGTGTAAATGATAGTTAAAGACAATCTTATGGCAAGTGCTCAGCATCTTGCTAAATTAATACCTGGTCTAGGACACTAATTAGGGAAACACTAAAATAGATATTAAAGTCTACCCTTATTCACATTATGCTTCCTGCAAATGGTACCTCAAGCATGTGCATGGGCTGAAGGGGAAGTTTCCCCCAGACACCACGATAGAAAGAGCCATTTACTTTTACCAGTTCTTAGGAGGGCAGAAGAAATCAGCTATTATTCTTGAAGTCTTTTAAGAATCATGTGCACATAGGCAAGACATATCAATCTTGTAATTCTCATAACCCATCTCCAAAGTCATCATCTGAAACAGCCTAACATTGATTTTTAGACATTTTCAACCTTAAGGATGTTTCGACTTTTACTACAGATCATAAACAACAATTTTGGCCATCAAGATGCTATTCAGAAAACTCACTTTTGGCAAGCAACGTGCAATTCAGACTTAAGTAAAAGAAGAAAGGGAAAGATTCAAGTGCAATGAACATTGTTTCTTTATTTATGAAAGGGAAAGCAATGTGACTATTTGATGCCTGATCATTTTTATTATCTTCCCTAGCAAATAAAGCCAGCATACCAGAGTAAGTTTTTGAATGTACCTGTGTTTTTTTATAGTACAATATTATCTTGTAGAAAAAGTTTTTGGATAGCAGATCAACACTTTGCTCAGAATTGGCTTCAGCTCCGTTGGTAATTTGCACAAATTGCTTGCAACTGCTTTCCTGTTCAGTGTCACCTGCATGCAAAAATGTTTGCAATTATAGCTCCGTAACACACGTGGACACAACCTGCACAGAGAAGTATATTACACAGCAAAGAAGTATATTTCTGTGGTGTAAGGGGCCAAGAAGGAAGGTGCCTGCAAAGACGTGAATCAGTGCACTGATTTACACCAGGTACTGATTTGCACCAGCTGAGACTCAGCATATTTTTTTTCAATGTATTGCCTGTAAACACCCTCTCAGAGGCTAGAGGCAAGTCTGGAAAAGAAACAATGCTTCCTTATAATTATAGCCCATTTCTCATTCAGCAACTGAAATATGGCAGAAAGTAAGCATTCTGATTCCAAAGAAAACCACAAAGCCATTGTTTTCCACTGAACCATGTCTTAATTTGTTTTCTTTTTTTGATAGCCAATTACTCCTCATGTTTTGTGCTACCAAGCTGATAATAGGCCACACTCTTGCAATGCCAGCCCAGCCACACTCAGGGTTTTGCTCAGAATTAGGAGGCTGGACAGGAACATCTTGCAGGCAGATGACACCTATGTGTATGAGGTTGTGTGACTGGCTGGCCCAAAATCCAGCCAACACTCAAAACATAAAGATAGGGTTACACATTAATTCATTATTTCCTCTCCATCTCTTCACTCCTGCTACCAGCTGGTAGTTCCCCTGGCAAGTGTCCATAATACACTGGTGGGTATTTTTATGACTTTAAACATGGATGAACGGGAAGTTGCGTGTCCCAATTTCGAAAAGAAACGTTAACAGAGTGTGAGATACATATTTTTTAAAGCCTCCTTTCCTAACACACATAGGCAATACTCCTCTAGAAATTGTCCTACATTTTTACAAGATTGCTGTTTTTCAATCCTAGGCCGAGTTTGTTTGCCCAGTACCATATGGGTTTAATGGTATAAGGCAAAGACAGCACAGACTATATAAAGGTACTCAGACATGGTGAGGATGGGAGCTCTTCATAAAAAGTAAATGCAATTAGCATCATTTACCTTGTGCCCTGTTATATGGGGAAAAGTCTACTCACACAGAGATTAGTCTCATGCACAAAACAATATAGTGCAGTCAGAGAGCAAAAATTGAGCTGAAACCCCATAAAAAGAAATTTTAAAAATTACCAGAATCCATTATAAAGCATGAACACCTAGAAGATTTACTTTGTTTTTTAATGTTCATTTTAGAGGTTAATTTCGCTCTTACTTGCCTAGCTTAGAATTACTTTCATTTGAAGTTTGGCGTAAGACATAAGGCCCAGAGAGGAACCTTGTAAAAGTGGTATCAGTGCACAACCTGCAGGCAACTACAGTAGAAGACTGAATAAGTGCTGACAACTTCAAAGAGAAGACCCACAGGTCGGGAAGCCTGCTATTTATGTAATTAATTTTCAGTGGTGCTGAAAAGAAGTGAAATATTTTGCATGTTGTTGTTATAAAGCAAAGGAGAGGTAGATATATTAGCAGGATCACACTTCTGTCATTCTAGTTACGTATTGTGTTATAAAAGATAGAACTCAGCAGTCATATTTCTACTTAATTAGTTTCAAAAATTCCCCTCATTTTCCTCATGAAGTCATTGGTGGGAGCAAATAGAAAGATACGGGACGAAAATACAGCCTTTGCCCTCTAAGCAGGAACTATTTACATTACAACAGATTCATCCAACCAGAAGAATAGATGGCACCATAGACACCATGCCTACACAAAATAAAATTTCAGCTCTCGTTCAGCCTCACAATTACATCTATTCCGTCAGAGACGAACAACCTGTGTTTCAGAGCCAAAGTATTTACCGGGTGAAAGAAAAACTTATTTTAAATAATGAAACAGGAAAAAGACCAATAAATTTGACTAAGTACCTGATCACACAGATTAACTTCAAAATCCAATGGTTTAAAGCACTCCTCCCTTAGGTTTAGCATTGCTAGCTTCCCAAAAGATGCTATTAATATAATTTACCAGAAAGCACATTTTCTTTGGGTCCATAAAAGCTCTGAAAAGGTATTATTTCAGGCTTCAGAGGATGTCAGTGACATGAAGAAAACCTTCAGATACAGAACCACATGGAGAAAGCTCTGCAGCTTCACAGACACCTGTTAACATCAGTCATGGAGGAAACACTACTAGCCTGCATTACATGACACTTCATGCTTGTAGTCACATATATAAAGAAGTATGTATGCATATATATACGTATATAAAATAATATTGCTAGCCTTTTAAATCTTCAATAACAGAAGCAATACTTCCATTCCCATTGAAAATAAAATGTCATTTCTGACAGCTATCTAAAATGGCAAACTCTCATGAGTCTTTGCTGCACAGCTCCATGCAGAAAGTTGGTGTTTCTGGTGCTGCCCTTTGGCAGATCAGGCTGCTGGGCTCAACAAACGCATATTGTTCTCGTTTAATTACTTTTTAATACTGCGTATTACGGTACCCAACAGAGCAAGAGCATCCAATATCAGAGAGGAGCCCTCAGCTTGTTCAGTATGTGTCAGCAAAGACGGAAGCTTCTGGCTGCAATTTCCCAATCCTGCTGTGACACAGCACCTGCAGTGTGATGCTCTGTGGTGCGCATGCTGCTTCCCACAACCATGTTTGTGGAGAGAATGCCCATTTACAGACAAACCAGCATTTAAATGCCATTGTCCTGCCTGTGCAGAGAGCTACAAAGTACCAGGAGAACTCTTTGTACATTATTCTTGCAGTGAAATCTAATTTGCAGTGTAGTTGGCACCAAGGCTAAAGTTCAGGCAATGCAGAGATTATTCCCTTATTGGGAAGGCTTCACAGCCTGGGAGGAAAATTCACTTTGATCAATTGTGGCTCTCAGAAAGCTCGCGTAAAATGGAAAAGACAGAAATACCTTCCCACTTCAAAAAAACCATCTCTGCAGAAGAAACATTTAGCTAACACAAGAAATTCAACTCTGATCTGTTTTGAATCTGTTAAGAACAGCAAATATAAAAGCACATGCTTATATAAAAATCAGAGCTGTAACAAGTTGCTATCTCCAGTGTGGCATGCACAAGCATACTGCAGGCTGCTCAGTGTAATCAGCTTTAACACTCAACTAATTCATACTGATCATCACCAGATCCAAGGAGCTGTCAATTTTCGGTGGTACAGGGCTACCTTGAAGGCATTGGGTGCAACTTGAACTTCTAGACATAATTAAATTTTATATTTACAATGGCACGTTCTCCTTGATCTGAAAACCTCAAAGTTTGCATATAGAGATATGTATGCTAACAAATGATCAACAGGAATAAACTCCTGATAAAGATCTTAGCTACTCCTTACCAGAAGCCAAATGATATTTCCCAATTTTGTGCAGTTTTATTTTGATTCAGCAGATTGCCTCACATATTTTTCCTATTCTCATGGTTTTACTGCTCAATGTGCTCTTGATCAAAGTTTCATCCTGTCTTGTGCACATATTACAAGACTAAATAGGAATGCTAAGATTACCACTTCATGTCTTCAGTCCATCAGACTTAGCACCTTGCAACAAAAAACCCAAGCTGCTTGTCTCAGAGAATGGCAAAGCAAAAAGTTTGTTGAAATGATGATGACACATCATTAGTTTAATACTTCGAGGCAAGAGACTTGTTAGCTTTTACAGGCTGTAATTACAAAAACCAGCGACAGAGCAAAAGGAAATGGCCTCAAGCTGTGCCCAGGGAGGTTCAGGCTGAACATCAGGAAGAATTTCTTCACTGAAGTGGTTGTCAAGCACTGCAACTGGCTATCCAGGGAGGTGGTGGAGTTACCATCCCTGGAAAGGTTCAGGAAATGACTGGACATGGCATTTAGTGCTATAGTTTAGTTGACAAGATGGTATTCAAAGGTTGGACTCAACCTGAAGGATTTTATGATTTAATTCTATGATACGACACTTTCCTCTTTTATTTTCTATGATGCATTTCCATCCAGAAAGCAACCCCAGTTTCAATATGCAGGAAAATGCAGGAGCAAAGAGGTAATAGTGTACTGATTAAACCAAAATACCTCTGCATTAAGGCACTTTATTCACTGTTAAACCTCTTTGAAAAAGCAACCTACTTATATGTGTGATTCCCATTTCATTTGGTAAGCACAGTTTTTTTAAAAGAACTTATCAACACTTTTAAGTTCAGGCAGAAAAAATAATTCATATTATCAGATTCAAAGTGTGACAGTAACAACTTGCAGCTGCTTATTCATCAACGTCTGTAAGTGCTGGTCTGATTCTGAGAACAGATCCTGTGTATAAACCCTTGCTATTATATACTGAGGCCTGTGGTTGTAATAGAACCTGAGTACGCTTATTAAAAACAGCTGCTGTAACAGAAATAGTGAATCAGTGTATATTACCATTTAAAAACCCACAAATTGAATCAATAGAAGTCAGGAGAGACAAACTTAAAAAGTCCTTAAACAAAACTGAAAGATCAACCATTGTTCTTAATCTACTATAAACAATCACTTAATTAAGCCGTTATGAAACACAAATAAACGTCATTCATAATGAGGAAGAAACATATGCATTTGTGTGTTGCATCTATTTTTGCTATGTAGATATGTGAAGAAAGCCAGCAGTAGAGATACACAAACACATTTAGAGAATCTCTCTGACTTCAGCTTGATAATCACTAAAACAATGTACATAAAACGTGTTTAAATTTCATTTACATAATAATGGGGACTAAACAATAGGAAATCAAACCATTTAAAATTTTTAAACTGTTATTCATGTTAAATTTTATTCACTTTTCTTGGCTACTATTTCTGACATTTTTCCCCTTTCCTACCCCAATGTAACCAATTCCCCAAAAGCTGCAACCTGGCTCCGTACACACTAAGGACATGCAGCTATGACTAGTAACAACAGCAACAGATGTGACACAGATTAATGTTCCTTTTTGTTGCAAGTTGTGTACAAGGTGTGAACAAAAGGATTACTGAATTAGCATAAAGGTGGACTGCACCTTCCCCCGTTTTCAGAAGACAACCCTCTGTTATAAGAAAACCGTCACTGGTGGATGTTGAAAACATGAACTGTGGGAACTCTTTCTGGAAAAGTCTTTTATTGGTTGATCTGTTTCTTTCACAGCTGTGTAAGTGCTCACTGTGTGGGAGTAAATCATATTAGTTATCTGGTAAAACAACCTGATTAATTTTGTAGTTCAGTGCTATTAACTACCATACTATATATGATTCACTGGAGAATTAATGAATTTAATCCCTCTCTTCCAATACAAAACCAAACAAGAATAATCCTTTGGTTTATAACTTTTAAATAGATAACTTAAAGCCTTAATGATGCTTAGAGTACATTAGGAAGGCACCCACTGAAACTATTTAGCTAATGGTAACTAGACACTTCCATTAGAAAGCCTAATTACTTGGGATTTAAAATTAACTCTGATTTGCAATGGACCATAAAACTATCCAGACCAAAATTTTATCTATTTATTTGATGGTTTGCAAAAGATCAAATTAAAGAAACATTATCAATAAATTATCCCTTGTTATTTCAACACTGTTCTCAGTATTTGCAACTGCAGTTTTAAAACAAAATTTTTAAAAATTGGCAGGCCTCAAAACTCATCCTAGGTTGCATTTATCTTGGCATTTTAACACACGAATAGTTGTGAGGTTAGGCAAAAAAATGGAAGTATACAAAAGGTTTACAAATGGCCTACAAAAATAGATTTATATATCTATCACTATCACTTTTTGCACTGTATCTCACAATTTCATATGATAAATTGCAAAAAAGGCCCTACTAAAGGACACACCTGATTTCTGCTGTTACAAGTGTCCTTAATTTCAACAGCAAAAACACTCAATAAGATTTTACTCCAATAAATGGGATGAAGTCCCAAAGAGGAATTTGTTCTTTCAAAATTTCATGTTCTATAAATAAGGAGAAAATTTCAAATTAATAAATGAAAAGCATACTAAGTTCAAAAAGCAAAAGCCGTAAACTGGCTCGGAAGTTGCTAGCTTAAAATACACAAGCTGGCAAACAAACAAAGCAATGAGACACGTCACAGGAACTGCTCAGAACTGCTGCTCCCAGTCTATGCTTCAGCACAGCTATTCTTTCACAGCACAGAATTTTCAGGGTATTAGCCAACAGGGCAGAATAACAAAATATTTTACAGAAAATGAGTTGTATTTATAACACAATCAAGTAAGGCCTTGTTTTAGAGAGATATTTTTTTATGAGTCATTCCTAAAAGCATTTGCTAAATCCCCTGATGTCACAACAAAGAGATATAGTACAAGCAAGTCTGAGTAAAGTGAAGAATGTAAATTTTTTAAACATATTATGAAAGACTTTCTTTCTCTCCCCATGGACCAAAAAAGAATAGCAAATAAATACTCTGCACTTGAAATAAATGACTACTTACAAAATAACCTTTGAAAGCAAGGGTATGCTCAAGTTTCCCTTCTAAATTTGTGGTCAGAAGCAATCCAGAGACTGACAAGTTAAGGTAAGACGCTGCTCCTATGATACTTTCCCTGATGACCACCCAGCAGTATCAGGACCCACTCTGGCTCATCTGGGTGAGCAGTGGCTTCCCTGGACAAACCCACTCCACAACAGCACAGCTCCCAGGAGGCACCAGAGTAGATATAAACCTTTATTGGGAGTCAAGAAAAGTTGTTCCTGAACCTTTTGTAAGGGAACTGCCAAACCCTGAGCACAATGGAAGAAAGAGCAAATGCAAATAAAATCCCAAGCAAACAAAACCCAAAAACCACAACCCTGGGTAGAAAAATGTATAAATTATGATTATGTTTGAGACAAATTACCTTTTCTTTCACTCCCAATGTAGATGTGTCATCAGTGCCTTTGAGCAACCCACATGAAGGCCCTAACCAGGCTGCAGAAGCAGTAGTCAAGGACCCCTGTTGAACCTGAGTATAAGCATGATTTCAGATTTCCTATTCTGTTTCTCACCTCACTTTCTATCTTACTTTTCCTTTATATATCTGTATAACAAAAAAATACTTGGCATTAACACTACAATATCAGTAGAATATTAATAAGGCCATCCAGAGTTGTCCTCTGCAAAGTGAGGATGACAAACTGGCTGGATTTCCATTGCTTTACATTTGGAAAGCTTTTCCACAATTGCATAAACGCCTCTGTTTTTAAAAAAATGCTAGGTGAAAAAAATTAGAAACTGAACTTTTTACACAAAATATATCAAGTAAACTGTATCTAGCTTGTGGACTGGGCTTCTGATCCTTGGCTCTATCAGTACTTTATTCCTAACACAAAGAAATCTGTGAACATTTATCAATTGATCGTTTGTTGTCTTACTTCAGCAATAAAGAACTCACCAGAAATATTCTTTCAAGTTGATCTTGAATGTCTTTCATTCCAGGAAAAGCAGCAACTCCTTGAATCATTTCTACAAAGATACAACCCACTCCCCTACAGAAGGAAAAAAATAAAGGCAATGTTAGAAAGATTTCTTATAGACCAAAAAGCCAACAACAATGCTTTTGTATCCTTTACCAGCATTTAATTTTTTTTTTCTTATTGATGCCAGGTGGAAGGACAGGCATGTGCATTTGCTAAAATCAGTGTATACAAATGAACACTTCTCAGGTGTTTGAAGACAAGTGTAGAGGTAGCAGGACTATGTCTGGTAGGTGTTGAGACCAAAACAGGCACAGCTGCTGATTTCTGTGTCAGTGCTTCCCAAGCAGAATCGTCATGCTCCCAAATCAACTCTGGGGATGTGGGAATGGCAGTGAGCGAGCATCCTTGGGAGAAGCTGAATGGGGACAGAATGATGACATGGAAGCACACTGGCAGGGCTTAGCATAGGAGGAGAATCTGGGAAAAGGTGAATAAAAAGGAAAAGGGCACGTGGCTGCTCACAGTCACTGAACTAAGCTCCTCCCCAAATGGTAACTTTGGGGATGTACTTGCTTGGACTTCCTTCTCCTCTCTTCCAGCATAAATGAAAGAAGCTCAAAGCCCATAGCTGCTGACCCCATTCCCCAGAAGCTCTGGCTGAGAGGTCCTGCAATGGGTTGAGAAGCCATGGGCTCCCTCCTCTCCCCACTGTGACAGCCACCTCTTTTACAGCTCCTGTCCTTAGGTTCCCACAAAATGTACTTCACATGAGTCCCCCTTACCCCACTGGGTTAAGCCAGTGGCAAAAGCACTGGGAAACCAGACTGTAAAAATATCTGAGGCACACTAACTACAGCACAAAGAATGGATTCTCAAAGGTTGAGGAAAGCTTCTGTGACTCTATCACAGATTCCAGATAACCTGTAAACTTCCTGCATCTCAAAAGGAAAGCAAATTACAAACTTGTACTGGTATCTTTTCTGGATGAAAACAGCTCAAGAGTTGCTTGTTCCCTCAGCAAAAATAATTTTAAGAGAAAACATCCCTCTTGGCTATCAATAGTATGCAGAATTTGATTATATACTTCAACTTCTTCAATTACATTTTTCTGCATACATTTTTCTACAACTTTCATACGCAAACACCCACGTATCCCCTACAACCATGTCTAAGCAACCACACAAAAACGCTCTTCACTCTAAGTAATAACATGTTCAAACCCCCAAAACATATATCAAAATGAACTAAGAATTTCAACACTAACTACAGTACCACCTCCCCCTAAAACTGAGAGTTTTGTTTCTGTGTCAGAAAATCCCAGCAATAACCTCTCATTTAACTGTTTCTAGAAGTAAATTATTTGGAATGTAGTAATTACATACCTTTTCATTGCTTATGCATCATGATGATGCATTCAGAAAGCAACATTTCATTTTAGGATATGTGTGCATATATTGGCGGGGAAGCGGTTCTAGAATAAAACAACTTAATGAACACAGGTTGCACATTTTCATTAAGACTGGAGCTCAGTACTCATACATACCACTTAACTAAAAGTATCAGTAAATAACCTGTGCTTTACTCATCTCTCAGGCTTTGACAAATACCCAATAATGAAACAATTTTACCTTCCAGGACAATGAGGGTTGATAGTCAAATTTTTTGAAGAAGAAAATTAAATATACATCACCATTTTCTAATTCTACAACCCAAAGCAGAGCTATATTAAGTAAAGCTTCTCATTGGCATAGAAAAATGGAAGAAAACTTTGGAAAGCACAGTTGTGGTCAAATTTTAGAATAATTCAGGTGTTTATAAAAGAGAGGTTAAAATTTATGTCCCATATGCTTCTGCTGGTTACCAAATGAAATGAATTGATTAAACTGCCATTCATCATTTAGTCTGGTTAGTGCTTCATTAGGCACAGATAGGCACAATATATCTTAGTCAAATACTTATAAATACTACCAGCATCTCCAGCAAGGAAAAATTCAAGATTTCAGCCAAGAGCCATTTATTCAAGACGAGCAATAAAACAATTGAACTTAGACTAAAGAAAAGAGGATTGCAGTTCTATTCTCGCAACCAGAAAACAGTCATTTGATTAAACCAGCATATCATTTGAGAGCATATACAAATCTGCAGAGAATATTCATCTAGCTGTTTGAACTGAAATGCTGTAAGGGCAGCAGAAAGATTTTGCCAAATTTTGTATTGCTTTAGATTATTTATAAATTTGTCCACTTTTAGTGGTTCTGACGCAAGTATGCGCAAAAAAAATCAAGTAAGAACAGCAGACAACACCGAAGAAATATTTCCTTGGAAATTTTCCTTGGAAAAGCATGCTTGGAAAGAAGAATCCTATTATATCTCTTGGACTCTTGTGCAGCCTAGAATTCCATTTAGTCACAAGCGGAAATAAAAGAGTACTTTTATTACTTTTATTATATTATTTAACAGGAGTTAAATAAACACCTAATACAAAAATCAAAAGGGTATGATAATCATTGGGGAGAGAAATATAAGCAACCTTCAAGATTTGAGCTGGAAGACTGCTGTTCCCTTCAGCCCACTTGAAAATTAAGCTTATGATTGGTTTCAAAGGTTATGGTGTTCAGCACATTGACGAATAAGTCAATAGAAAGAGAAGTTTAAATGGATACTAAAAAAGGGAGAACAGTAATACAGAAAAAGTATGACATTGAACCAGGAAATGGATAGGAAATACCCAGAAAGCCATAATAGCACATAAAGGCTTCAAGAGGGCTGGATGGTATTTTGGATGTCATAGTGGTATCAGTGAATCTTGGGATCACAGTAAGTGGAAACTTGAGTCTGTCATAGGATCCCTGCATTGCAAACTGTAACTGCGAACGAGAAAAGAAATAAAGCCTCTACAAGGCCTTGAAATTTTGTCTTGTTTTTGTAGACCTCACAAACTTTTAAACAGTTTAGAGATGTTTTTGAACAAAGCAAAAACTATTTTCATGCCAGAAGAACAGGGTTTTGAAGAAAAATAAGAAAATTATGTCATTCTTGGCTACAAGAAAACCCAAGGGACGGGGAGAATGTGATGACTATGTATTTAAAATTTTATTTAAAATAAAACAAAATAAAGGACAGGGAAGAACTGATCAGGATTTTAATGGTTCCCAGAATGGTAGGTAGATCAAAAATAGTATAACTAGAAATAGCAGAATGCCTTTAGGAAACAGAAATTTTAGGGTGAGTGTTAGGGAAATACAATTAATAATTGTGCTGTACCCCAGCCTCCCAATGGACTTGAGGCACAGTTACAGTCATGTAAAACTATACGAGCTGAAATACTTAAGAATATTCTTCAGGAAATAGACTTGTATTAGCAGTAGAGTGGATAAGATGATCTCACACATCACTCCCATCTCTAGTTTCTATGGTGCAAAGATTACTTCTTAAAAAATGAAATAGAGGCTTTAATGTGTATGCACGTCCAAGGGTATGTTATTTAGGTAAATTTGTCCATGCTCAGCATACAATGACATTTTCAGGAAGCACTTATAAATATTTTTTTTGACAAAATGATATTACCTTAACAAATTTCAGTGTATTCAGTTCAGATTTTCCTACTCTCTTTACAGGACTTCTGAGTTTGGACAAACAAGCCAAATGCTGCAATGTTGTTCGAGATCTTTCCAATGCAATGGTACAGGACAAACTTGCAAAGTAAAAGTGACAGCCATTTAATGCTGAAATGGGTGGTTTACTCTCTGATGACAAAAAGCATGACTAAACCCATTGATACCATTGAGACCATATGTGGCCATGCTATCTAATATTGCTCTCCTATTCTCCTGCTTAATTTCCTGGGACTCTGGCTGCCACCATACAGCCTTATACAGAGCAAGAGTTACTAGCACAGCTGAATGGCTCCTCTTGCATTTGAATTGACATAGTAAATGAGCCTGTAAAAATGAAGTTGAACACCTCGGGAACCTTCTCCTTTTTTTTTTTTTCTGTACAGCTTTTATAATTCAGAAGGGTATTCCCTTAAAATGAACTTGCTTACTGGTGGATTGGTTTTATATGTTTGGCTTAGGGATTCACATCCTGTCTCTGTGTAACAAAGATCCTTATTGCTACAAGAATCTCCAGCATATCTGTACTTGAATATTGTTTAAAAAAAAAAAAAAGCATAACAGCTTTGGTAAGACATAATATATAAAAGATTATAACGGATGATTCCTTCAGTTAATATTATGATTTTTCTTGATGGAGTCATAAAAGAGACTAGAGACACACTCCAGAATGAGCAGCTGCTTCCAAACCAACTTTTAGTTTATACTTAAATCAAGAATATAGAAACTGTATGTTTTGAATTGTTGAATATTCTGCCTTGAACAGATTTTCTTTGTAGCAGGCTCAGTGCAGGTGATAATATTCAGCATGGCCTTCACAGTGAAAACCTATGCTGGGTCTTCACATAATATTTCTATCTGGTCATTAAGCCTGTTTTCTGTGTGCAAGGTTTGGCTTCAGAGGGGGAAGGCATTTTATGACAACAAGTAATTGCTTTCAGCAATCCCCCTGGTGAGATTTCTGAAACTCAAAGGAACAACAGAGTTTTCATTCAAGCTTCCCAAACCACACACTGTTTGTGATATTAAATATATCAGAATTAAAAACCAAACAGACAAACAAACAAACAGAAACACAAACAAACCCCCACAAAACCAATACACATTCCTCTTCAAAATCCCACTGTTTTATTTTTTTATGGGTTTGTCACCAAGATGTAATACCGGAGCATATTCCATAAAACCCTAGTAATATGCATGTTGTAAGGGCATAGAGATTTTTATCTTGTCTGATTAAGTCAGGGAAAAAAAGGTCATGTTCCTTTATCATCCTGCTTATGAACACATATATGAAAACAAATTTTGGGGGAAAGGAATGTAAAGCAAAGGACTTTTTTCTGCTTAGCTGACAAAAAATCAGATTTATTTCTACAGGGGCAGACTGCGAGAATACCCACAAATGCTGAAGTTGGTTGGAATTTGTCTTTCGTGACCACTACCCTTTGATATATAAGAAATAACATCTGATGGGTGATACAGTCTGATAAAAATACAGCAGGAATAAAGCAAACAGATTGTAGTTCTCACATGAGAAGTAATGAGTGAATCAAGATTTCCTTCTCATGATGACAAAAAACATTAAAATTTGTGCAGGAAGCATATGCAATGAATGAAAACTAATTTACTTGACAGCATGATAGCTTAAGGTTTTTCTTTGCAGTCAGACTTGAAGTAATTGCAATTACAAGACAATAGAGTGGTCATATCCTTGCCTGTGTCACTGAATACCTAGAAATAAAAGCTCCAGAATTTTTTTTTTCTCTGTAGGAATGCGCAGTTTCTATACTAAGAAATATTACATTCATGAAGGATTAAAATCTACATGACCCCTTTTTGTGGGATTCTTCCAATTGGACTCACTCGTTCTGTAAAAGCAGAGTCAAAATAAGCTCAAGACAATACTCCTCAAACTTGAGCAACATTTTGCCAGGAGACGTTTTCTTGCTGAACATGTTCTTCCTGGTTTTCTTTTCTGCATCCAGATACCTTTAAAATGTACTTTCCTTACACACATGAAATTTATTTCTAGCAATGAAAGGTAACAGCAAATCTGATGTTCTAGATGGATAAAAGTAGTCTTCAGATAGGAACTGAAATGGCCTTCCCATAACTACAGACCCAGACAGTTCCTCACTTCCTCATACATAGCATTGCTAAGAATCCGAGCCTATAGAATTTTCCAATCAAAAGCTAATTCAGCTGATAAAACTTTTGAAGAACTCACTGACAGCAAGAGAAATTTAATTAACAATACCTTTATAGTTACTGCAATGTCACTTTAATACCCTAATCCTACACATTAGCATTTCTTTGGAGTGGAAGTCATAGTCCTGAGGACATCAAGGGCAAAAGAGCTAATTTCCCCTACACTGTTTTCTCTCTCAGGCCCCAAGAAGTATTTCTTCAGGGCATACTGGGACTACTGCTCTCACATTTCTCTCACCACAAACTGTTTACAGGAGAAATAGGATAAAGATGCTTTTGTAATGTCCCCTGTGTAAAAACCATAATTTGGTGGACTTGTGTCTAAGACAAAATCCATTTTTATGTAACAAATGTCTTAATTACGGTTGCAGATTTTCATTGGTCAAATATTCACGAAAGCATGCATGGAATTACAGTGAGCACTCAAATCCACACTCATAGCAGGCTATGTGTGAAATGTGGTGTGTTCTTGAAAAATACCATTTATTTTTCTAATAATAGGATAGAAAAACTCCGTATGAAGAGGTTTCCCTAAATTCAGCTAAGATTTGAAATCACATATAACAACCCAGATGTAACAAAGTTAAGTAAGAGGGATTTAAGAAGCAATTTTGTAACATTTCACTGACCTAGTTTTAATTTATTTATTTCGCAGTACTAAACATAGCTGATGCTAGTTAACAAAATTGAATTTAAAATATATCCCAGCCCATAACTGCTTAGGTTACCTGTACTGTGACTAAGAGTGTATTTTTTTTAAAAAACAAAACAACAGGATATGCAAAAAAATTGCCAGCTGTTAGCAAACACAGTTTAAAGCCAGCTGCACTTCAAAATAAAATATCCCTAGTGACTTCTTGATGTAAGCAACCCAGATGTAGCAGCAGCACATGCATTACCAGAATCAAATGGATTTAATAGCCTGTTTAAACTGCTTCATTTACTACTGTTATACTCTTCCTGTAAGGAACAAATAGAATAGGTTAATTTGGAGATTTTTCCCCTATGTTTCTGTGTTACTTATATATGGGTTTTAGTAATCCATAAACCCTTTATGTGTTGAAGCCTATTTTCCTTGCATTGACTTTCAAAAGACTGTAAAATTCAAGGATTAGGACAAGTTACACCAGAGGCAATGCAAAACCATTTTCCTAGCTACTAGTAAGTAAGTCCTCATCAAGAGGGGAAAAAAACCAAACTATATCAAAGGTTATCACAACTCTTTGATGCAGTCATGGGTTGTATAATACATTCACATAATGCTGCTGTATCAAACGCTGTCAGCACTAAATCACAAAGCCCAACACACTGATTTCCATCACCAGCCTGACACCACTATTGCATGTACGTCTTCATTAATATTATTTTATTGCCAGTGGCTATTCAAAAAAGAATGCAGGAGAATGTAACATTGCATGTGGATCATTAGCTTTTAGTTACTATTCTAATTCTCTGCACCAGCAAATGAAGTGTAAAAATAGCCCGCAGCCTCTGCCACCTGCTTCCCAGCCACTGTCCAGTGGTTAATATTTGGACTCTTTTTTCATGCAGCTGGTCTTCCACTCAGTGGGAGCCTCACTTTCTGTTCCTGGGGAACCACCATGAAATGTCATTTATCATGGCTATAGAAAAAGCCCTGTGACTCTATTTTTTTTCTTTTCTGTAAATAGAGGAAACAGCTGTGCTTTCTACCTTAACATTATTTAAATATTCAGTGAGGTGGCTGCCTAGTTTTGTCATCATGTAGATCATCAATAACGACACAGGAGAGCACACACTATCTGCCATAAGGACATAATGCCAGTAATGGCATAAAAATGCTAATGCTACAAACACACTTTTGATAACAAATTACCAAATTATCTTGGAATCTGATGGTAGACAGGTTTCTCCATGTCTCCCTTCCTCCCACTCTGGGAAGCCACTAAATGGCTTTAATGTAATTATGGCTCAGCTCTGTCCAACCATTGTGTAAGCAGAGCCCCAAGCCTGCCCGTGCTCCAGCAGAGCTCACTGTTAGATGTGCCAAGTAAGCGTAAGTGACCCTAACACGCAGCTACGCCTCTCGCAATCAAACTGCAAGTGCTGTCTCAGATAACCCAGCAAAGCACAGAAGTAAAAATCTAAAGCTCTTCTGTCACACACAGTACACATTTGCTCTCATCTGATTTCTGATGTGGCAGAGGCTGAGCCTCTGCACAAATTGCTGCCATGTGAAAGAAACTGTCTTAACAGGTCCCTTTTTCCTAAGCTCTTCACAGTTCTTCCGTTTGTACAGAGGAGAAAAAACATTGCAAAGGCTACAAATTGCGTACAAGAGGAATATGACATTGTTTCTCATTTGAAACAGAACACACCACCTCTGTCCCTGAGCACCTGGATTTTTTTAGGCCTATTATGAAATGCTCTGTGCAAGAGAACATAATTTATTGATATCATTGAAGATGTAACTATTGGGTTCTTCCCCAATACTCTTGTGTCATTTTTGTCAGGAAACAAAATAATGACCTGGATTGCTGAAGCAGCATTTTAAGTCCTTTCTTGATCTTCCCTGCTGCCCATGTAATTTGAATATAAACATATGATTACGAAGGACGTGCTCAGTCTTCAGGAATAGTAAATTTAAAATGCTTTTAAATAGCTACATGACTTAATCTTTATTACAGGAACACCACATATTTTGATTGGCCCTTCTAATAGCTGTTTTACTAAAATCATCATTGGGGGGAATATTAAAAGATCTATTTTTGATAAGCTGTTGAACTTTGGAGTGAACCATTTTTTTTTGTGGAAAAATTTTCAGCAATAATAAAAAATGTGTTAAAATCCTTTGTTCAGTTTCACAGTGCAGTGTTTTTAAAATTTTTTAAAGTTTTTTTTTAAAAATAAATTTCCAGTGTTGCTTTTAACTAAAAAAAAAGGCGTTTTAAAGCGCTTTTTGAGCAGTTTGACCTATTAAAGCATTAAAAATTTTCTTTCGCTGTTTCCATATATTCTCTTTGTAATTTACAAGTTGACTCATGTATGTGCAGACATACACAAATACGCATGACTCAAGAACAGAGCAAATGTAGAAGCAACTATGAGAAGATGAGCAGAAAGGACAATTTATCGCTCCCAGCTATTTGCATCTTCTTGATGCAAATCCTCCTTTGAGTCAGTTGTCCTGCATGACCCCAAGCAAGCTGAGCTTCTTGCTGAGGGTGTCTGAGGTATTACTCGGAACAGAGGTGATTGTAAATCATCAGGAGCAGATGGGCTGCAGAGATTGCATGCAACCTGTGAAGACACCTGGTTGAACCTGGTATTTAGGAAAACAGGACTGTTTTAGGATAGATGAGAAACTGACATGCACAAGGAAATTATTTTATATCTATGAAGTGGAGAATGGTCTGAGGAAAACCAGACAGTTGATAACAGACAATGCTGCCTTTGCCTCTCTGGCACACCTCTGATATCACACCATTCACATCTGGAGTTTCTCATTCCCCCTTTCCTGCCTCTTGGTTCACCTTCCCTTAGAGCTCAGGGAACTGCAGCAGCCAGGGCCCAGTTATACCAACCACTCACTTCAGTATTAGAAATTCTAGTATTTCTACTCTGTAACCCCTTCACATGAAATAATCCTGTGACTTCTAAATCATGCCCTCAGGAATCAAGATTCTCAGGAAAATCTGTTTTCATCCCATAATCTCTGATTTCAGATACAGGACTAAGCACAACCTAGTCATGCTTAGTTCCCTTCCCCAGCAAAAAAATATTCCTGCTAGTATTATTGTTTCAATAATAATGAAACGATTGCTTCAGTTGCAATATTACACTGCAAGATTACTGTAAAAATATTATTCACACACCATGTGAAAACATAAGGTGCTTTTAACCTTATCTTACAGTTACCCCTAGATTTTAATATAATCATAATTCTAACTTTGGGTTGCCTATATTAAAGAAAGATATTTCAGTGAACTGCAAAAAAATTACTGTATTTTTCTGAAAATTCCTCAGTATAATTTTTTCTCAAATGAATGAGTTGTAAAGGTTTAAAAAGTTGACTATGCATTAAAAAAACACAAAACCAAACCAACCAACCAACCAACAAAACTCAAGGCAAACAACCAAATAAACAAAGCACAGTCCAAACATATTCCAGAGCATAAAACTTTCTTTGTAAGGAAGAGGATTTTTTTCCATATTTCAGAATTTGTACAGATTACAGAGATCCTGTCATCTCAAAACCTACAGAATAAACAAGGAACTTCCAGCTTGGTTTTTAACAGTCAAAAAACCAAATACCTTCCTTGCTCCTTATTCAACACAGGATTAAATGATGTCAGAGCAAGGTGATATATCTTGTACAAATCAAACTACTGTTTTAAACCTTCAAGTCTAAATAAAATCTGTAGGTTTGAAAGAAAACTATTCAATGATATTTACTGCTACCAAGTACAGGAGATTAAGAACTGAGGTTTTATGCTCACGACCAGAGAATTCTGGTTTTCTCCTTGCTGCAAGAGGGCATGGTGGAAGTCTGTCTCTTGCAAAATAAGTGTCATATCATATGAAAGGACCACACCAAGACTACAAAAGTCAAGCAGTAACTCAGTCTCTTGCAAAGCACCAGTGGATGCTGTGTCAACAGCAGGCGTCAGCTGCCAGCCAGTGGGGTGGCAGGAGGGGATTCCTTTAGGGAGATACTGCAGGAACAACAGGTACCACTACACATATGCTTTTTAACCTGTACCAAGAATCTCACTACATATTTGGTTTACATGTCTAAAAAAACCAAGAGTTAAAGCATCTACAGAATCTTGTCATCTATACTTACCACATGTCAAGGCAGGTGGAATATTCTGTTGATCCCAGAAGGACATCTGGAGGCCTGTACCATAGGGTTACCACTTCATTGGAATATGTATGACTAGGAACTGATTTAGCTCTTGCAAGACCTGTGGGGTAAACACAAATAAATTAATGTAAACAAAGTGAATAAGTAGTTTGCTGTACAGTTACAATCTAAAAGGATATATGAGCACGTATCACGTAATGGGACAGCATGTTGCAAGAGTATTTTTCTTCTAGAACTGGAGTATATAATTTAATGGTAGCATCTGTCATTAAGTACCTGGCTAAACAGAGTTGTAAATACTATGAAGGGATAATAAAATATGTTTTTCATAATGACAACCACAAGCCCAGGAGAGATGCAAAGATGTACTGTGGTATACCTAAATAAAAGACAAATGAACAAAGATTTTAATTGCCATTAACTGCTCATCCTCAGGCATAAATACTCTTCCATTTCAGTGTTATTTAGAAAAAGAAAATGAAAAGGAAACTGCCAGACAAATGATGCCACAGATGAGATTTGGCTTTTTAGGGAAGCCTTAAGGAAACCTTCCACAGCTTACACTGCAAAGCCCAGCCTGCTTATTCAAGTTTACGTTTGAAAGCTGTAGACACACACGTTACCACTCAAATAGATATTAATATTGCAATAATACAATAGAAAATGGTATGTGAAAAATTCTCCTCTCTCAAGAATTGTGTATTGGCAGTGCTCCAATTTCAGAAATCATTTCAATGAAATCTGTGGCCTACTAAAGATATAATATTTACAATATTGTCTTTTAAGCTTGTCAATCATTTAAAATAATTCACATTCCTACACAATCTATGTAGAGATCATCATATGCTAAACCCAGAAGTTTACAAGTATGTTTCTCCTACAGAGGACTCTCTCCTCCAGAAAATGGAAAAAGATCTTCAGGGCTAAGGTGACTATTCCTATCATGGCCCTGCAAACGCTTTTTCCAAATTATCTGATCCTAGCTACTACCTTGAGAACACCCACTCCCTTGCTGGGAACACTGGACATGCACAAGTAATGGAAATCAGGAGAACGCAGCACTGGGTGCTTTTTTGTGTCTTCCTGAACTACTGATTTTCCTTTCAGAAAACAAATGAAATTACTATAACAGAAGGTCATGTTTTACACCTTACAGAAACAAAGAAGCAAAGTCATACACTCAGAAAGAAATAAGCAACAATTCCCAAAAGAGTGCAGATGAGAGTCCTTTGGCCCTTTATTCTTAACACACTGGAAAAGCTATTTAAGAACATTTACTCTCAGTGAATATATCTCCATAGCAATGATGGCCAATCTTGCCAGCAGATTGCATTATCAGCTGATTATAGCAGTTACACCAGTGTAGGGGAATAATTTGAATTGTATGCCATGATTTCTTCTTTTAAAAATTACATTTGAAACACAAATATCTGTTTTTTAAGTTTTCAGTCCTCCATTTCTTTAAGGTTTGTGCACCTCTCCATCAGCTTGTTGAACAATCTGGCTTACAAAGACAACCCAGGTTTGGCCAGGTACAGCCCCAAAGAGGCCAGAGGAGAGGTCACATCATGTGTTTCATAGTGTCCCTGCCTCCAGATTAACGTTTTTGCTTCTAGGAAACCAGAACCACCAAAAGCTCTAAGTGGTGAGCAGTTCTTATTCCTGGCACACAGAACCATTAACAAGCCCGAGTTTCTGTGCATCTGTATTCCATGTGACTAAACTGAAACAGCATTCCCTGAACTTGTGGATATGGACCTACTACTACTAAGCAATATAAAAATCATGGAAGGATTTGAGAAGTCTGGATGGTGAATGACTCCATCCTTTTTTGCTTGTCTGAGCCTTCCCCATTAGTCTTGTCTGAGGAAGGCTGAATTTGGTTGCAAATTCTAATCTTCTACCAAGCTTTCATAGGAGAAGAGGCATAACCAAGCAGGGGAAAGGCTTCTTGAAGAAGCCAACAACATCATGTATTTCAGGGAAAACTGTAAAAAAATTTAGAGCTTGTGGGATGACAAACTCTGATTTCTGTGACACGAAGCCGTTGATCCACACATTCCAAAAATCTCCCATGTAGAGAGGAATGCGCTTGCCACATCAGAAATCATGTTGCAAATATTAACACCATAACCATGCTTGCCAGCCAGTTTCTGCCACTTCACTGACCAGGATGGAGCTTTGCAAGTGCTATAGTCAGCCCAAGCACATATTTCCTCCTCTCCTGTGACTGTTCAGTGTGGAACCAATCCTCCCCTCCTGCTGGGAATGCCACCCATGCTGTTTCCTCAGTATACTGCTTCTAGATCTCTTCTACCTCTAATCCATTCCAGGTTAATGAAAATCCATGTGATTTTCAAAGAATGGCCCTTTTGGGCTGGTCCCAGCCTGCTGGACAACTAAATGTTTTTCTTTAATCCATTCTTCACTCCCAAAACACTATGAAAGTTTCATTTGAGGTTAGCTGCTGCACCTGGTTTCTCAGTTATAAGAAGATCATTAATGTTCCTCTGTTTAAACAAAGAAATGTTTTTAAAAAAAATCTTATTTTTAAAAGCAAGCTGAGGCCATACATTGGTATCAGACAGCACCACCAGGTTAAGAGGTGTCCTGGTTTGAGTTAAACTGTAACAAAAGGCTTATGAGTACAGGCCACAAGTTGCGGCCAATTGGTTTCCTGGTTGGCCAATACACTGCGTTGGAAACTAAATGGAAAAATGGAAAGCAGGAGTGAACAACCAAGGGAAATACTCTCAAAAGCTAAAATTTGGAAGGGGAGAATTTGGCACAGTCCCACTTTTCAATCGGGGACTCACTCCCCTGTGCAGGACTGACAGGACCTGAATCAGGCTAATGCCTCGGAGGAGCTGCTTTCTCGCAGGGAGGGAGCAACCTTTGTTTTTTCTGAATAATGCTCTGAATAAAGAATGCATTTGCAATAATGAACACTTTCACTCCAAGACCCAAAATTAATGCAGATGTGTCTCATCGCACATGAGACATGAAAAAAAGACTCTCATGTTTCAGATATATTTACCTTATAAAAAGAATGCTATCAAAATATATATGTGAAACACCGACAACATTTCTTGTTTTGATGGTCCAGATGCAAATAGATGACAGTTACCGGGGTTTTTTCAGATATCCTTCCGCAAGAAAATTTGCTACATATTTTATAACCCTTTGCACATCCAAATATGCTTACTCATGCAAAATTTATTTAAGCACATCCTTCAACTGAAAGAAAACTGAAGGGTAGGATTAATTAGCACAGCATGTTCGATCACTTTCTTTAAGGCTTCCCTGTCTGTTTCCATGGTTACACTACAGGAAGAATGACAATCTCATTTTAAAAAAAACCAGAGCTTATAGGGGATAATCAAAACTTCAAACCTTAATGGCCCATGTGCATAAAAGCCAAAAGGTAAATGGCAGATCACCAGGTGAGTACCCAATATTTACATATTGCTGCCTGAGCATTCTTTTAGACTGGGAAGGTGGAGGAAGGACCCCCTGACCAGCAGTGAACTCCCCTCCGATTCCTGTGTCTTACGAAAGATAAAAGGTCAACACATGTCCTGCTGTTGGAGCTGCATTTTGAGAGAAGGAATCCAAGCATAAGGCCCAGTTATTAACAATAAGGTCGTGTCAGACCCACTGGGGAATTTGTGTGCAATTATGGGAAGGACATATACTCTTTAATGTTCTCCAGGCACCAACTTCTATGACCATTATTTATCCAAAATGAAAGAAGAAACTGTTCTGATGCATTACATACCGCAAGACTTGCACAGCATCATCTAGCTGCACTGTGACACAAACCACAACTTAATTTTAACTCATTCATTAAACAACAGCTCAGGATACCCTGGGAAGCCCTGTATTTAAAATACAGACTGAATGATCTATGACTATGTATGTTTATGTCTTTAACACAGAAAATCCCCTGCTGCCTCCTACTCTGAACTTAAAAAAAAAAAAGTAAGAAATTTTCTTCCCTTGGTAAACACAAATGTCTCTACTTCTTCCGACTGTATCTTAGAGGATGTATCTGATTTTACCTAGGACCAGTTATTGACAAAACATATTGCACTCATTCATCACTGTAATTTTTAAATTGTATTTGGCTTTTACAAGAGGCTGTAGCTATATCCAGACTCGAGACCTATCCAATACACACACCTTTGGCTACACGAGCACAAATATTAATATTTGATATCTCTCTAGCTGCAGGATAGCTTTCTAGTCAACTTCATATGACAATCAGGAAGCCTTTGTTCACAGCAAATATACTTCTGCAAATGAGAAAACCAGTCACATCTGCAAAACAAAGGCTTACCAACCATGCACATGCTTTCCCTTTCTATTATACCTTAAATGTGTTGAACAGTTTATTATTTTGATTTAGCTATATTTAGGGCTCTAGCAAGCATACTAAAAAATAAAATGGTTTTCTTGTTGCTTTTCCTTGATTCAGATTCTTGATGTGCCTCCTTTTTTAGCTTCCTGTTTTGTTTATTTAACAATTACTTAGTTTGAGGTAAATGGCTTATTGAACCATAACTATGAGTCAATAATAATATTAAAATTTTGCTAACGTATTCTGTTGTAGATCATGAACTGTCAACTTAACCTATCTACTCAGCTACTTGTCTTCCAGCAGAAGCACATTTATTCAGTGAATACCTGAGTGACAACAAAAAACAAAAAAGTAAAATAGGTGGAGACACTGACACTGCTTCAGAGAAGCAGTCAGCATTCTAACCCAGAAGCCAGCTCTTGGCAAAATCAGAAGTGTCCTGCAGCCTTTAGGTCCCTCTGCTGTTTATCTGAATGCATCTGTCTCCAACATGCAACTTTACATCTGAGTTAAATTCTTCTCTAATAAGATAAATTACCTACAATATCCTACGTCCTGGTCCTAATATAGCCATTAGCTTATGATAGTGCTGTTCATTTATAAAAGTTACTCACTATCACGGAGAGACTAATTAGGATCTCAAATTAGTATTCCCCAAATGCACTTGAGCAACGACTGGTCTTCCAAACTGGAGTGCAGGAGTCAGTTTTCAAGAGACAGAGAGAAGTAAGTAAGACAAAAGACACGTGTGCCTCTCAGCCTGTCTGGTTTTTCCAGCTGTTATCAGCTGTTCTAATAAAAGATTATTTTTCCCTACAGGTCTTATCTCATGTATGTCTTCAGACAATCACTTACAGTAACACAGATGATAATTATTCTAGTCTGTGAACAGGACTCAACTGTCAACTGACAAACACAAGTTACAGAATGGGGAGACACAGAAATAGTTTTCCTGCTGCCAGAATGAATGACTCTAGCACTCATGAAAATTTTTTGTCTCTTTCCAACAAATCCACATCATCTTTTTCATTACAACCTCTGTCCTCTGCCCCCTGTGCCACCCAAAGGATCACAGGGAATAGAAATCAGCTGTTGGCTGTTTATTATAAGATCCCTTCGGTTAATTTGTTTAAAGCTGTTTATTTCTTTGCTTTAAAATCCTTATAAATAATTTCTGATATGTTTTGAAAAAAGCACACTGGTTTTGAACATGTACCATGACTGACAAATTTATTCATCATCTATAAGCAGGAAAAACCACACGAAAAATTGGGTACTATGCAAAAAGTGGTAGAGAAATACAAAAGAAATATACACTCCACTTTTGACACCAGGAAAATGTATCTACCCCCACGGCGTTCTGAGTCAGCATGAATATGTTCAAAGTGCCTCTGCTAGTCTGGTGGTAGACACGTAACAGTGTGGGCAGGAATTAAAAAAAGGAAACAAACTTTATCAACATTATAAACATTCACACATGGAAAAGCTAACAGGACTCAAGGACAGTAAGAAATTTCACATCAAAGATAACTTCTGCTTTACAGAAAAGCCCTGGATTCCTCATGGACATGGTATACATGCCCACAATAGCCTTAACAGCTGATTGATTTAAATCTTGCTTTCCAGATTCTGGATTTTTTCTTAACAATTTGCTGTTTCACAAGAAGTCTATGAGAAGATGATGCCCCCGACTCCTATAAATGTCCCCGCAGGAACACACCACTTTGCTAATAAGGCTGTAAGTGAAAATATCAGACTTACTCATTCCACAGTGAAGTTATTAGGTTTGAAGCAAAGAGTTAACAATTGCTGAACAGATGGCTTTAAATTAGGAAGACCTGCAGAGTGCAGGGAGGAAGTTCTAGGAAGGACAAACAGGCAGAAAATAATTCTTCACTGAAAATGAGAGCTAATGCATCTCAGGATATTTTAACATTCCTTGGGAAAAGAGAGAAAACAGGGAAGCAGCTATGAATGAATGAGCCTAATCAATACTGGACAATTATTTGTGTAATAGTAATAATTTATATGAGGAATTTTAAGACATAACTAATGAACTTGCTGAAGACAAGAAAGGTAACAGACCACTTTGACACAGTTTTGAGGTATAAATATTTCATTGCCATTAGGATTTTCCCCTAACAAATCAAAGGAACCCAGAAAAGAGAAAAAAAAAAAGATTCAGGAGAACAGTGTTGTATGGAGACAAATTGAGAGCTATGGATGTCCTATTTGGTGAAGTATAATAGTTCATCAAGCACCAAACACAGAAGCTAACAACCTACTGCAGGCTATTGTGTTTGATGCTAACAATTTACTGTGATCTCTACCTTTACAACTAAAAGCAGGACTACAAGGGTCATTTCTGGATGACTCCATCTGGCATTCAAGTAAAAATGAATGAACCCTTTTCAACTGGTACCTGGATAACTTATCATTTGAGAGGTACTTAACGTATGGCATGAGACAGGTTAAATACAACACAGCAGTAAAGAAATAAACATGCTTCCTCTGTGCTCTCCAAGACTAATCTTTTTTAGAAAATCATCACGTAGACAAACTGCCTCCCCCTCTACCCAGGTGCAAAGAGGACTGAACACATACCAGACGGAAGTCAGTTGTATGCAGGGGCTTTGGTACCACTTAAATCCTTCTAGTTTCATGTTGTAGTAAACCTGACAGCTGAAGAACTGTTTAATAAGAAAAATTTGGTGCTACTGTAGTGATTCACAGTCATCCAAATAGAAACATAGAAGCTAAGTTTCACTGATAGTTTTATGTTCAAACATCTAATCCCAGTTGTTTACCCTCAGGTAATTTTGTTTCTTAACTGACCACACCACACTGGCAGTGACAAGGTGATGCCACATACTGCTCTCTCCGCCTCTTGAAGGGGTCCACAACTCAGTGAAGGGAACCCATGCAGTGCTGGACAAAAGGCAACAATAGTAGCATGGTTACTGGGATGTTACTCTGTGGAGTGATTTATTCCAGTGGGATCAGTTTTGCTGATCCATCATTTCCTATCTAGTTGTAAAATTTCTGGAGAACTTTGATGAAGAGCATATCTCAAGTCATGGTCAGCTTTTAAAAGCCTAATCAAGTCGCTGCAAATTTATTTGAACTTGTCTAGGATAAGTAGTTTTACAAGAACAGGGCTACATGGAAAACAAGTATTTGAACAGTATTAACATCTACAGACAAACAGTATTTTTGAAAATCAGATCTAACAAGTATTTTATTTATAAATCAAGCAGCGCTGCCATTCGGCATGACCCTGAAGGAGTGGAATCCGTGAATTTGAAAAACTGTCACCCCATGGGTGCTGAAACCACCAATTCTTACAATACAAGATCTGACTTATGTATAAATAACACAATTCCATGGCTAGTATCCACCAGATTCTGGCCCCTGTACTGCAGAGCCGGTGCAAGTGGGTTTGATGTGCCTCCTTTTCCAGCCAAGGTGCCACCTGAGCACACATTCCCGTGCTGCAGAACACAGCTGCCTTTGGTGCCTCATCCAGCCTTAGCTTACAAACCATGGCTGCCCTGCCTGGCACAAACAGTTCTCTAGATCTCATGGAGTTTAATCCAGCCTGCTTCCAGTACCTGAGCCAGAGTATTTATAGAAAAGACAACTATTTAGCTGACTTTTGTCATTGCTACAATGTGATACCTCACAACCTACATATTCCCTTAGTAGGTAAAACACTGTCTTGGAGTTCTACCAAAGAACTCCAGTACATTTTGCATGTGTTATCACATTAGTATATACATTCACATACTAGGTAACACCCACAGAATCTAAAGCCACATCTGACTGCACAGGCTGAAGTCAGACAAAAAGTATCTGAAAACAGATGTTGGTGCAAAATTAACAAAACTGAAAAAAAGTTCTCAATTATATAAAAGCTTTTTTAAATACAAGGAACAAAATAACTACAAAAAACCTTGAAGATTTCACTAATTTTCAAAACTGTTTCCACTTTGCTTTTAAGAGTGAAGCCATTAAGAAAATCTGTATGAGCACTGTTGCTTCTGTAAAGCAATATTATAACGCAACATCTAACAACAGAAATCTCGAGTCTCAGATTCACCTGTTCAATTGAATTGCTCCTCAAAACTCGTTTAATGTATATGTCGTCCTAAATTATCTGAATCACAAATCTTAGAAGAAAAGTTTTATGTGAGAGACATTCCAATATGTTTAGGTCTAAATGATTATTTGATTTTGCATCAGTAATAAGGCATCCGTATTCCTGCAGAGCCACCTAATCAGTTCTTAATACAATTTTGTCAAAGAAAAGGCAGAAATGAAAACAGACAATTTCATTTATAAAAACCTTACATTAGAAGGATATTAAGGCTATTCCTTAACAGCACAATTCTGGAAATACATAGTTAAAAAACAACTGCTCCTAATGCAGCATCTTTCTCTGAAGTGATAATGAACACTAAAATGCCCCTGCCAGAATGGCAAAGTTGGAGCTCTACAAACCAAAAAGTCTAGTCCTTTATGTACAGGTGTAAGCCTAGCAAGTCAGTAGAACTGCAAAACCCTGTATTGTAACTAATAAAACAAGTGAAAATGTGTTCGCACTGAAACCAGGCCATTTTTTATCTATTCTTTCATTTAACTTGAGGACAATGGATGTACATTTGAATGCAGTGCTCAATAAAAATCACCTGTAGATTGCAAGCAAAGGATCCCTAATAGTATTTTGACCCCTGACAAAATACTACTGTCATACTGTCATTGAAGCATTCCATGCTTTATTTAAACCATTTAGTCTATCAAGTTTGCATGTATGAACCAATTGTTAGTAAGCATTTCTCATTTAGTGTCACATCCTGCAACCTGTGTAGCAAAGCTGGTGGTAATCCTGAGCACTGTAATACAGAATGGGCAAAGAATTGCTAACATTTGAAGAAGCTAACATTAGGCATTTCTGTTTATAAAATACATTTCAGTGATTGGCTACCTTTTTTCTTATCCCTCCCCCCATCTTTTTTAAAATTTATTTAGTTTTTTTCTAAGGTCTACAGACAGGTCAGAGCTGAACCAAATTTCCAGCCTGCTTCAAGAGTCCAGAAATAACTTAAAAAACATTGCAATGACATGTCCTTAAAAGAAAATACAGTCACAAGAGCAAATAAATTTGATGCCTGAGTGACTTAAAAATTGCTGCCATAATAAGGATATTAATATGTTCATGTCTGTGGGTGGGAATAAAAGAGATTACCTCTGAAAATCTCCTCCTACCTTGTTTCCAATGACCACACCAAAAAATTGCTGTACAGTTTGACATATTATGAGCCATAAAAGCCAAAGGTGGCACAACTGACCTTGGAGAAGAGCTTGAGGACCTCTAACAAGGTGAAGATCTAACCTGCCATTCTCCCTACCACGTAAATCAAAGTTACTCAGCACCATTTTCTCCCTATGCAAAGCGGTTGTTAACGTTCCCACATCACTCAGACATAAAGCTGCCAGTTCCTGATCTCCCACTTTTAAGTTTTTTAACTTTGGGTCTTTCAAATTATAAGACCAAAAGTATTACTGAGCCCCCTTCGGCTCTGTGGCTCACACACATGAACGCACAGATGCAGGGATGGCCTCAGTAATATTCAGCCGACGGCAAGGAGTTGAGAAGGGTCCTTGCTTAGAGTTCCACAGAAAGCAGTTTATTGCTACAACTTGGGAAGGGTTCTAGAGGCAAATGACCCCGAGCACGTGACAGCTCAGGCTGAAGTACAGGGGTGTGGCTAACACCAGGAGCATCACTAGGGTACATTACCATCACCAAACAGGCATCCTGGGAGAGGCTTCTTTCCCTCACCATAACCTATAAGTCTTTGGCAGCAGAGACTGTCTTACCAAGAGCCCTCTCTGTCCCTTGTACCACTGGCCAACCGGCTACCACACAAAAGGTCAAGCGAAGTATGGTTATTTGTAATAAACATAAGGGTAGATACTTGGAGTTATCATTTATTTGCATAGTTTTTGGAAATGGAAATTGCTGGAGAAGTTCTAAGACAAGAACTGCCTGATCACTTCTGGCTATCATCAAGGCTTACTGATGCAGGGGAAATTCTCATCTTAATGCAGGTAGCCCTGCAAGCATGATTTTAATTTATATCAGGACAAATTATGCATCTATGAATATATTAATACAACCAGCACTGTGTCTTTCAGAAGGAATGAAAGAATTCATGCATAAATTATTAAGAATTACACAGATAAACAGTGACTGTGTTCCAGAAAGGTAAGGTTTTAAACTGTCTGGGACAAAACAAATGATGTTATAACTTACAGAGCCATCATTTCTTTAAAATGCAATCTCAATTATGGAATTATTTCAGACCATGTTAAAGGCACATTTCTCTTAATGAACTGCCAGTTCTGTTCACGTTAATCTTTTTCTTTGCGTATCAATATTTTTGTTCTGACTGATGATGAATTTTTTCTCCTTTAATCCACACCTTTCCCAGTTAACCTTTCATATCTACAGAGCTGATTATTTCCTGTGTGAAATAAATCTGCATAACTATTAACACACTAATGACATTAAAATAATTTGAAAACTTGGCATAATTTTCTCACTATATAATGCAGTATGTTCTCTTAAATAAGGAAACATAAAACAAAATCATAATCAGACCAAGAAATCATAATCAGACCAAGAAAGCAAAGATAGAGACTACTATTGGAGCTACCTGGAGGCCTATATTCAAAAGCTTTACCATGAGCAGTACCTTTTTCTGTAGTACTTTTTCCCTGTAACTGCTGTAACAGAAATAAGCAAAGAAGCTTCAAAACAATAAAGTTTTAATGCAAGTTTGATATTTTAAATACAGGCACTCGTAACCGTGATAATCAAAAGGACATGGACTAAGGCTATGACAGAAGCAAGAGGTGTAGGAAGAGAAAATGTTCTCATATAAAACTGAGAGAACACCATCACATGACTGAATGAGGCTTTTTTCAAATAAAACAATATTTGTTTTAAATACATCTACAGAATCGGATGGATGGATGGATTGATGGATGGATGGATGGATGGATGGATGGATGGATCTCTAGCACAGACAGCAGATCACAGTTCTCCATGTCAACTGTGCCGTTGTCACATAACAGCCTAGTTCACACTTAGGCGGGCAATAAAAGGCAATAAAAAAATCGTGATTCTCATAATAACACAGCACTGAGCTAGCTGCAGTACAGATGACATCCAAATCCCATGTTCTTCTTAAGTACAAAACACTGAAACAGATTTTTCATTGCCGTTGTTTTAATGGTGTCATAACCAACTTCCTTTATTACCCTTAATGGATAATTAAGATGCTTTCCTCCTATTTAAAGGCTTGATATAACTCTCACTTGTAACAATAGAGAATTGGATTGAACCCTAAGTAATCTGAGATGCATTTAACAGGGGACCCATTTAGTGAGTCACACCAATCTCCAGGTCCTTCATGCTTTTTAAAAAATAAAACATTTTCCTTTTCAGTCAATAATCCTACACAGTGCTTCTCAGTGGGAAGAGCTTAAGTTACAGCATATGCTTTAGTAAAGGCTGAAAAGACTAGTATTTAAAGAATTTTTATTTCAATTGTTAAAAAGCAATCAGTGAAGACTGGCACAGACAAAAATTCAGTATGTGGCTCTACTTTGTATTAACAATTGGCAGAGAGAAGTTAAAGTCTTAGCTGAATACAAAAACTCCCTACAGTTTTTGCGATTGCTGTCTCCAGATAGTAAACCCAAGTCAAATCTATTCTTTCTTCATAGACTATAAAACCTAATTTCTGTCCATAAAGGATTCTTCCTGCATTGGCTCTCACATGGTAATTTTTTGTATAGATTTAACCGGTATCTCAATAAAACCATCAGAGCTATGAAGCAACTTAGATGGAGATTCATGGTGAGAATGACAAACCAAATAAATAGGAGAAGAAAGAAACATTTCCAGCAGCACTAGACCGCATCTTCTCCTACACCTTCACCTCTGAAAAAATTCTTTAGCCCAAATGCCAGAAATCAGCACTTTGTACTGCCGTTGTTTGTAATTTTCTGCCACCTACCCATCTCCCTTCCTATTTCACCACAGCTCTGGGCTTGACAACAGAAGATCACAAGCGCAGCATATGAAACACTTGCTCCTGGGAGGGAAAGGGAAGAATGCAGCTTTGGCTACTCCCTGACAGCAGCCAGTTAGACCATTAGAAACTGAGAAGGAAGGTCTGGGGGTGGAGGGAAAGCCTATCATCCTGGGAAAGCAAAATAAATAACATGGCAGCCTGCCACAGGTCTCTGGGTGCACAGTGCCCACAGCTTTTGCAGCCTACAACATTTATCTTTCCTCCAAGAAAAAAGATTTAAAGGTGCTGTAGCTATCTATCAGCTCTGCTCCTAAGCTCTGGCCTTACTTTGGCTGGATGTAGAAAGTGTGGACAGCAAGGGCTTTTTACCCTGACTCAGTAGCAGGTGATCGAGGCTACTCCAGGACAAACACACAGTCTGCTCTGCTGCTCCAGCCCCCACTGCCACTGTAAACAGCAATGGCAGCTTCTGCTCTCCATGGAAAATGAGGTATTTACAGTTCATTACAAAAATAACTGTGCTTTATGAAGACCTGCAAGCTGACTCAGGTTTGAGCAGTTTGGGGTTCTCTTGCCAGGCTCCTACTTTGTTTTTTTCAACTTCCTCACAACATTTGTCACTGAAGTCATCTTCATTTCTTGATATTTAATACAACTAGAGTCCTCAAAGAAGCCCACTACTGTCCTTCCTGAGGGGTACAAGAACCAATTCTTCAGATTTCAAAGGCTGTTAACAGAAAGGAACAGGCTGAACCTGGGGTAACAGCAACCTCCCGCAGGAATATGGGAGAGAAATGTCTTTTCTTTCCATGTTCAACTCAGACAGGGTGTTAGAGGGGCCTGTGGCCCTATGGTTGGAGTTAACCGGTTTTCTTTACCAGCAGAAGCCTCTGATAACCAATACCCAGACAGCTTCCAGCCCTTCTCTAGAGCCTGCAGAAGGGCTGCTGTGGAGGGCAGGAGCTGTATGGGGCCAGCTGCCCCAGGGGTGACCAGGCTGCATCTACAACTCACCTCAAATGGCTGCAATGTTCCTTAGGGTCACTTAAAGCCAGGCGACCAAAGGGAGCCAGCCTGCATAACTAGAGGCACTCTCAGAGGAGTTTTGCTAACGATTTCATCAAGCTTCACTGACAATAGAATACCAGCCCTTTGAGCACGGAGATAACTCCTTGTATCAGCATCTTCAAGAACTGATACTCTGTGGAACATTTACACAGGAATAACATAGCAGTTATCCATGCAAGCAATCTTCTATGCTAAGCAACTTTTCCTATGAATTTTATACAGTACATTATAAAGAAACCCTTATGGGATTCTTACTGTGAAGAAAAAAAAAAACTTTCTTTTTTATCAACTTGTCAACATAGTTTTGACAATTTTAACAGTAAGCTATACAGGAATAACCTTGTCCCTCATGACACACTGTCATGCTCTCCACAGAAAAATCTATATGGAAATGCATGGAAACATCCTCTCTAATACTCAAGCTGCAGTTTTAAACTGCAACTCGATTAAGTATAATTCCCTTTATTATAATCCTGAAGTCTCTTTGCTCCTGTTATCTATTATTAATCATTCTATGTATCTAGAAGGATGCATGGTTGAATCACACTGACTTGATTCTTTCTTTTACTACATCAGAGGGCTTTATATTAACAAAACTCCAAACGCTTAAGGCAGGACTTTCATCGTAATATAGATCTCCTGCAGATCCTTACTCATCCAGAGAGATCCCCAAAGACAACAAAAAGCAGTCAGGAAAAGCTTCAGGGTCAGTGTTATTTGAGAGACTAAATGAAAGACATTTTCATGAAGATGTCATACTGGTTTTTCTCTCCATTCCCACAGATGAGAAAGAGCAACTCTTCTACTGTAGAAACAAGCATTAAAGCATTAAAGTACTACGTTCCTGATGCTCCTTGTCACTCATCTTGCAACACTAGAATTTGTTGGTAGTGTTACTGCAGTTTGAAGATTTTGTTAAAGGACTAAAATTACCAAGAACTGGGGCAGGGATTGGGAGGGAGGGGAAATATTTATGCAAGTATTTTATATATTTTTCAATTTAGAAAATTATCAGTCATCAAGTTTTCCTATCCTTGCAAATTATATTCAAGCTAACAATACTTCTAGACCTATTGTTCCATACTTTGAAATTGTGCTTTGCACCTGTGTGCCTGCTATGTAGGTACTTAAACTATGCAGGTGCCTGCATAGTTTATACACAGTGTCTTGGAGCCATAGCACAGAGAAAAAGGCAGTACACATACTAAAAAAATGGCATCCAACTAAAAGATGCGATTACACAGAAGGTCCTTGCACTTGCAATAACTGCACAATCCAAAACAGAGACCAAACAGGTCTTCAAACTTCACATTCACCCACTCCATGCAGCTCACTTCTGTTGCAGGTCTAACAGAAGAGATGAAAGGGAAAGGCAGCTGCAGGGAAGATTCACAAACAAGAAATTCCCTGAGAAACAAGCCCCAGAAGCAGGTTGATCATCTCAGACGTGAAGCAGGCCAAGGGCCCTACTAGTGACTTGTCCAGTTTCTCTCACAGCCTCAGAAGTGCTTTAACTGTGTCACATGCTAGTTCAGTCTAAATGACCTGATGATATTCTCAGTGCATTGAAAGGTGATGTCACCTCAAAGTTACATAAATCTTTCAGATGAAAATATCTAATAACAAGTATAACTATGTCTTTTTCAACCCAGAAAGCAAAAAACTCTTAACTAAAGGATATGTAAGAGTAAGTGTGCTATGATCTGATTAAAGGTCTGCATTGTTGCTGGAGGTGTCAGAATATTAGACTGCTAGTGGATCTTTTCAAAGAATAAGAAACAAGACACAAAAAGACTAAATCCCTCCTGGAAAGTCCCACAAAGAAGATGGGACCCACCTCCTACCTGATTATTGTAAGCTGTTTAGGGACTTGGTACTGGAGTTTATTAAGTATGGTAATCTGCATGCAAACAGAACTGATTAGCCAATCTTGGTTTATATCAGCATATACAATAACTAAATACCAATATCCAATCATTAAGAAACAAAACAAAACAAGCACGGCATTTACTGAGTCACAGAACCAGACAAGAAAGAGAATTTGCCTAGTTCAATCTGCCAGATTGCTCAAGGCTTAGTCCAGTAAGGGAAGCAAAAAGAGATTTCATAACATCTCTGGGCTGCTCCAGTGCTGAAGTACTTTCATACTGAACATTTCCTTCCTTACAGCCAGTTGTGTTTCAGCTTATGACCATTATCCCTCATCCTCCCACTGCGCACCTCAGTAAAGAGCACCGTCATGCTATGCACCACCATCTTCTTGGTAACCAACTCTCAATGTACTGGGAGACTGCAGAGCTACTAATTTCATTACAGAAGGCAATCCCATGGATCAAACACGATTTACCTTGACTAAAACTGGCAAACACTTTCTTCGCATCTACAGAAGCTACTTCCCAGAAGCCTCACTCCATTATTTCCTCAGGGATAGTGGTTGACCAAGCTGCAGTACTCCAGACCTTTCTTCTTGCCCTTGCAAATGGGTAACACAATAACCTTCCCACACCTCAGGCCCTTCTGCCCGTGGCCACCCAGAAGCACCCTCACACAGAGTCAAAGACAATATGCCTGGCACAGCTTGTCTGGTCCTCTGGTCCTTTCACCTGTATTTGCTTCTATACCCCAGATCCTCCTTCCAACCCTTCTTGTAGATGGGTGTCACATTTGCTGACCTCCAATCACCTGGGACCTCCCCAGCTAACCAGGATCGATAATAAATTATGGAGAGTGGCTTGATGATCTCTTCTGCCAGCTCCTTCAATGTCCTCATGTGAATCCCATCTGGACCTACAGACTTGTGAGTGTCTGAGTGGCACAGGAGGTCACTAACTACTTCCTTCTGGATTGCAGGGGCTCTGTTCTGCTCCCTGTCCATGTCTACCACCTCAGGGGGCTGAGGATTACTAGTCTTTCTGTGTAAGACAGAGGCAAAATTCTTATGCTGTTACTCATTAGAGGCTTAAAATACTTTATTTCTACTTAAGACTGACATACGCGGAGGGGGAAATAAACAATCTCATAGACAGTTCACCAAATTCACACCACAGCATCAAAAATAATTCTTGCACTTCATTCCATAAGAATTCCTAATACACTATACTTTCCTCTGGAATTTTAATTAGATTTTAAAAAGAATGCAGATATGGTGTTCAAGGACTATTTTTCACAGCAACAATTACTCAAGATGTAGTCTTTGCTATTATATCTTCTCAAGAAAGCCATTTTTTATAGCTCATCCATTTTTAATTTGATAAAGCCTCTATATTCTGTTCTCCCTTTTCATTTGACCGCTGAGTCTTCTCATAAATGTTCATTTCCTGGCAGCTAGAGCACAATGAACAGAAAAGCAAACTGCTGTTCATCTGAACAAAGACACTCCCACACAGTGGAGTATCTATGTCTGGGAGCCCTGCTATAGAAAAACACATGCCCACAGTTATTCAAAGATTCCACTTCAGCCGCAGTGCAATGCACTGGCAGACATGAATAGCCTTTCTTTTACCTTGTTTATTCAAGAACTATGATCCACTAGTCTGCTTTTAAGTATTTGATATCCTACAGCGAAGAGATTAAATTAGCCTGACGCCAAATGAAAAACTTCAGACATGATGTTGATTTTTTGGGTAAACTTATGAAACTAAAATCTGAAGGTCTTGTCCTTAGAGACTGAAAGGCCTTTGCTCTAGGATTTTATTTTTATTATGCTAGCGAAGTCAATCCTATCTCTGACAGAAACTGATTTCTTGATAAGTTCTCTCCTGCCTTGGGTGCATTTGAAAGCAAAGCAACCATCTATCTAATTTCCATACTGCTCCTCATGTAATTAATTAAGTATACAATCTAAAGCAACTTCCTTTCCAAGCACATTATTGCAAATCAGTCATTTGTGGGAGAAAAACATAAAGAGAAATAGGACTGTATTTTACATCTTGTTTAGGAAGAGTCTTTCATACTGGGAAGGTGGAAGATGGGCTATAATAATACAGCATTTAAATAAGTAAATATGCACAGGGGCACACAAGAGAGCACTGGTGTGCTCTCATTTCTCAGGCTTCCAGTGAAAGAGGTCATGACCCTTCAGACTTTAACCTCATCACTTCTAATTTTTCATCTTGGTTTTTGGAAGAGAAATTTAACCCATCTGGTTTTCAGTTTTATGAGGTCATGAGCCATGAAAGAAAATCTAGCTTTAAAAAAAAGGAGACACATAATCTTTTCTCTGTGTATAAGAGTAGGTTATGCAGATGTTTCTGTTATGTCAGGACAAACTTAAAAGAGAAAACATATCCTTTGCACAATATTACGCATTCATGTGTCTACCACTGTGTATTTCTTTCTGGTTGTACTTACACATTTCTAGTCCCTCTGTCAAAACCATACACAATGGTCAACCTTAAACTCCTGCCAACACAAAGCTGTGAAAATCCTGCCTTTGATGTCGTCACTGGGATATTTAGCCTGGGATGTGTTAGCACTGGGATATGTTAGCGCTGGGATATTGGTGCTACAATGAGGCAATAAGTTCATCAGAAGTGAAAGACAGTTACATTTCCTGCTACAGTAGGGCACGAACAAGCATCCCAGCCTGTCCTCTGCTTTATGGCAGCACCAGGCAACACTACCAGACAGAGTCAACTTACGTCTGAGTTGGACATTTCATTGATCGGTTCACACCCCCAGCAATGTATTTAATAGTGCTGGTGAAAGGCACGCTGGTTTCTTCCTTATTAAAAACACAGCTAAAAAGTCTGCAGCCTCCCTCTCCCCAGCCACACAAGCCATAGAGCTTCAGCAACCACCCCCACACCATAGGAAACATTTTGCATACAAAAGAGTTTGTGAGATCTTTTATGGTTTTCAGCATCCACCAAAGGTAGAGAATCAACATTACAATCTCCTGAAAGACTTACAATATGTGGATACTTGGGAGTCAGATTAGTTCATCGTGTTCTGTACACATAAATGATACAACAAAACTATTAAACAGCACAACACCTTCAACAGAGGGTTAACTCATATTTCACTACGAGAGCACTGAATGATGCACCTGTTTCATGAACTTAAGAGGTGAAAGCTTATAGTAAAATGCAACATGCAGGAATGTTTTTTTAAGCATATATTTCAAAAAACAGCAAGTTTTGAAAAATTACAACAAAAAATCATATGTAAACCAGGAAACAATCCCTTCTAATACTATTTCTCTAATTGTTTTACAATCCAAAGGCCAGTTCTTGTGGACTGTGTACACCTTAAGTCCTCTTCCCGTCTCCAGCATAGCAAATACACACTGAGCTGTTAATTGCAGTAACGCTAATTAAAAGACAAAACCTCATGACTACATTAACAGTGAAATTGCCAATTAGCACACAATGTTTCCTCATTACTGCTGCTGCATGAAATGTGAAGTGTGATGTGGATAGCAGTCATAAAAATAAAAGACATTTTTAAAAAGCCAGTAGGTCACATTTTCAGCTTACTTCAGAAGTTCTGCTGGAATCAGTAACTGAGAAACTGATCTACAGGAAAGAAAGAAATTCCTACAACCTTTTGTGAAAACCACTAAAGAAAAATATTGCCATTTTCCACATATGCATTCACAATGGTTTGCAGAGGAAATAGTACTTGCCTTGGTGTAGCCACTAGGAAATGGCTTAAAAATTTAAAAATAGGCCAAAGGGTAAGATTTCAGTGGATAATTTATCCTGACTTTATACTCCACATAAGGCTTCCCCACAAAGAACTAATGGATACTGAAAGCAGTCCAGGTGATCCTAGTGTCCTTTATTCTACAGAAGGAACAGTTATGCTTGCGTCCTTCAGTCTCTCTCAATGACCATTTAATGAAAGTTAATCCAGATCTCCACAACCCTAGAGCTGCTTCCATAAAGTGATTGTGCTTTTCATACAGTCTGTATTTCCTCAGGCCTCTCTCCACTTTTTTTCTTTTCTTTTTAAAGGTTTTTAATTCTAATTCAGAGGTCTCATGGTAAATAAAATGGAAATACTTTCAGCATTATCTTCCTTGAGAGAACTGGAGTAGGTATTTGTTTTTCACTTGCTCCCTTTTAATCAAGCATTTTGTTGACCAAAATCAATTTCTTCACTCAGGAGAAAAATGTGCAATTATCTACAATGAAGAAGGTGTGTCTAAGGAATAGGGTGGGGGGAAGAGAAATCAGTGGAACCATCTGTCTGACATTCCTACAACATTATAAGAGACTTGTAATTAACTGCTTGCCTACCAAAGTCTGCCAGCTTTAACTCCCCCGTGTCACTGATCAGAAGATTCTGTGGTTTCAGGTCCCTGTGCAAAATGTAACGCTGGTGGATGTAAGACAGTCCTCGCAGCAACTGAAATAAAAATAACTGAAAAAGAGGGGGACAAAAAATGACCTCTGTTAATATTTTGCATATAACCACAGGTGATTTCTTCACAATATGCAGGGTGCTTGCACATTGCGGTAACATTGTGTCAGAATTCCTCCCAAACTGGCTAATTCCCACCCAAATTTAACACAATGAAATTTCCATCTGAAAAATACTTACTTTGCAAGGACTAAACCCAGCCTCCAAGCCCTACTATATCATAGATGCAATTTGCCTGCTTTAAAAAGAACGAGAGCAATACAACCATGTGCAGAAGGCTTGGTTTCTACCAAATTATAATTATATTCCATACCCATATGGCCTTAGAGATTAGGTGGTAGCCTGAAGACAGATGTGTATCTTCACTAATTATAGGAAACAACAGTACAGGGTGGATAGGGATGGGGAGATAAGGCTGGGGGATGGGATACTGAAGCTAAAACAAAGAAGAAATTAATAGTATAATAATAATGCCTGTGTACCTAAGGAAATCTGCAAGTACAATAGATTTTATCCTTCGAAGTTTGTTTGAATGGGAGCTTCTTATGTATTTTTCATGAGGAAATAATAATTCTCACTGAACCTAAAGATGACTTTTGAAACTTACTTGCAATAGTCTTTAAGGTAAATCTAGACAGAAACCTAACTCACCCTCCCCTGGTTTCTTAGAGTCCTTCCCTGAACTCTATAAATGCTTAGCCCTAAAACTAAGCATTACTATTGTGTATTTTGTAATTTAGAATTATGAACAAAGAGCTGCATGAAGAAGATCTTTTGTCCTCCCCTTTTCATCTCCGCCATGCATCATCCTCCTGCATCCTTACAGACACTTGCTGTGAAAGGCTGTGTTAACCTTCAGGGGTTTTGTCAGTACAAAGAGTGAATGAACTCCCAGGAGTCTTCTTTGCAGTTATGAAGAACCTATCCTAATGTAGAGACCCTTCCTATTGCCTGAAATATTTTAAGAAATACTTCAGTTTCTAAATGGGAACACAAAAATTCCTTCCAAAGCTAAACATGGAGGATTCAAGAGCAGATACGGACTTTGTGCCTCACAGCTCAGAGGACGGTAAAATGTGCTCTCTAGGAAGGTGTGGAAACCACACCAAAGATTTGGGAAAAGTCAGGCACACGAGAATTTCTAATTAACTTGCAACACAAGTGTCCTATTTAGTGATTACTGAAGTGAAGAGACACTATAAAAAGGGTTACAAAATCTGATTATAGAAGAGCATAAAGGCTGACATGAAAGAAACAGAAACGTCATGTTACTGAAGTTGAAATGAATTTAATTGCATTTCATTTTTTCCCTGAGTGCAGACACAATACACTCTGTGTTTAGCTATTTAGCCAGGGCACAAAGAGCCATATCAATCACCTTCTTGCCAGGGTTGGGTCTAACAATGTGCTGAGGAAACCTAAGAGCAAAATACAGAAACAAAGAATAGCAGGAAAGTCATAAGTAACATGCACATTCCTTTTTGAATTGTGGTTAAAGTGGAATTCATGGTACATAAAAACTATTTTAATAAGAGCAAGAAGCAGAAATGGCTTTCATTACAGCCTGAAAATATCAATTAAATTCTATTAAATTACTTCAAAATAATACATTTTTAAAAATAAAAAGACAAGCAAAATAACCAGTTTGCTAGGCTAAATCAATGGCATTTAACTTCAAACATTATTTTTAAATATGCAAAGAAATTTCAATTATCATGGTAGCTTACAGCACTGTAATCTTTGTAATAATTCAAAATATATTTATTAATGTCTTTCACTTGGCTTTAGTGAAAAGAGTCAAGTGATTTGACATGATGTGCTAAAAAAATGCCCAGCAACTTCACAGCTAAACAGAATAAACATCTGCTCCTGAGAACAGCTTTGGAATGTAGTTTTATTCCAAATTTGTAGACATGCTGTACTCATTAAGTACTTCCACAAAAGTTAATTAATTCACTCACACCTCCTTGGAGGAAGAGAAGGGGACAAGAAAATCTTTCTGAATTCATTACAGGGTGAACTCAGATATTGTTTTGCTGCTTTCTCTTTTTCTCTTCCCCTTTGTTTTTATTTGACAATATTAAATGTGAAAAGATGTACGTGAACACAAGCCTGTCTGGCAGCAAAGCATTCTGCAAATCACAGGCCCTGTGTGATTGGTTGGGATGAGAAAACACCAAGGGAGGCCTCTCCATTTCCAATGGTTCCCTACTCCACATACAGAAAAGATGAATTGGAAAAAATTATTTCTCATTTCTCACAAAGCACTTCTGCCCTCTCACAGTCAAATACCCTCTCCTGATCTTGAGGAAAGCTTTCTCCAAGAAACTCATTCTCTTTCCAGACTATCTGCATTACTTTCACAAGGACAACACTGAATCCTAGGTGAGGTACCATCAATCCTTACCCATATACCCAATCTGAAATCAACAAACCCCCTCTCATGGTCATACTTTCATCTCACTTGCTCTTTCCTCCATGTCACTCAATTCCAATCACCATGAAAGCTCGGCCTGGGGCTTTTGCAGGGGGTTTTGAACAAGCAACTGAACTGCCATTTCCCAAGGCCCCAGGATGGCAGCCCTGCAGACCAGAGGACAACTCTAAAAGGAGTCAATGGCAAATTCAATATGTATTTCAACAGGTTGGTTATGATGGTAAAAACAACACAGATTTGTAGCTCTTTAGCTGTTATGTTGGTAATTTTAATATTTGCATGGTCATACACAAGGCTGTATAGGTACTAAATAACCTGCAATAAACAAACTAAGGCATTATTAGCTAAGGAATCATATGTATACAGTTTCTAGCTTATTAGCAAGAACAAAGGTTTTGGTAATAAAATAGGCTCACAAAATGTCAAAGGTCATTGTGGTGAGAGTTGAAAAAGACAGAAAACAGGACAGGGATTTGTCCCTAGAAGTCAGGTTTTCAGCAAAGCTTAACATTAGGAAGCTCAAGACTTCATGTTCAGACAAAAAACCCTAACACTTGTGGCTTCAAGTCTTGCTTATTTATTATAGCCATTAAAAAATACCTTTTTTCCCCTGACTGTTATGCAGCTCTCACTTTAATGAGCAACATATTTTAATGAAGGCTTTTCATCGTCAGCGAGAAAAATGCATGCAGGTCAAAGCTAATTCAGGGTTTATGGACTGTGATATTAAAAGAACATTAGCAGTTCTTAAAACTTACAGGAGAAAGCCCTCAACTCCACAAAGGAGTGAGTTATCACCTAAATAGTCCTTCAAATGTAATGCCTGGATAGCCATTTGAGCTACACGCAACATTTGACCAAATGCCCGTAGTAGTTTTAAAATACGACATTTTCTGAGCGAATTGTAGCTGTCTGGATGAACAGCCCAGCTTTCCTGGTGTTTTCATGAGTCTGGGTGAGTGTACAAGCTCGAGCCTCATCTGCAGGCATCCAGTGGCTGCCTGGTGGCCCATGTGCTGCAGAATGCTTTACTATCTGCTGGCCTCTGAACAAGCTTGTAAGTTAGACACTGACACAAGCCATGCAAAACACATCTAAAGGGTGGGACTGAGAGGAGCTAACACTGTCTGACTCAGGTGCAGAAAGCTCTTTCCAGTCTAATGATAAGGGGAACACTCATGTACAAGTCATATGTGTCAAGCACTCAGATAACTCCATACAGTTGCCCTCCATTCCCACAGATGACAGAGAGTTTCTGGCAAAGGATACTGGGGTAAGTGAAAAGCAGAAATTCACAACATGCCTGGGGAGATTCCCCAGAAAATGTACCATTTCCACACAGTCTCTGCTGAGGCACTGAGGACCCCAATGACAGAAAGGATGCTTGCCAAGAGGACAGAATAATGATGCCTGTGGGGGGCTTTTTTAAGTCTTTCCATGATGGCACAGAGGGATTTCTAAACTATTTTCTGCATTTCGCTCCCTTAATTCATGTTGTATTGTGGGAATAGAGGACTTGGCCCTAGATACAGAAGTAGAAAGCTACACAGAACTAGAAAGCTACGAAGAACTTTTTAGTTAACAGAAGATGTGCAAAACTCTTGGTTCTGCTCTCTTGGCAGCGAAAGACTGCAAAAAAGGCTGAGATAATCTGGACAAGGAGTTAATATTATTTCAGAAGAAAGCTGAAAGCAAGCCTGAATTAATGTGTCTTTCCTTTAGCAAGCTCATACTGCTCTATTAGTTACTTTTGAAAAACAATACACAATACCACGCAAGCTTTATTATCACCCATCACTGATTACACAAATGCTCCTGCTCGCTCTGTGTATCAAAGCGCACTGTCTGGGTATCACACAATCATCTGAATTCCCAAGTGTGTAGTCAGCATCAATCAAATCATATTCAGTCTTAATAGCCCATCAAATCTAAAAATACCAGAGGAAGAAACCAAACTTGGGACATCCCATCTCATGCTTGCAACCAGTGAAGTTCTCCCTATCATCCAGAGGATAGTGTAGGCCTCTGTAAATTATTGGCTGTTCAAAAAGGCAAAAAGAGGTAATAAATCACTACAATGCCATCTCACAGCCTTGGAAATAAAAGCAACCAAACACATTACTCAGTTCCATTTGGCTTCACTAGACTGTTTGGGAGTTCTAGAACTATCTGTTTTAAAACATTAACATAAGAAAAAACTACCTGGTAATATGTACTATCACAGAAGCAATGAGAAATGTCCCTCTGTGACTTCTGCTAGCACGTCAAAAGCTCATCAAGCACAATCTTTTTTATCACTCTTGGTTTGCTATTCATTTCCATCTTCTCAACCAGGATAATAACCATGAGATAAAATCCAACTTTTCACTTCTAACTATGTCCTGGGGAAATACTGTACTTTTTAGGTCATAGCTTTGTAGGCTCTGTTGCTTAAATTGGCAGAAGAAGAAGTTCCAGGAACAAAGTATTGACTTGAGACAAATTTGCATCCCCACGAATAAGTAAAATCTGAAAAAAACCTATTAGCTATTTGAATCTGCAGGATTTTCAGGATCATAATAAGTTTTATCTCACTAAAAGGCTTCTCCTATCTGACTTCTCTGGAATCAACTGAGTTCTCTCCAAAAGAATTTTAAAATAATTCACTCCAAAATGCATTTATAAAGGCTTCTAACTAGCTCCTGCATTCCTTACACAAGCGTCTTACCAAAGGCAATGTCACAGAGAAATACGTATGATACAGCCACCGGGAATGTGCATCGCATCATCGCTTAAAACAATATATATACCGATTTTTCCACTTATTTGCAGCAGAACTGCAAAGGAAAGACATTGGAATGTGTTAATTTGCTAACTTCTATTCTCTTTGATGCTCTTTTAATAATTTTTTGTCCCCTCTGGGTACTACTACAGTCATTTGCAATGAGGAAGGTGTGCTTAATTAACTGAGTATAAAGACACTCCCTTATGATCGGTTATAGTCGTCTGCTAATGTTCAGTAAGTGGAAGACTCAGGTTTTTTCTTCTGAATGGCAAAAGTAAGAATAAATTCAGCACAATTGAATCTGCTTTTTTACCTTTCATCAACTCAATTCCATGCTGAACTAGGTCGGAGTGGCAATTGTTGCCTCACTGATTTTAAAAATTGTGAAGTGTTCTCTTTCTCCCCACAATGTATATGTTTTCTTGCCATATGTGAATCATGAAGATCATACAGACAATAAATTACAAGTGCACTTATGAAAGTGACATTCTTCTAGCATGAATTTTAACACACTAATGAAGATTCTGCATTAACTGTTCACAGTTGTGCATATTATCAGATCATTAAGTGACAAGACTGACATGAAGTAGAGTGAAATGCTGATGCCATATTTAATGCCTGATAACTAAAAAGTCTAATTTAAATAATCAATTCTCAATGCCTTGTGTAAAAGACGACCTTAATTTGGCATAACATTATTCTGTCTGCTGCACACCTGCTTGTTCACTAAATGAGGAATGAAAAATAGCAACTTCTCAACCACGTTAAACAGCATTGCTTCTTACTTAACATACCTGCTGAAATACACTTTTAATTCAACTACACATCAGCAGCATGTCCAATTTTACTGATTAGGAGTGAGATTTCAAAAGCATGACATTAGTTAGATTTGCTTCCAGTAACAACGGATAAAATTAAAAGGACCACCACAGCAGGTTTTCACTTCAGAGTAAAAGACTGGTTTCTACAAATCCCAGCGAGTCGATGACATGAAAATTCATCACAGCTGGATCTATTACCACATTTTAACTGCCCACTTCCTGTGCACCTAAGTCTATGGCACTCAGCCTCCTGGTCGGACACCTCTAGTTACACACAGGTGCTCACAGGCCACAGCTTTCCCCACATCACGTAACGCGTATTTGTCACATGGGGATGCAGGACTGGCCATGTAATCCAACATATGTCTCCCCACCGAAAAAGGGGGAACAAAAACCTCCTGTCCATGCCACAGATGTTGATACAATCACACAATGGAAAGAAAACAGAAACATGCTAGGCAAGCCTACACTGTTAACGCAACTGCAACCTAAAACCCAAAGCATTTTTATCCTACTTTTCAGATACTATGCTTTTCTAACAAGCACATGGGTTTGTATCTTACTAATAATAAATGTAGCTACTGCTTAGCAAGAGCCAGTATGCTACTGCCAAAGTTCAAGTAGCTTCACTTAAGTGCAGTAAGCCTCATATGGATAGGACACAGGAGCTGCCTAATCCTTGCATGTTCTGAATGCTTCCCTCCCCTTTGTGCTTCAGATCATCCTAAAGCTGTAATCAGTTCAGTGATAAACATTAATGTTTACAGAAGAAATCAGATGACAACTACCCTATGGCTTTGACTCAGATTAGTAGTTTTCACATTAGTGATTAAACGCCAAAATTACTCATCTTACAAAAACAGATTCAACTTTAAAAACTGCAACCATTAGTTAAGGACAATGTTCACGGTGCTGCAGTACAGAGAGGAATACATGAATACCATAAATTACTAAATGCCACAGATTTCAGTTAATATCAGATAACAATCAGTGTATTTCAATATTTTCAATACAATATGGTGGAGACCAGCATTAAACCCTTGGTTTAATAAATCCAATATTTTTATCATATATGGGGGTTTTTTTACTGTATAGTTGCTATAAAGTTGACTGACCTCTTCTTGAGCATTTAGCACAGAAAAATGTTGCAGCATCCCATTATGTCTCACTAATATCTATTACATTCCTTTTAAAATATTTTTTTAAAGTTTTAAGACAAACTGATTATGTTTTTTTGCTGAAACATAAGCATTTTTTACAGAGATTATTGGGCTGCCCTAGGAAACTTAGTACCCAAATTCCAATCCACATTTTGCCATATACCCTGACTCAGTATTACAGAGATAAAACACATTTTAAAAGGTTGTGGCGAGGGTAGGGCTTAGTTAGTTGAGGTTTTGCTTCAAAAATATCCATCCATTATGCACAAAAGACTGCTGTGCCCTGCTTCCTAGGAGAAAGGAAGGCTCAAAATTGAGATGGGTAAGAGCTGAAGTCTTGAAGGCTCCTGGGAGAAGGCTAAATATTCTTGTTCCCTGCATGCAGAGCTCAACAAGAGGGTCTGCCCATTTCTTCTTATCACTTTTTTGCCTTAGGAAGAGAAAAAGTGCCCAGGGAGAAGAACAAATCAGTGCAGCAATATTAGACAGCATAAGAACAAACTGGAAGTTCCTTCCCCCTCTGGTCACAGCAGACTACAGGAGGCTTCCAAGTTGCCTGAAGTAAGAGATTTTGAGAGTGATTAAGAGACAGGGACAGCTTTTTTCTGGTTGACAACCCGTTGTCATTCAGGCTGGTGTTGCATGGATTAAGGAACAGTGGGTCAGAGGCAAGTGCCTTTTTATATTGCCAAAGATGGGGTTTTTTCCTGTCAAATGCTCACACATATTAATATTACCTCTAACACTGCAAGTAGAAGAAAAAAGGCAGAGAGAAAAAAAATTCAGGATGCTTTTCTCAAAAGACTACAGCTATCTCAAGGCAGCATCACTAATTAAGAAGCAAATCAGCTTTCATTAATAGATTTATTTTTAAGGCAGGGATGCAAACAAGCAGTGCAGGCGTGACAGATGCAAGCCTTTGCTCCACTTATTCTACCAGTAATAGGAGTTACAGTAAACAAACTCAACTATGAAATAAATGCATCAAGGCATAAAGATGAATTTATGTGCATTACTGGGAATGTAATAACACGGAGTAAAAGACACAGTTAAAATAAAGGTGATGCTACAAAGATTAGAAGAAGCTAAGAACAGTTACATTTTCACAGGACATGCTGAAATGCACAAATAAAAATATACTTAAAAATTAAATTATTAATTTACAAAACCAGAGCCATTTATGGACAGCTGTGAACAAAGGCTCAGGAGAACCAAGAAGGTAAGACAAAAGACTGGTGGAAATAGCCCTGTACCAGACCGAAAGGGACATAAATCAGAATGAAGATCATAACAGAAAAAAGTAAAATATCACTGGTAGGGTCAGTTACTTGCTCTGACCCATTAGAGTTCCTGCTGTAGGAAGCAATCCAGATGTTCCAATTGAGCATGGACTATCTCTAAAGGCTGCAACAGCTGTAGGGAAGAATGCCAGGAGTACAGATTGCAGTCTAGGCCAGGAGGAACAGCATGGGGAGAGTCAGGAGCAAATCTTGTACCTCAGTTTGCCACAGCACATTTTGCCTCTTGGCAAGCCCCACATGCTACCCATATAAATCAATTCCTATTTCCAGTCATGGACAAGGCTGCAGCGGTAGCTTCCAGCAAAAACATAATTATATGTGGGGCCATGTATTTAAGATTTATTGCTTGCCTTCAGTTGTGGAAAAACTGAGAAAGACATCTTTAAAACCAGACAAGAGAAGATGAGGCCGTGCCTACTACACAGGGACTTATTAACTGATTTCCTTTATTCTCAACGTCTCCAACTATAACACCATACACAGTATCTTAATATACAGTTAAAAACAAATGGTAGGCATGCAAGTTTGTTAGCAACCAAAGGTGTAAATAATTGTGTATTTGGAGCTAATGTATTTTGCAGAATATATGAACTGAAGTAACTGCTTTATGCCAATCTCCCTTCCAGCTGATGAAGATGTTTCAGGCACCTAAGCACGTTTATGTCATCAGGATAACTGGTTTAACATTATCAGGGATAGGCATTTTTAAAATTACATCTCAGCTTCACACACAAATTCCTTGAAGGGAATTTAAAGCTTGATGTTATTTGTAAGACTTGTGCCTCCATCCATGAATTATAAAATCCTGAAATCATTATGTGTCAATACATAAAATTATAAATACATACCAATAAAAATGCCAAACCTAGTATTTTGGGAAGCAATATTGTTTTATTCGCCTAACCATACTGTCCCCTGACTTCTACAATTGCCAGCGGAGACATTCTTCTTTATACTTCCATATCTTATAATATCCTGCTTAGTCTTTATTTAAAATAGTTAAGTGACAGCAAATAGCCTATTTAAAGCCACAAAGAAAGGCAATGTCAAACACAACACCTGAGGGGACAGCAATATGTGTGTCCATCAAAGTAATTTGGATTTTAATTCTATTTACAATTCTTCATTTAAAAGTAAGCCTGAGGGAACAAGCATTGTCTTTAGCTTGCAAATACAGAGAAAATTCAGAAATATAATTAGGCTGAAGATATCCTATAGAAACCAAGATGTACATAAATAATGATTTTGCTTCTGCCTTCCTATAAAATACTGTTTTACAGGAACTACTGTACAAATTCTTTGGAAAAAGAAAGATGCGTGATTATGTGGGTTTGTATTTATAATAACTGGCAAGAAGCCAGAAAGGAATATCCATCAATAGGCAATACTTTCCTCAAGAACAAAATTAAATGGCAGGGGGTCTTTTGTCATACTGGGAGAGCATCAATGGCTTAATCCCACAGGTTAGCCTCAGAGAGCCAAGACTAATTTATTGCTACTGGAATATAATTGCTCAACTGGAAGTTTTTAAAGTGGATTTAGGGATCACGTAACCACTGATTCTGAACAAACACTGTCCAAAAGTCTGACTACAAGTGAAATTACTGAAGGAGGGGCTGGCAGGGAGAGAAGGCTAATTAATATGGTTCAGTTTAACCCTTAGAAATCAGCTGTGGATCCAAACAGACAACTTTGTCGAGAAGCTAAAACCCAAACAGGTGGCAAAGTCTCAGATCCCCAATTGCATAAGTCAACAAATTGAGTACAGCACAACAAAGCATTAAAATGAAATGGTTATGAAACAACCATCTTGCTTCCTCTGAAACAAAAGAGCAGCACAACCTTTTAGTTTGGCATGCTGGTGAAGGTCTGGGAATTTTTAGCATATGTGACTAGATTTCTGTCCTCCCAGCTAAAGAAATCACTCTCTTGGGCTATTTTTAACTCAGCTTTGAGAGCAGGTATCACATTGAAAATCCCAAGCAGGCTGATTCATTCACTAAAATCACTTCAAATTGTCATGCCTGTTTTTAATAATTACTGTCTGATTAAGGGTAGCCTTTGCTGCCAGCCTGACATGAGACTCTACTAAAAATATGTAAGCGATTTTCATCAGTATTATTTAAGAGAAAAAAAAAAGTTAATTGTTCAACGGGATTGCTCGTGTTTCATCAGTGGATTGAAGTTTCATCTGCTCCAACTTCCACATTTTTTTTCTTACCCCTCCCCCCACCCCAAGTTTACTTTTATTAATAATCTATTGTGACTTTAAAAAATTTGAACCACCAGTACCTTAGGATTCTACACTTAGCTACTCAAAGAAATATTTCTAATATGTCTATAAGCATCAAAAATGTTGCTGAGCACTGTTGGATGGTACAGATAGCCACATGCAGCAAATACTGAAAGGGAAATGCTGCTGCTGCAGTTCCCTCTGAGGCTCCTATTTTAAAAGACAGGAATAGGAATACATGCAGCAAAATCTGAAAGGGAAATGCTGCTGCTGCAGTTCCCTCTGAGGCTCCTGTTTTAAAAGACAGGTGTCTCAGAATTTAGAGGAATGACACACTAGGAAGCCCAACTATCTGTCTATATCCATCCTGCTCAAAGACAAGCTCACTGGGCCATGATATGATGAAATAAAAGTACAATTATGTGAATTATGACATCTTTTTTATCAGGGAACAATTACAGCCACAACTACTGCATGTCAGAGCTTGAGCTACGCAGCACTGCAGCCTTGGAGTAAGACTTACAAATCTGAAGCAGCACAAAGAACTTTCAAAGCCAGTCTTCATTTATCCCAAAACTCAGAGAAATGAAGGTAGAAGTATCCACACAGGGAAATGAAACACAGCCCCTTTGTTTTAACAAGCGCATTCAACACCTGAAACTCTGCTTAGGAAACTGAGCAGTGAAGAAAGCTCAGAAGCTTTAGGGGTTGAAAAGCAGGTCCTACCTCACCCCCTTTACTGCAACACTCACAGAGCCCTGTGAAGCTGGTAATGGGAGGAGATGCACAGGTTTTCCCTGTCCATGCTAGTGAAATGTCTGAGTGACAGACATTACAAGGATGCTATCTTTCAGCATACACACCATGTATTTTCAAAAAGAACTTTTTTTAATTTTTTTTTTTTTTTGGGCCAAATATATGCACTAAGGAGGAATTTTCCTTGTTTTTTTCTTTGGATGGCAGTAATTGTAATTTAAATTCATATGTTGTAGATGCCACTTTTCATTCAAAGAACGCAGAAAATTAATGAAGCTACATGATGTGCAACAATGATCAGCTACTGCAGAAGAAAAAAAGACTCCCTCTTTCTAAAATAATTTTTTTTTTAAAACCAAACAGGCCTTCTGACTTTTCCAGAAAAGAGACAGTGTTTTCATGAATTTCTGCATTTCAGTAAGTTAAATACTGGAATAAAGTTCTCAGTATGACAAGTGAAGACTTAAACACTTCCAAAGTAGAACAACAATGGGAATGATGTCAAAGTGCAAGACAAGTGTAACAAATATCATCTGAGTTATCTATACACACACGACACATTCTGCATGTCTGGTTGGCTTCCATTTGATGCTAAAATCATTTGGCTGACTTCCCAAATAGCAACTGAATCAAATCTCTACTCATCTATCTTTCCATTAAATCCTGCTAATAAACTCTCTCTTTCTTGCATGATGATTCTCAGTATCTACCTTAGAAGGAAAAACAAAATTCCAAAGTGAGATCAGCTATGAAAATGATGATCTCATCCATGTAAGTGAGCAAAAAGATTAGGGAAGATTTTATATGTTCATATAAAAAGCAGTACATTCAGCTAATACAATTAATTACAGTTCCCTTAAACTTGGTGAACCCACACTGACTTACCTAACTACAGATCTAGCACTGACAGCCTAAAGCATGTTTACCCTGGGGTTTTAGGGCAGTATTGTCTTAAGAGCAAATGTTCAAATGGAGGGGAGGGATTACCAACACTGTTAACAGCATTCACTAATATATTTTGTCTCTGAGTCAATTTTACAAACTTCAGATGTTCTATTGTGGGAATGCTCAAATACTCAAATACTTGAATTTGTAATTATTTTAAAAGAAAACAAATATTTAAAAATACAGTTCATATGCCAGTCATTTTCCCTTTAGCTAACAATCAGTTTCTATGAAACAACTGACATGACATTTTTTGCAAAGTTACTGCTGCTGCATTTGCCTTGAATGTGTGCTCTTTTTGACTCTTACCTTCACATTCTCTGGATGAAGCCCTCCAGGGTGTTTGTCCATGTACTGACATAAATCAGTGTGCTAAAAGAAAGTCAGATGGAGAAAACTGTATTAATATCCATATGACTGCAGCAATAAATACCCCTCTACTTAGGAGTGGACAGAACAAATGGAAAATAAGATTTTTTTTTCAGCCACATATGTGCAAACACACACATGTACCTTTACACTCATTTTATTTAACAGCTTTGATAACTGACATGAATATTCAACAAATGCAAAATAGTATTTTTCTAACACCCTGCATTTGGTAGATTAATTACCTGAATTTTAATATAATTCTAAAACTTGCAAGGACAGTATCACCATCAACACCACAAAGATAATACCTAGACAGAAGAAGAAGAACCTAAAGGGAGAATCTCACATTCAACTCTCATTGTTCACATTAAAACATTGCCTTTTAAATATAATTTTATAGTGATTCTAGATTAAGATGGCTTAAAGGTTTGGAAAATAAAGCTGAAATGCATTGCATATCAGAGTACTGAATGATACTTTCCAGCTCAAAAAGAAGCACATATTAAGGACATGTACAGCCATTAAATACAGATACTTTAGGAAAGAGCTTCATGGAAAATTCAAATCTAAGTTTTCACTTCATTTCCTATATTCATTTCATTCACCTATAATTGCTGCAAACATAGCATAAAATCTCTTCAGAAAAAAAAAAAAAGAAGGCTTGCAATGTATAGATGAGTGTTATTTTTAATAAATCAATATTTATAGCTTTTACTATGGAAACACTTTTCTCTGAATTCTTCTCTTACATTTCTACACTTCAGCAGCATGGTTTCAGTCAAGTGGCATGTTGCTTCTCTGATGTGCTTGCACAACTCAGCTTCTGGAATTATGTTCAAAATAAAAAAAGCAAAAATATGCACTTGATTAACCAGAAAATACTCAGACTCTGCCTTCCACATCTGGTTTCTGAACACATCTGGTAAAAATCATCCAACATTCCTTGAAAAGCTACTTGGCAATACCTGCCTCACATACACAACAGCCCAACTAAATACAGGGAGTTTTCAAAGTGAGAGTTTTGGACAAAAGTTGCCTTCCACATAGCAGAATGGTCTCTCTGAGCAACATTTCCCAAACCAGAAGGCATTCTTTAGTTCTCTTTTGCAGATTTATAGAGATACATAGGAGAGTTCACACCCAAGACACAAAACTCGTTCTAGCCACAACCAGCCTGCATAATCCCTTCTGAAATCACAAACTACAAAAACACACTGTGCATGTAGAATTAGCACTGCAAAGACACAAGATGCACAGGATGATTAGGCTCTGCACTAGCACAACTATTTTCAGGAATTCCTACATGGCTTCAGGAGAGTGAGAGCCCTGACTGCAGGAAATTGCTTGAATCCCAAAATGAACTGCGTGTGTATTATAAGGGCAGAGGGCACGCTCAAACAGGCAAACCACACTAAATACAACAAAACAGAGATTAATCCAAAATGCAAGATACAGCCAGCAATTCTTCAATTTATAGTTTACAAATTAGCGAATGCATTTACAAAGAAAATTTAAAGATAAATTAAAAATATTCTACCAGTGAATTGTTAGTGTCAAAGAAAAGCATTTTGCATAAAGACTCTTAAGTTTAAAGACTTATTCCTCATTTCTGTAACATCTTCAGTCTTAAGGCACATATTCCTCTTCCATTCTCCCAGTTAGTTTTCTGGGTCTGCATAAATAAACCATGCCACAAATGGACCAGTCCCCCTTCAGTATGCATCACCACATCACACATTTTTGTCTTGTTTACTGTATCAACACCAAGAAAACACGCTTCAACAAAGTCATTGGCTAACCTTGTCATTTGTTTTAATAAACTAACAGGTTTTGAGTACTAATCCCCACACAAGAGTCTGCCTTAATATCAGCTGAAACACCATTACTACAAGTGATGTCTAGTGTCAAATAAGAAACTTGTGGGAATCCACTCATTTTAATGGGTTATCTGTTATTGAAGAGAAATGTCAGTCTTTGAATAGTGCTAGCACCTGCAGTGCTCAAGAGAAGTTTAAAAAAAAGCCTGAAATTTCACTTTAGAAAGCCCATTAGGGTGGCCAGGGGAGCACTGTCCCATCCTCAGATGCAGCCATTGTGACCCCTGAGCACGGCACTGTCCGTCATGTGGGCTGGCTCAAGGAATTATCATTTCCCCCCAGTTCAGTCTTTCAGCCTTTGTGAGCGACAGATAACCTGGTAGGTGGGAAATTTACTGCCTCCTTCATCTTCTGTTGATTTCTGTGATTTGCAACTGGTCAGCTGACAGAAACCAGATCAGAGGAAGACAAACCCAGTGTTACTTCTGAAGGTCCCCTCCCGGAAGCCCCACCACACCAGCCGCGCACTACCTGCATATTTTTATTCGCCAAAAGCTTTTCATCCTATTCAGAGTCACAACACTAGGAATAGCAATAAGTCATATTTTTTATTTCCAATATACTTGTAATAAATGGTGAAGACAACCCCATTTTCTTATATTTCAGTTAGTATTTGGATGCGTTTTCTCCATACAGAAACATCAATGACAATCGTGTTTGTGTTACCTAACCCAAGGAACGACAACTGGGAGCCTGATATAGCCTTCTGCCATCAGTTTAACGATCAAAACCTTCAAAAACTGATTGAACACATCTACCTAAAATCCAATGTAAGCAGCAATTTCCTCAGAATCCTGGAAACCTTACAGAGTCAATTGTGTTGCAGTCTTTTGGCATTTATTTTTTTTCCTTACACACACACACACTACAGACACAGAGGAATCTCTCCCAAACCTTCATTCAGATGAGGAGGAGAAATTGAATGTCTTTTCTGTTCAAATCTTTCAACAGTTTGCTTTCATAAAACTGAGAGTCCTTCTCATAAAAGTAACTAAACATTATGGTAAGAACTGTGGAAGCAACTTAAAATGTTAGAGTACATTGCTCCCCACTTTAAAAAAAGAAGGTGGCAGCAAAGCAAAGGCAGCATCAGCTGCTCCTCTTTTCCCAAGGTAGGGACTGAATGCACATTGAATTAAACATTAGTACAGCCAGGAAAACTGACAGTGCTGCAGAGACAGCTCTTTCTAAACCTGTTTTCCCTTTTGGCAGCCGAACTGTCTGCTCCAGTGCCTGTGTGCACAACTGACATTGAAGGAGACAACATGAATGCAAGTTTCAGGAAAGCATTAGAAAAGAAAACAAGAGAGCAAGCTGGATGAAAGCAGTTTTTTAATGGTATTCCATGAAATTTGTACCATATAGATGAATGGAGTCTTTTTCTTCGTGCCGTATTTCAAGGTGGAAAACAACATGCTTTCCCAAGTGGAAGAGTGGCTGCAAATACAGTCTGCCCATACTCTGACACTGGAATCTTTCCTGCAGTCACCACCCTGATCTAATAAAATATATACCCTGAAGGAAAATTCAAGATACAATTACATTTTGGCAATAACATAAAACTATACTGAAACAAGGTACAAAGACAAGAAACAGACCAACCAAGACACCTTTTACAGTCCATTCTGCACTGTCTCAGAGGGTGAGGCCACCTCACAGGGAAGCAGTATACACTGGGAATGCAGTACACAGACTTCCAAGTAATTGCATACATTCTGATCCCAAGTGGACCTGGCTAGACCAATTCTGCTTCAAGCTAGATTTTAAAAGATCTATCAGCCATACTATTAATCCTCAACACACATAAATCACCACAGTAATACCATGCTGACAGAACATTTGGTATTTCAGTTTAAGTTCAAAATCATGTTAGTTCCTGCTCTTTACATTCCACCAGTTTACCCACGCCTACATGTATACAAATACACAAACAGAATATACAAATATTCTATTAGCACTCCTCTGCTCGTAATAGCTACACAAAAAACAATAAACAGAGATAAAACAAGTTTCTGTAGTGAAGAACTCGAAAGCTAGGAAAGTCCAGAATTAATGGGGTTTATCCAACCTTCTATTTGTTTCCCCATTGAATGTACATTATGATAACTCTTAAAAGGTGCAATGTAATCACATACTTTTTTCCTTCCCAGGATTAGACATACTCATTGAGCAGAATAGGAGACACTTGATTAAAAAATAGCTGTGCTGTTTTATGGTGAGTGGTTTTTTTTCTATTCTCAAACAGCTTTCAGTGTCTGGCTTTTTTACTATTTTGAAGACAGAAATAACCACACAGGTTTTCCTACCCTGCTTATTGCTATGCTATTGACACACTTTACAAACATAGAATAATTTCATAGCAATGCACGGAACATAAGCCATTACTTCCTTTTATCGGACAGGGAATTGAACCAAAGACAAAAAAAAATCCCAAGAATCACTGATCTGGGCAATTCTATTCAAAGAACTTTGGTTTTAACTTTTCAGAGTATTTGGCACTATTCAGCCTTCTGTGTTTTGACTGACTGTGGTGGTAATGAAAGACATTCTGGTCTTCACCCACACACACACCTTCTTCCTATTCTCTGTCTCTGATGGACAAGGTGGTTTGTCCTAAGCTAAGAACACCACACTAAGGTGGGCATTGCAGAAGGAACTGTCTGGATGCTCGCATTCCAGAGATGGGGAAGCTGATATGTTGTTACTGACTTTGGTGAACACTGGCTTGAAAAAGAGTATAAAATGCACTGGTAATATTTAAATACATATTAACAATAAATCTAATCATAATCATCCACCTAATCATTGTGTCCTTTTCATGCCTGGCTGAAAGCCTTGTCTCAACTACTCTGCAACACAGGCTTCAGTTACAGCTGTAAACGTGTGATGCTTTTGCAAAGGAGACGGAGAATTTCATGCTGAATAGCAGAAATCTGTCATATCAGAATTGTGATGACAGCAATTTCTGCTGGTGATGACAATTCCCAATACATCAAGGATGGAACCCAGTTCTCTACACCAGTATTACCTGACTTGTCTTGAAATGATACTTCAAATGAGGCAGGAACCTCAGAAGACACCTAGCTCCCACATTCACAAAAAATGAGACAAATTCAACAACAACCACATGCCTTCACCACGCAATCCTCTGCAGAGCTGCACAACGAGTGTTTCCACAAGTATGAAAAAGGAGATTGCCCAGGCCATCTTTATCTTGGTGTCCTCCAATTTTAAGAGCTTCACTTTGCCATTTCGGTAACAAAGAAATGTCTTGTGCAAAACTTGTTATGCTTTAAGTGAACAGCTCCATCTCTCCTCCCACTACTGGCTTCCCCAGAAACAATTTCACTTCCTTGAAACTGAGTAGCTACAATACTTGAAGTGAGAAACTAAAGCAAGTCTTTGAGATGAGAGGGGGAATCTTCAAAGACACAGCTCTTAAGTACAATTTATGATTTTTCCGAAGCTTATCACTTGACCAAATTTGGGGCAATTTTCAAAATAATAGCCCAACGCTACCCACAGCACAAAGACTACTCGTCCCCTAAATGCCAAATCCATACTGTACAGCTGGAATATTTACAATAAGGATCCACCAGATACAGGTTCAAGATGTGTTGGCCATTTTGGCTGAAAGTAAAAGCAAATATAGACAACCTGAGACAGACTTTGGCATTTTTTGCCTTCAAATAATGATATTTCACTGCTGTGTGCAAGAAGATCACTGCTCCAGGGCTGTGCCTTGACTTCAGGGCTCTGGCACACACAGCTAACACCTCCTTGAGAAGGCCTTTTGTTACCTTCTCTCAGTAAGTTAAAACACAAACCCTTTCAGTGCATATCTCAAGTAACAAGGCCTCCATTAAGAAACTCCTGACCCTTCCTGGGCTAGATGGCACAATTTCTAGATAGAACAGAGACTGCAAAATGCGTCCCAGGACAGGGGATTAAAAACCCATGCTCAGCAATGCTGGTTTAGCAAGTCTCATTTCCGAACTGAATGTAGAAGCACATCAGCCAATGCCCATTTTTGACCCAAACTTTAATTAATTGCAAATATTTTCCTCCCTGTGATGAAGACAAGTATAACAACTCCTACAGGTAGCTGAAAATGAGAGAGAGATTAAGTTACTTTTCCAACATAATTGCTCATCGTCTAAACAAAAATTAAGAGTTGATTAAAAGCAACAAAGGATTAAAAAAAAAAAAAAGAAAGAAAATGCACACTTGCTCAGTCTCTCTGTAATATTTTTCACTCATTTTTCCCCCATACCATCAACTACCATGACAGCTCTACAAAAAGTATGCCTTACGTATGAAATATTGTCTTCCAGACTCACACGAAGAAATGAATTGATGAGTTGGGGTTTTGATTTAAACTTGGGGCAGTGTATAATTGTATGAAGGTCATTTTTATTCAGCAAGACTCTGGTTTATGTAAGTAGACACATGTGTGTTTATGTTTGTGAGCACACTGTGTATAAGCATCTGCTGAAGGGAAAAGAATTCTGACTGATATTTATACAGCTGAAGCAAGGTTTATATACATTACATCCTAGTCCTGGAAAAGAGAGGGTATGCAAACAGAGGGGGGAAAAAGGCAAATGTTGATGTTGCAGACTCTTCCCTTCTCCTTTGAAGGAATTCTAATTATGAATAGATGAGTACCACAAGCTAGAAAATGTCCTCAGATATGCTTAGTGCTTCACTTTAACACCAACTATTTTGCTCAACTATCTTGCTCAGAAATCAGAGACTCTGCTACCAAACACAAATATTTTCAGACAAAGGGCAGGACATTTCCTTTCAAAGGCACGGCCAGTGACATGAAATGATCTCTACTTTGCCCACCCTTTTCCATAATAATAATGTGACTGTCATTCTTTTCTAATTAAATTAGTCACTTCCAGTTCCCATGCAATACATTCTCTTTCCCTCCTCTTCCTCAGTCATGATAAATCTCCATGTGACTTAGACGTCCCATAATTCTGCCTAATTGGTTTCAGCTGTCATTTTTGAAGCTGAAATGCACGGAGAGCCCGGGGCTTGTGAATGGAACAGGAAGCACTTCCAACTGCATTCCCATCATGTAAAACCAGCAATGTGAAAGAAGCCTCCCATTAAAACAAAAACGGGAGTATTTGGCTGCCGGCGATGCCATCATGCAGCAGACAGATTGTGCTGCTCCACTGAGGCAGCGAGGCTGTTGTGAGCCACTCCTCTCTGTTCAAAGGGGAGCACACATTATTTATGCCCTAGCGGCTTTCCTGACTAAAGTACTTTCCCTTTTGTCACCAACAAATTCTTAAACCGAGAATATAATTTACCAATAAAAGCATGGGCACCAGGAATATTTGAAGTGACAGGAGAACAAAAAGAGGTAATTCCTTTTAAATGGCATGTATCCTCCAACCTAAGCGCTCTGCAGATTACTGTGCCACAGTTTAAACTTATTTCATGTCACTGGTATTTTCAAAAGTGTCATAGACTCTCATTTTCATGTATTTCTATGGCTTTCTATAAATCAATCTCTTCCCTGTATGAGATGACATGCTAACAAAAAATACCCTACAAGGTATCTCTGGGTGATACCTAAGGAACATCCAGCAAAACAGCAGCAGGCAACAGCACCAGCTGCGCTGAGCAGCAGGGGAAAGATATATATTAGGGATTGAAGAAAGAAGAAACTGCCCCACCAGACAATCTTAATGAAAACAATTCTGCTAACAGATGTTTTTAGTGCCTTGAATTTCTCTCACACTGTCAACAAAAGATAAGTATACTTCAAAATACATGAACAATACTCTACAGAAAAGGAAGCTAGGCGGTGGGTGAGTACATAATACAGATAGAAACCTGTCTGAAAACCCCAGAGAGAAAAAGGGATGCACAGTTGTCTGATTTTCGGCTGTTACTAGAAAAGATAAATTTATTTATGGATACAAAGCCCTTGTTCATTTCACAGACAATAATCTGGTTCCTTACAGACAAGTGAAACACACACCAGGAAATTCTAAGGAAAAAACTGCTGAATGAACTAAGAGATCTTCAAAAAAATAGTTTTCTAAAGATGCTAGTTTATCCTCCTCCTTAATCCTCCTTATCCTCCTGCCCACCTTAATAATGCTATCAACTTTGTGCTCTTAGTAAATCAGGTTAAGGAGACAAAATCCACTTAATTTAGTGAGATTATTTGAACAAAAGAATGACATTGAAAAAACCAGTAGGAATTCCTGTTTAGTATGACCAAAACATAGCATCAAATCATCAGCTTGTGCAAACTGTGATGGACTTAGAGACCCCAAAATCAACAGAGTTGGGACAACTTGTGCAAGCTGTAACACATGTGCCCAAAAGGATGGGCATGTGCACTTTTTCTCTAATTTGTAGTGTCATTGAGCTTCCACAACACTGACCACGATAGGCACATTCAACAAAAAAACAAACAAACAAACAAAAATAATAATAAAAAATTGAAGATACAAAAAAGTTTCTTGTTAGAGCTCGGAAGATACCCATAAGATGACGGTGAGAGTACTTGCTCCAGGACCACGTAAGCAGAACACAGACATGGCAGGGAAGCTGACACTCCACATACAGCCACACTAGGCAAGTGTCCACACTAACATTGGCATGGTACTGGCCATGGATAATTCAGTTGTATCTACACAAGCTCAGCTGGCACAAGAGCCCTTCCTATGGTGATGTGCTTGGCTACAAAAAAAAGGCCATCTTCAGAGCAGGAAGCAACCAGTGCAAAGACTTTCTTTAAAAGCTTCCACATCTGTGTAGGCCTCTCTTCACACTGGCTGAGTGATTTTTTCCTGTCATGTATCCTAATCCTAACTACGCATGACTGTAAGATTAATAAAAATTTTACAGGGCAAAACTCAGTTCACACTGCAAGGAAAACACAAAAAAAAAAAAAGATGCTTCCATGGATAAGATCCTCTTTACTCGAAGTAGTAAAACAGAAAAAATTATTAGGGCTTTTTAACTTTCAAGACCTGGCTTTGTTTATTACTCAAGCTTGATTCTTGATTCCTCCTATTCACCATTTCTTAATGACATGGAAATCATAATGATACGGAATCACATTTTACATCATAAAACTATAATGATATCTGCAATCATTGACTTATTCATTCTGACTTCAGAATTTTTACTACTATTATTTTGCCAGAACTGCTCATCCCAAGTTTCTGTTTTTAAAGATTGCATAGATGTATTTTTATCAATATGACTAAATTAGTACAAAGCTACGTACTTTGTTCAGGAAGGGAAAATCTATTTTTAAGATTTAGAATTATGGTAATCATCACTCTCTAAACAGTAAGTTTTGGATTGGTGGTTTGTTTGTCTGTTTGTTTGTTTGTTTGTTTTTTCAATCTGCACCAAATAAATCAGAGCTTCACATTTTAAGAGGAATTAAATAAGAGTTACAACCCATATTATTAAAGAGAGCATGAGGAAAAAAAATTAATTAGACTGGACAGTCTCTAGTGCAAGTTGAGATACTGTCAGGTTTCACCTCAGTGGGACAATGGCAATGCCAGTTTATGACTAAAATTAAAAGATAAGGAATATGTGGGATGCCACCAGAACTACTGATGGTAGAGCTGTGCAGAAATCTGTAACATAGAAATAACTAATTACTAAAAAAATAGCAACCAACGAACCAACACAAACATACAAACAAAAAGCCTACAACTAGAAGAATTTCTTTTCTTAAACTTTGTTTAAAGTAGTAAAAGAAACTGATACATTTTTCTTCAGATCCTGACACAGAGAAGCAACAGAGTATTAACTTCACTGAAAGACTAAAAGTGTTCATATTTCACTGATGAAAATTATGATGCAGACAGATCCATATAAAATGGACTTCAAAAAGAAAAAATAGTAATTTTACCTATATCTACCATCAATGACATAATTTTGTTGATTATTTGCCTAACTTGTTCTTTAAAAACTGACAGTATTAAACAAACCATCACCCCATAGTAGCTTCTTTAGTGCTTTATTATCATGAAAGAGGCATTCCTGGAGTTTAATCTTTCTCTTCCTTACTGTAATTTCAGATTTCCTTTTTTATCCTCTTTACCATTCACATAGAAATAGGTCACCGACTTTCTGTATTATATATTTAAAGGTCGTAAATGTCTCATCCGTTTTTAATCCTCAACTCTTAAGAGCCCTACTTACTTAGACTTTTCCTTAGAAGGCTTTATTCTCGATGTTTACTCATTCTTTTCTTTTTCCCCTCAGGTCTCCATCTGATTCATGTCTTTCTTGTGTGTACAAATTTACCCTGTAGGATGGTGGGCGTACCTGTACTGAGTGTCATCACTGGCATGTCTACTATGCCTACTATGCTTGTCTACTATTACTGCATGTATGTGTTTATGATGGACTGCAATGACAATTGAATTTTTACCCATAATTTAGGAAAAAACTAATTGGGATCTGTCAGAAGGTAGAATATCTCATGTGATTTCCAGTGTTCCATCCGTCAGCTCAGCTCTGGATGTTTCTCATGCTTTGATTTTGTTGTGAGTACTGTTTTGGGGGTTTTTTTTAATATTTACATTGAATGCAATTTTTAATATTTAATAAAAAGAAGAGTAAATAATAGATGCTAATTATTAAATGGTGCACAACACACTGCAAATCTAACCAATATTTACCAACCATTAGTAAATTGTACAAAAATTGGTCATTCAGATACACACAGCCTTCCAGCCTGTTGGACTGTAAATCTTGATTAATTTTATTAATACATCTATTCATCAACATGTGCCCTCCATATGAAGTCAACACAACATTTGGAAATCCTGCAAAGACAGGATCACAAAATCCCAGAATATGATTAGTTGGAAGGGACCCACAATGACCATCAAGTCCAACTCCTGGCCCTGCACAGCACCATCCCCAAGAGCCACACCATGTACCCAAGAATATTGCATGAGTAACGTCTGTCCTTGCTAGACATGTGTAAACTTCTTAGCCTAGCAGAAGTATTTTTATTTGAATTTAAATATATTTTTTCATTCCTTCCTTCCTACTGATTCCCTTGTCTGGTACAGTCTTTACCTCTTGGCAAAGCGCTGAACACTTTCCTTCTGAAGTCCCACCTCAACCCCTCCCTCCTGAAGCTAATTTTTTTTGCATTTCCAGCCTACACTTGGACATCAGCAGCTCCTGTCTCTGATCTGCTCATTAAAACTTGAAAAACAAGGCTTTCCCAAGAGCAGTATTCCCTTACTGCCTCTTCTCAATAGTACAGGATTTCCTTTCTCTCTGTTTACTCTCAGCCTTGTTCTGTCATCTTTTTGATTGCAATTTAAGCAATGCAACTTGTGGCAAACGTGGGGCACGAGGCAGGGTTAAACTACAGGGGAACAGCTCCTTCTCTGGTCAAGGCAAACGGAAACTACTAAATTCAGCTGCTCCCAGGCTGGGAGTCCTCAGGGACTCTGCTCCTCCCCAGAGAGGACAAGCATGCTCACAGCAACCAAGGGTGTCTGCCAAGAGGTGACTGGAGGCACCTGGCTTATTGCAGAGCTTCACCAGCTTTCAGTCCTTGCTCACCGTAGCTGGACAGGTACCTTGATTTCAAACGGGAAGAAAATCACCTGTCATTTCACTTTCACACAAAAATAATGTCATTCAGGCTCCAAGCAAGTTTCACTCTCAGTCCAGGATTAGAAGACTCCTCTTTTCTTCTTGTGCCCAGCTTCTCCCTAGGTGTCCTAGTTTGGACAAATTTGGAGGAGAATACCCTCTGATAGAAGTCAGGTCACAACCACCCCTCCCCTCCAGGTTCGGGAAAAATTTTCCTCAAAGGAAAGTGAAAGAGATAAAAGCTATTTATTTAACAAACACACAGGAGGGGAATAATAATGCTAAATAATGAGATCTCTCTCTCTGTGGAGAGAAAACCTGAGAAGATTTCAGAGGTCCTCTGTAGGTGCGGTCTCTCTCCTCCTCGGAGCTGGTCGGCGAGGGGCCACCCCCCCGGGGCCTCCAGGAAAATTATCCTGATGTGTTCAGATGTTGAAACAGTCCAGAAGAGAAGAACAAAAAACCCAAAAATCCTAGGAAAACGAAATTCAACCCTCCGTCTCTCGCTGGGAGAAAAAAGAGCTGGAAAAAAAAACCAAGGGTACCGCAGAAACAGAGGAGCATATCTCCGTGTCCTTGAAACAACTGCTTTGCAAAGTTTGTTTTCTGTCCTTCTCAGGCTCAGTTTAAAGACACAGAAAAGATTGGTGGGCATAGGGTAGCGATAGGGGATACACATTATAAAGTCACCCCAAGACACTAGGTATCGCACACCACTGAAGAACCCTAGTGATAAGAGCTCAAAAGCAGCTCTGGGACACTATTGATTCACCCTGCTCTCTCACCCGCTAAAAAAAATGTGGCTTTTTTTGGTTTGTTTTCATAAACAATAAATGCCATCCTACCTTTAGTTTCAACACTTGTTCCCTAATAAATTAAAATGGAAAACCAGTAATAGTGTTCAATCCAAATTATCAAAAGTTACAAGAAATTGAAATTTTTCAATGGAAAAATTTTTGATCCTTTCAGGTGATGAATTTTGCCCATTTTCTCACATAATACTTTCTAAGTATTATGTAAGACAAATTTGTCCCAAGACAAATTCAAAATCTCAGCTGTGTAATTCTTAATTCTGACAAAAAGTATATACGTCAATTTCCAATGAGCTTTAAAATGAGAAACTCAAACCTATTTTTTTCTTACAGGAAGTGGGAGGGAAATGTAACTAATGAACTTTATTAAATAAATTCATTGCATAACAACCTATTTTAGCTGCTGTAATGAAGCAATGAGAATTTAACTTCCTTCTTTAATGGAAAGCAATTTTTAGAAGCAAAAACATACACAAATATTAAAATAGGCAAGGCAATTGAAAATGCTTGGGTTTAAATTACGTTATTAGATTACTCTGGAGCTTCTTCACTGTTGAGGCAGACGTAATATTGCTCATTACTCATCCTTCCAATTATAAGTATCTGTTCTTGTTGCAAACCTAGTTCATAAATATTGAAAGCATGATGTAAAGTATTGCTATACAAGCTCACTTTTACATGCCAGAAATAGGACAAGCTGCTGGTTCATTTATTGATAATAATATACTTAAATAATTATGCATAATACTAAAAACCTCATTATCATTCTACCAAGCCTGTAGCAAATACGTTTTGCTTAGGATTGCCTTTCAGCAATTAAATGTTTCTAAATTCAGTCATCTTCCTTTTAAATAAACAAGTGAAGCAACAAACGGTAGCAGCTAATGATCATTTTAGAGCAAATAGATGTGAACCCATTTTGAGATCTCTCAATATGTCTGAGATCTCACCTGTAAAATTCACCACCTCCTTGGGCACAGCTGGCCATACCAGTGACATTCCCACTAAAGGCACCATCCCCATAAGATCGCCTAAACTAACACCTAAACAGAACCTGGCGAGGAAGGGAACAAAACCCATGTGACCAGTCACCCTCCTCCACTGAACTGCAAAGCTGAGCTGACCTTTTACTTCGGGAAGTCACTGCAGTCTCAGACAGCATATGCAAAGTGTGTCAAAATTTCATTTTCACGTCTTGTTTAGTACATCCCAGTTAAATATACTGAAATAATTTTCTTTACCATCTATACATGAAAGACTATCAGCCATTCAGGTTTTGTAGAGGAAATTCCAAGCAGCTCATTCTCAAAACTCCCCAGGTAATAAGCAATGGCTCTCAGTCATCCAGTGATAAAACTGAACTCTAAGAACACTTTGCAATACACGGATGTAAGAGTTAACAAAAAACACAAAGCAACTATGCCTGAGTAACAAGGTACCGTATTCTAAACTATTTCTGACTAAGTTCTTTCATTCAAAAGGAGTAAGCTCCCTTTCTCTTCTTCCACATAAATGTACAGCTCCACATCCACCACCAAAATGTTTACGTGGAGAATAAATTTCTCCTGATCTTCAACTGTCAAACAGAACTTTTAAAGACTGACTTGTCTTGGCTTTGCAGACCACCAAGGTTAAAGTTAAAAAACTCTGTCATGTTTTCATCTGACAGACATTAAAAAAGAAGCTAATTTGAGGGACCCAGAGAATTTAATGACTGCCATGCTCCCTTTCAGAGGCTATTTTGCTTTCAGCATTTAACTTATTACCGTAATGTATTTTGCAATGAAAGGTGCTACATGAAATTAGATTTCATTCTACTCTTTCAGGGTCAATGCTGAAACCAAACACCTCTGATAACCTCAGACATTTCACCAGTATTATTTTCCCAATGGAATCATCACCAACCTAGCAACCCAAAGTTTCCATTTTCTGAGAACTCTTGGATCACTAACTGTTCATGCCTAATTTCAGCATGGTATCTCACTCAAATGTCTTTTTATTATGTTTGAAAAGATCAATAGTGATCAATGGCAATAGTGTATCAGTTCCATGATATCACTTAAGGAAATAAATCAAATTCAATCCCTTTTAGGCTAGGATTCAGTCATTCAGAAACGTACACCACCATGTAATTTTAATCACATGAATATTTTGACTTCTTTCAGTGCAAATTGCTCATATGATTGAGCTAAACCACGTACAGGTGTTAAAATATCGACAAACCAGACATTACAGATACAGAGCTCAGTAACACCGATTACACAGCTAGATTGCATACTCAACCAGCCAAAATTTGTACATTTAAATGGGCAACTGCAATTTTTGCCTCTGTACATTCATACTATGCACTGAATGGAAGCTTTTTAACAAAAGGAACAAATGAGATCATTGCAATCATGCAATTAAAACCTGTATCGTGCACACCCACAAGAATTCAATTCGGGTTATGTGGGCATTCTCAAGCATTATCAGATAGCATGAGCTATTTGATCAGACTATAACTTTACATTATCTAACAATGAGAACAGACTTTTGTTAAGAAATTCTGTCATCTCAAGGCACAGGAGCATGTTACAATGTCATTATTATACAGTCTTTAGGCTGTTAGGAGAGAATAAAGAATCCTTCCCTTCCTCCTGAGCACCACCTTGAGAGACTGCCTACCAGCCTAAACACCAAAGTATTACTTGGATCAGTTGCTAGAAACCATTACTAAATGAGATTCTGAAACAGTCTCAATAGCCACCAAACACCATGGGAACCAAAAGGTGCAACCACCAGCAGGGTTGGTCCCTTGCTGAAAAACAGCTAAGTGAATCCAGAAGAATGTGCCACTGCATGAAGCCAAATCTGTGTCCTTACTTATCATGGACAGTACCATGATATAACACATGTCTGGGAGCCAGAGTCTTAAACAACCTGTCTTAAACAACCTGTCTAAACAACCTTACTGGATATAAAATCCAGAAATTTGCATCAGTGTAATAAGCAAAACGTAAAATCCAGAAATTTGAAATCAGTATAATAGGCAAAACCATCTATTTCAGGGAGAAACATATTCTATACATCTAATTTCTCAACCAGGTCTGAAGAATACAGCTAAATACAGATGCTGATAAATGGGACCGCAAAATGTATTCATGTAAAGATATGCAAATAAGTACACTGACCATTACATAAAATTAAGTATCAAGGCTTTTCCTACGCTAATTCAGTGTGTAAGTCAGGAGCAGGAGAATCACTGATTTTAAGAAAAGGAATTAAATTTTTATTACTGTTCCAATACCTGAGGTAAAGAAACATGTACCGTATCAAATGCTCTGCAGACTGCTGCAGCTGAATACCCACACCTTCAGAGTAAGTATATTTACACTTTTATGTAAATACATGTCCTAGTTTGGACAAATTTGGAGGAAATACGGGAATACAATTTGGAGGAAATAGGGGATACACATCATGAAGTCACCCCAAGACAATACACAAGGTGAACAGTTTCTCCAGACAACGTTCTGTGATGCTGTGTGCATTATCTTGTAAAAATTAAGGCCTGCCCCCAGGAAACACATAAAACAATTCCATCTTAAGCAGAGATGTATTTAGAGTAATGCTAGCAACCACTGTACTTTATAAATGCAGTGTCTTACAGACTACAACTCAATAATTGATATTATACTGAAAATCTGATGATCTGTAAACTCATTTTTTTTCTTTCAAATTACATGTTTTTGGACCCATCTGTGAAAACTGGGAGGTTAATTATGATAGTACATTGCATAATTCCACAGCAAAACGCTAAAGTAGTTCTACATAAATGCCATATGTTTGTCTTAGAAAAACTAAAAGGATTAATTAGGAGGCCAAGGCCAGTCCTTTGGAAAGTAATACTCTCAACACAATCAGATCCTTACACTGCCTACTATGTAAATTGAAGTTTTAATTAAGAGGTAAAGCATTAGTCATGGCAAAATTAAAAAAATCCCAAATTCGAAATTGCATGCACCAGACATTTCTTTTACTGGCATCGCTTATAAAAAGACACTCTGAACAGGCCAATCACAAAAAAAAAAGCTGTTTAAAGTTGATATATGCTTTACATCGAGGACCTGTTAAGCATTTCAGTCCTGTTCTTCTTCCCTACATGATTCTCACCTACTTAAAGTTACCTGATCACATCAATAAAGAAAAAGCTCTAATAAACAAACTATAACTAGGAAGCAGAGTAAGTTTGAAAAACCAACTCAACAGCATAAGGTCCTTCAAGGGCCCTAGCAGCCACTTCTCCATCTCTGAATCTGCTTTAGGCCAGCTTTCCTCTTTTAGCCCACTGCACTACAAGGCATCATCTCTTACAGCCATCACTCCCCTGAACAAAGTAAAGGGTTATTTTGGCCTGATTCATAGATCACTGATGGTAAAGAGAGCATTTCCATAAAATTCAATACACTCTGGACCACATCTAGAACATATAGTCACTTTACTCACCACATATTCAAACACAAGTGTCAAGGTCTCCTTGGTGTGAATGATATCATGGAGCAGCACAATGTTTGCATGTTTCAATCCTTTCAAAAGAGAAGCTGAAAAGCAAAACACACATGTTATCTTAAAAAGGATCCAAATATTTTATCTTGATTGGCTTTCTTTTTTTAATAACTTAAATGACCTTCGTAACCTGACAACCAATAGTTGTACTTTAGTATCTTCTATGTTCATGAGTTCCAGTTTTTTAAGATCACACCTTCCCATTCAATGCTATTTTCCCCACTGGTCAAACTCAGCCTCACTCTGAGGCCAAAATGAGCTGGAGTAAAAGATGCTTTCTTTACACAACCTCCTCTAAGTGAATCACTCATGTCTGAGCAACCAGACACCAAGAGCACTCCCACATTCAAAGACATTTTTTTTTGTCTCAGACAAAAGTCAAGCATGTCTTTTTGAAACATAATCTTTCTTATCCAACACAACAGAGTTGCTGTCTAAATTAAGTGCAGCATCTGTCCTAAGAATAGGTTTTAACCAGGAATTCTCCTTTCTCTCAAACATAACGGAGATTTAATGGAATCATTTGTATTAGCCCATAAGAATAAATACATGGTATTTTCTCACTATATTTTTTAATGGTACTAGCTCATGTTTTCAGAAAAGACAAAGACTTATCTAGTGAACTTCCAGGTAATCTCCTTCACTAATTTTTTTTACAACATAATACATACTTAATGTTCATTCCATATTACATATTTAATGTTCCACCAGACATGGCATATTTTAGCAATATATGCTGACAAGCCATGTGTTGTTACCAATGTCATTCTGTCGTCAGTGCCTTGTCACCTCATGCATACATCTGAGCAGGACTATCAGTCACCCTAGCAAGTAAATAATAGATACAAAGACATGCAAATGAGTGGCATATTTCCAAGCTGAATAATGGGGAACTTTTTTCCTGTCACCCTTCTACTTCTGTCAAAGAAAATAAATGAAAGACCAAATGTGTGTCTCAATCCTTTACTGTGCAAAATGGAAACTACAGAGGTTCCACAACACTATTACCCCTTGCTGTCCTATTCAGGGTTTTCCATCAGGCAACTCCAGGGCTCATCTGGCTTTGAATTAAGATAAATATATATCATCTCTCATACTGGTCTTTAGGAGGTCAATCTGACAAGTTAATCACTCTAGGAAGCAACACAAAAGCAACATGGCATCTGGCTGCATCAGTGTTCCTCCACAAACATCCTTAGCATCAAAACTTTGGAGTTCATCCTAGGCAGCAGGTAGACAGGGGAAAATACCATTATTACCGTAATTTTTGCCTGGCTCTGTGGGGTCCCGCGAGCCCACAGAACCTGGGGCATATTCGGTAATACAGTCAGGTGGCAAAGAGGCAGGAAGGAGATTCGCTTTTCATCCTGCTGGATGGTTTATTCCATGCTTACAGCCGAACTCCAAAGCAAATCTGAAACCTGATCCCGAGGGTCCCCATTTTATCCGGGGCCAGGGAGAAAGGTGGGATTAGGGAATGGGGACCAATGGGAGAATGCCAGGGGAGTGACGAGGCTGGCAGCCAACCGGGAGATTCAAACTGGGACAGACCATACCAAGGAACAAAGCATCCCAGGGGATGCTTCTGTTCACCCCTAACCAAAGGCATCACCAACCCCCACATACCATAAAGCTGCTTCGAAGTGACTACCATCACAGACACCATGACGACAGGACTGCAAACCTGAGAGGAAGCTCTATGACCAAGAATGAGGCAACCCTACAACCTGGCTGAAGAGGTGAGAAGAAAAATTTCAAAAGAGCTTGCTTTGGCCTGCATTCCACAGCTCACAGTATTTAGAGAGCCAGCACAGAGGAATCTTTCCTGTGCTCTGATCTGGTTGCCACTGAGCTGTAAAACAGCTACTGAAATTACAAATAAGAATTCTCAACATTTGATCAGCGCATGTCTAGCAACTTTTAACATTTCGCAAATTAAATAGAGGCCTTTTTCGGAAAGGAAGAGCCGTGTGCAATTTTCATAGGATTCTCATCTTAGAACTTGGAGAATTTCTTGGAACTAAAGCTCAGAGAGATTTGGATATGTTGGGGTGTTCTTAAAGACAGTGATGAGAAAATGCTACTGGAAAAGGGTATGGATACAAACAAAAGATAAAGAACAACTGTTTTGAAAGGTACCTTCCAGCAGAAACAAGAACTCAACCTGGGGAAACCCTCAGAAGAGTTCACCTGAAGAAACTGAGGTTTTACCAGCTCTTTCCTCAAACCTTATTGAACGAGCATACGTTCACAGACACTGGGAACATAAACACTGCCTCCTAGTAGAGCCTGTGTCAAACTGTAATAGTATTTATGACCTCTGTCAGCTTTTGCTGTTCAGATCATCACCTGAGGCCTTTAATTCCTCTAGTTAGCCATTACTTTGTTGCTAGAATCCCTATATGGGTCATTAAAGCTTAAACAGCACGTTGAAAGCAGCTTACCTCGAGGTCTTTGCAAATACTGTCTTCCCCCTTCAGTCCCCTCCCCCACTCTTATTTATCTTCTCTAATATCCAATTCTCCCCTTTTACAGCCTCAATAATCAGCATCTGCCATATATTACAAGAACTACAAAATATCACCTGCAGGGTGAAATTTCTGTCTTCTCCGTTAGTCCAGCTGAAATACAGTAGGTAACATAGCACAGAGAGCAAAATCATCTTAATTGCACTAATTTTACACTGCAGAAATAAGCAATTACACTATCAATTTATATTGTGAGAAAACAAATATACCTGGTGAAAATAAGAGAATTACCCCACATGCTCTTCTATCAGGACTTACCATTAAGATTGCCTGTCTTGTGATAACACTGTTTTGTTTCTTTAAAAAAAAAGGGGGGGGGGGGGGAGGGGAATTAAAAACAGAAAACAAAAGTTGTCTGAAATAGAAAAGCTGTTTCTTCTTCCACCGAGTACTTTAAAAACAAAATGAAATATGAACCATCATATGGAGTTTTTTTTCCAGAAAAAACAGCTTTTCAGAACAAATGACCTATACACATCCTCTTTCAGGCAAGTTTTTACTCAAAAGGGATAGAACTTTGGATGAACTCCACTAATTCAAAGACAAAACCCAGAAATTCACATCCAAAAGAGTAAAAAAGAGTCCAGAGAATCTGTCAGCATCAACTTGAGTCAAGGCTGACTTTACCTTTGAACCTGCCAATGTAGCTGCTACTGGAGCTCAGTGAGAAGTCAGGTGCTGCTGTGCCTGGTGTTACTTCTAGGACAAAATAATTCTGTCAGAGAAGGCCATCTCCATCCAGTGATTATCACACATGGATTTCACACAGAGTTGTTTTCTTTTAAGATAAAAAACTAAAATGTTGTGGAAAAAGCATTGCAACAACTCATATAAGTGGTACCAGTACTCACTGTATTCTTAACATGTATTTTTAATAACAAAATTATACAATGCTGCTTCAAAAGTACTGGCACTCTTTTTTTACCCTTGGTATGAAATGTAAGATAAACAGATGGCAGCACTTTTAATTAATTTCTCCAAAGAGTTCTGAGGAGGAACAGCAGCGAGGAATGTTAAAATGCATTTTTAAAACACTTTGGACAAAGTATTATACGGGTTTGAATGGCCAGGTGCTTGTTCTGTCACCTGTGTTTGCACAGTATCACACAGCAAATTCTAACAGTAAAAACCAGGGAAGGCAAATTGTTGACATACTTCAACAATTAACAACATCCCATTCTGTGACTTTTACACAAGCTCACGCTCCGAGTCGCTAAATGTACCAACACTCCACACTTCCCATCAAGGGCTAATAACCATATTTGCATACTTAAAGGAAACACATTGCATTTGCTTGACTAACCATCACAGACTTCGCCTTCAACAAGGGGATGCTCTCATCCATTATGAGCTCCTGGCAAGCTGCCATATCGCTTGTGTTGGTCAAGGAGGTTTTTGCTGTTCCCAGATGAGCTGGATTCTAAAGTACACTCACTCCACAAGCAAGGCAAGCCAGATGGACTACAGCCAACTCTCACCCAAAACCTGAGTAGCATCAGTAAATCAGTGCTTCGCTCCCTGCAGGGTTTACAGCATCAGCTCAAGCCTGACACTCCATTAACAAAGCCTTGTGACTTTTAGATCAGCCTCAGCTTGGAAGTGTTTTGAAAAAGGCTATTTCCATATCTCATAAAGTAACATTTCACAGCTGTATGATAAATTCAACTAAAGTAACTATTACTATTGACTCCCAGGTCACATGGAAGAACTTTGCACTAGCAAAGATAGTAGTTTTGGGCATGGTAAGTACATTAAGCTGGAATATTAATTATGGTCCTTTGATCATCCATCCAGTCTTTCAGTTCCTGACTATCATTTTATTCTCACTTTGTGAAAAATCACAAATCTTCACTGTGGCCCTAGACAGAAGAATAACCCATGATTTTCAATTGGCTGGTATTTCAGTGACATGGAAGCTTTTCTCAGCAGCAGCAGAACTCAGCCTCATGCTGCTCATATGCACCATAATGTACAACTGCTGCTGATGCTCTCTCATATTTCCGCAAAGGCTGTGATACTCTCAAAATTTTCCTAAAAAGTACAACTACAAAAACACTTGCTTTCCTCAGTAGCTGGGGTGTCCTCTGGATCACCATGCACCAGGGCTAGCTATTGCTCATGCTGCTACTCACATGCAGTACTCACCATTTCTCACTGCCACTGCAGGAGGATTTCTCTCATCAGGAGACTTTTGAAGACTGCGCACCATGGAAGCTTGCACTTCTCTAATACTGTTAATGCAACTGTGCATCTTTGCTGCCCTGCTGGATTTCTGAGATGCCAAAGCACACACATTCTAGTCAGTAACACAAATCTGTGAAAGCAAGTAAGCTGCTGTGCTTCAGAGCCAAACAACTTATCTTTAAAATTCTGCAGCTTGTCACACTCTGCAGACACAACGGTGTTCTCTGTCAGAGTGCCAACTTCCTTGCATACACAGTTGGGATCTGTCTCTGAGCTCTCCTGGAAAGGCATCTTTAGTGAGAAAACATTCATGGGTTTTTTTTATTATAATGTTTTCTGAACAAACACACTCAAATGTGTCTCATTGCCTGCACAAACTACAGTTCTGCTTCTCTCTCAGCAACTTATGTTTCAATCTATACATCTTTCATAGCAATTTTTAAAATTTGGCCTGAGAGCACAACGTCCCTTATGCTTCTCATCCACTTCCCACACAGCAGGGATTTCTGTGTGCAAAACGTTACTTAGAATGCTACCACAGAGACAGGAATTCAGCACTCTGTTGGTTTTGCAGCAATAAATGTGCAGTAATTTCCTCCTCAGAAATGCAGTCCCCAAATCTACACTTTGCTATTTTCCAGTTCACCCATCTGAAATGATTTACTATGAGCAAATAGCTTTGCTTTCCTAGAACCCTAACATAACAAAATTCAATTCAGTGAAATCTGTATATCCTAGGTAAGACCACACTGACCAGGAACTTCCCATCTTCTCACCACAGGATATATTCTGCAGAATGATCATTATTTATAGCACATATATAATCCCAAGTAATTCATTTTAGAGCTGCATACCTATAAATGCACAGAATTGGTCAGCTTCCACTCTGATTTTAGTGGACAAAATGCAATAAAGATATATAGGTCACTCTTCAGCTTGGGAAACTTTCTAGGAAGAAGTTTCATAATAAATTGCAAAAGAATTTGTGAGCTACAGAAAGAAGAAAAAGCAGAACAGAAACCTTTAGATGGGTTATTACATAAGCTTAGCTCAATTACCCTCTTTACGGCTAATTCCAACCTCATGAAAGTCTTTTCTAGATTTAACAAATGATCCTTATTCTAGTTTTATTAAGTCAAAAAAATGACAGTCTGCCATTAAGGAAGCAAACAGTGCTTCACATGTTTGCAAGAAAGGATTTGGTAGTCCTTCAATTGTAGGTTGCTTTGCTGGAGGGTCTACATGGATCAAATAAGCTTCATCTACCTCCTCAACCTCAATTCAGGCTTACATGAGTGACTTGAACTTTTAACCAAATACTTCTTTCATTTGTGAAATTTCTACTTGCTGCTCCTTCTTGTAAGTATAGTATGCTAATAGAGAAGAAACACAGAAAAAGGGTGCGTGTAACAACACATAGGCACCTTCAAAGGTTCTTGTTATAGCTGTAGTTCCCTAAGCAAAAGGCAAGTCACAAACCTGCTAAAATCTCTTTGCCTATTGAACTGGAACAAAACACTGGAAGGACTGATCAAATAAGCTCTGAAAAGCACTACAATATATTATTCTAACAGTTATACAGAAGACTGCTGCCAGGTGAAATGAATGTCTCTTTCATTATATTCTAGATATAAATTTATGCATTGTGTATTGTTCCCAATGCTCCTCCAACACAAGTACAGATGGAGGTTAAAAATAATGAGACATCATCCTATTAAAGCCAGACTCTTTTGGAAAGCAATTGCAATATGCTACTCCTATCTTGTAGCAGCCAGTCATATTTTGCCTTCCCTATCCATTTCAGTATTCAAGAGGAGGAAACTGTGTAAATCGAAAATATGCAATATGTACAGAAAACTACTCTATAATGCAGGTAGCATGTGAAAGCAGGAACATTTCTATTACTTTTTTATGCACACATAGCATGACTGGGACTAATAACACAATCTTTTTATAAAACCATCACTGGCTGTTTTTAGCTTTGTTATCGTGATGAATTTCAGACACTGTCTTCACATAAATATCTATCTACCTCAGGATTACTTTGGAAGTTTTCAGCCTAAACAGTTCCTCCCATCTCCCAAAAAACAGGCTTCAGTAACAAATTCTGTAACCCACTGACTAACTTTCCCTTTAGAAAAAAAAGCAAACTCCTCAACCCTATGTTTTGGAGTAGAGACTCAAAATCTGGGAACAAAGAGGCCTTTAAAATAGGAATAACACACTTTACCATCTCCATGAAAATACTCTAAATTTGGTCAAGTTAAAGCTTTGGAAATTGTTTCCTTGGGTCAGCCTGACTCCCAGCAGTGTGAAAGTAAGGAGGAATACCAAAAAAGGGAGATGGCGGGAATGTCTGTAATCCACAGTGGAACCTAGGACAGATGGATAAAGAGAAAGAAAAGCCAGAGGACAAACAAACATCCTTCACAGGAAAAAACGCAGGAAGTGGAAAGTAAGAGCACATAGACAAGACAGAAAAGGGACGGGACGCAGTGCATGGGGTGGGCAAATACATTTTGGGGGATGTACACAAGAGCCTGCAGACACTAACACATATTCTCCACTGATGTCCATACAAGAACCCAAGATTCCCACCACTTTCAGCTGGAATCAATGAAAGTATCTGGCAGTTTTCCTCATTCTCCTGCAATTTCAGCCTACAGAGAGAAGCACCCTTCAAACTACCAGGTAACATTTCAGTTCAAGCAGGACGTGTTCATGAGAGCTAGCAAATATAATGAAGCATTGGAGTGCAGACGCAATACCGGAAAATGGAATATAGATTTCCACTTGCTTTTTCAAACACTTGCAACATTATTTAAACAAAAATCCAAATTAAAATAAAGAATGCCAGGCCAAGTGCTCGAAACAGAGATGGACTACACTTACAGGGGCTGCCGCAACGCGAACTCTGAGACACACATTCCTGATGTCACTACCATGAGATAGGCCAGAGTTCCAGTTCACAGCTGCTTCACATCTATCTTGCATTTATCTCACACTTTGACAACCTGCAAATTCATAGCCTAACTTATCCTGCAGTGGCCAACTTGTGTGCTTGTACCCATTAACTGTTCTCAGGTCTTTAATTTTTTTTCACAGATGGAACAAGCAGTGGAAGGATCTTGTCCATTCATCAGAGAAGCTGAAAACTCCACCAGGTCCCAGTCAGAAAAAAATCAGCCTGATCTTCACCCTTACCTTACCAGTGACTAAGCATCACTTTAAGTCACTCAAGATGATAACATTACCATGTCCCTCGTTTTCTGAACATTTCAACTTTTGATCTTCATTCACACTTAACAGAACCACAGAGTGCATACAGTTATTACAGAACCTCAAGCAACCCTGTACACTGATATTACCCAATATTATGCAAGTACTTTGAAAGTCATTTCAAAATCATCATCTAAAAGGACTCTCAGCAAGTGGGGTGCTGACAAGATGAACAAATATTTAAGTAGTCAGAGTAGAGTGACGAGTATTCTAAAAATTTTCAAAACCATCTGTGTTTTAGTAATGCACAGTAGGTGCCTATAGCTAAAGCCACCCATCAAGAACATTAAATTAAATTAATCGATCATCATCTGACAAAGGCAGAGATCACACAGCAGGAGCAAACATGGTGCTGTTGTGTAATTAAGGAAAGAATAGTACAAGTAGAGAGACCAAATTAAGTTTTCCCAGGTAAACTTAATTATGACAACTTCTGAATGATTGACTTTGCAACCATAATAAAGATCCTCTGCTGTAAATTAGTGTATCTGCAATATTAGTATTACATTGTCCAAATGAGGGAGCACATAACCAAGTGCCAGCACTGAACCTCATGCTCTGCTGAAGTCAGTGAGCATTTTGTTACTCACTTTTACGAATGCATCAATATGACAAGAAATCACTTAACCTTATGTACCTGCAATGAATATTTTTTGTACACAGAAGACAGAAAGGCGTCATAGGAAATATTAAATTGCATTGACATGAAACTCAGTTGCCTACCAGCATACTTGAGCCACTACTTACAAATGAGGAATTCTACAGAAAAGCTATTTTAGAAAAAAATTACTTTTGCTCTATTTCTCAGTGGGCCATTTCCTTCAGAAAAAAAAAAAAAACTGCACGAAAAGCAGACTCATTTGTCAGCACACACTTCAGGCGGCAGAAAAAAAGGGCTTGTGACATATGTCTTGCTATTTTTCAAAAAGGCAGTGAGACAGGAGTCTTTAAAAGATCATGTCAATTTTCTTCTTCTGGGTGGGTGAGGCTCAACATGCCTCTTTGCCCATAAGTGGAAAATAAAGCTGGAATACTCATAGCATTGCTGTGTCTCTTGTGGAATGGTTTAGATGTTAAAGAAAGGCAGACTCAGTAGAAAGCTAGCAAACAATTATTTTTACAACTATTTTAGTAAACAAAATCAATCACAGTGAAAATAAGGCATACTGCTCTGTAACTGAAAAGAGAAAAACATGGACTGTGTACAGGAAAACAACAAAGATTCCATAATAAAGCAAATGAAATCCAGTCACTGTGTAACTTACCCTAAAAAGCAACTCAAAACAATGAACTATTGGGCTCTTAAGCACCATTAGAATACGAATAATATCTAGAACATTTAAAAACATTTTTAGGGATAGGAAATAACCTTAATTCAGGCTAGATCTCTTTGATGCCTTTCATAAGATTTGTAATTGATTTTTCTTTCCCATCCAAAAATATGTTAAGCATGCAGAATACAAAATGGCAATTTTCCCTCAAGTAACTTGTAAACTAATTTCTACCATGAAAAAAAGTAATAAAGTGATGAAGCAAGCTTGCAGACACTATAGCAGCAAAATCCAGTGAAGGGTTTTGAAACCCAGTCTTTTCCAGACTAAATCAGTTGAAAGAGATTATATCGGCAATGGACAGCTATGATTTACCATGACCAACAAAGCCCTTTGGTGCCCCCACTGCTGGACATCCACTTTTGCAAGCACATAATCTGAAAATACGTTTTAAGTGTTCGTGGAACAGGTATACTGTCCTCCTCCTGCCTTTGCCCCGTGGTCTCCAGGTACTGTCTTGGTTCTCACCCCATCACTGAATTGTCATTTACTCTTGCAGTTCATAGTACCCATCAGCAATGTTAGCTGAAGTTAAGGTGCAAGCAACAGAGAGGAAACAGAAAAACTGGGAGTCCCAGGATATTTGCTTTATTCACCCCAGAATGTAACTACATCCAAATCAGTATGACTGCAAACTTTCCAAGTTTACATTTAAATGACAGTGAAAACCTGTTATTACCATGTCACTGTCTAGAGCAGCACGTGCTTATTGAAAGGTTGGGGACATTGTTCAACTTGGAAATATGTTTTGTACAGGACAAAAAAACTTCATTTAAGCCAAAGACAGTAAGCCCTGTATGTTTCTTTAAAAAACAGCTGGCCCTCATAGAGTGCAGGAGAGGTGCTAGAACAGAAAAGATGAGCTGAAAGAATGTCTCAGCTTCACGGAGTTGACAGCCATAGCTGACAGTGACAGGGTGATGCAAAAGTTAAGTGATGCTCAGAGGAGACCTAGTTGAGGTAAGGTAGTCATTTCTATCCTCCTAATTAGCTAAAAACATACCCATAATTCTCAACTACAGATTCAAAATTACCTGTGTAGATGCATGACATGAATCAAACTATGGATCTAAATCATACTGGAAGCCATTCTGAGCAATAACATAATTAAAGCACTCCTAAGAAATGTGAGAAAACACATTAAAAGGATCTCTGAGCACAACCCATTAACACCACAGGTGGTAAGAATTTTTTTTTAAAGGCCATCTCAACAGCTTGTCTGTCTACTAGATACAGATAAAAAACACCCAGCCCCCTTGAAAATATACTCAGTTCTTCAATCCTGTTGTGTCATTCATCAATTATAATTACAGCAATTTACTGTTTGCTTTTCCAGATAAAATTCTTTTTATAGAATCATAGTAATTAACAATGACAGTAGCAAAATTGATAGCCCTGCTTCTTAAAGTACCCGTTCCTCTAAGATGACACTACTGCCTTAACAGACCTTAAACAAATGTCCTCATCTTTTCCAATTTGTGTCTAGCAGTGTTTGTTCCAGTCAAAACAGGTCAGCTCTTTTCCAAGAGAGAACTAGAGAACAAATATGCTTTTTAATGTTGCTGACCTTTTTTTCAAACAGTTCTCTGAACTCATTCATTGAACGGTGGCCTTCAAAAGTTATACTTCAGGTCAAGGAAGTGCTTTTTCTAGTTTCTGTGAAAATTTGTCCAATTTCTCAAAGTTTACATCTAGTCAATGGAAAATTGTACTTTAAAGCTGTGCTTAAGCAGCTAAAATCTCCCAGAGAATCTATCCTCCCTGAGCATGGTTAAACATTCAGGTATTTGGCAGAAACAGAAGTCTGAGGCAAGAAGTCCGGAATACAACACCAGTTATAGATAGGACAGTGTCATCAGGAGAGCAGTTCTAACAGCTTCCCCAAAATCGCAATCACAAACCTGGTTTTGGCTGAATGCATCCCCAAGTCCTGTGCTCCACTTCTGCTCCCCCCTCTTCACCCCTGCTAATGACAAAAAGGGTGGGAAACGCTAGCCCTGTCCAATTAGATTCCCCATTCTCCATGCCATAGGCTCCTGGCTGAGGCCAGCCAAAGTCATCAACTGTTGCTGTGAGCGGCACTAACGGCGAGGAGCAACACACAAGTTCAGGAGCAATAATAACCCATTTATTTAATTATAAATCAGTTTACATAACTTGGGTCGCCAGCATGGCATAAGGTCATTGGTCACCGACCATCCGCCTCCCGTACCGGTTGGCTGAAACCTTTCAGAATATTTTTCCCAGACAATATCATGACAATATTACACAACAGCTGCAAGTGCAAGATAGAGGAAGTTTTGCTTACAAAATCATAGCACTGTTTTTCATAGTTTCTGTGAGAAACAGAGCTCTCACAGAGTGCAGCAGAAAGCTGGAAAATTTCTATGCTAACACTTTTCAGTGCTCACAATCGACTCTTCCCATCTTCCTATTACTGCCTTCTACCCCGGTGCTGCTTTGAATGGCCCTGAATTTGCGTTCTTCCACACCCACCGTAACAGTTGGTGTGATCCTCACACCAACGTCTATTCTTAACTTCCATTTCTCCTAATTCTCCTCCCTCGCACTGACCAGTGCCAAGCATTCAGTGGGGCAGTCTTCTCCAGGCTGCCAGAGCACGTCAGAAACAGAAACAAGAAGGCTAGAGGGAATACAGAAGGGAAAAGGGGACCAAAATGCATGGATAATGCATGTAGAGTTTATAACTCTGTCAGTATGAGGAAAAAAATCCAAAACCAAAGCTAAATACAAAGGGAGAGGTTTAAACCTGTGCAATGAAAATTTATCACCTAAAAAGCAAGTTTCACAAGCTCAGGACAAGCTAACAAGCCAAAATCCAAGAGCTTAAATCTTGGTTCATCATCCCACATAGTACCTGAGCCTAAAGACAATTCTTTAGTTGTCTCTTCAAATCCTTCTTGCTTATTGTTATAGCTAAACAAAAAAGTGACTTGCTAACCAAACACATGAGGCATGAAGGTTCTTGTTCTTGAGGAGAAATGGAACAGAAAACAAGTAGGGCACCTTAAGCAGCAGGATTTAGAAGGAGCACGACAACATGCCTAGATTGTATTTCTCTGTAACTCCCATTTTCAGTTAGAAAGACAAAGCAAATAAAATACTAACAGAGTGGCTGAATCAATAAGTGTAGCTGAAACTCCTCCTAATGAGCTACTTTTTACTTGCAAAAACCAAGCAAGGAGAAACATCAAACTTTAGCTGTTAACTTGATTTGACCAAGCACAAACTGGACTAGACCACTCAGTGTACGAGTATGTTGCCAGCATGGGACCTGAACACCACAAAACTACTGGACATAATCTCCTTATAAATGTAGCACTGTCACACGGTCAAAGATGAAACGCTATCGTGTAACCAACTGACCCCAAACAAAGTTGTCCAACACAAACAAAAGACTCTCCAGTGCAGTGCAACCACACTGAAGTTTAAGTTCAGCGTAAGCAACAATTTCATGCACATAAGACCAAGGTTCAAGAATATGGCGAAGCTATAATTGCTTTGAAGCAGTTTCTGAAACTCTTAAAGTCTTTGGAATGTTTTGTTTCTCTAAAGAATCCTCTTCCAAGCAACTCTTTAAGATAGCTGATCTGCAACAGTATTTTGAGATACTGCAAAAGGGCAAACACATTTTTAGTTTCTACAACTAAAGTGAGAACATCTCAGTATGCTGGAAAACACAGCTCAAGCACTGTACAGTCCTTGGAGCTCTTTACTAGTGATTTGCTGCCTCATCACCTCATGTAAAATCAGGGAATGACTTCAACAAAGCCACCAAATTTTTATGGGTCAAGTTTTTCCTCCCAAATGAACACCCTCTGACCTAAAAAATGATCACAGAAATTAGGACAGAAGCAAGTACCCATAGGCACTGATGAATCTTTTTCCTCCTTCATCATGGCTAGTTAGTTTGTATGTTGTATCAGACATCCTGCAACAGTAAACTGGACCTCTAAGGGAAATTGGTAAACGAGGAATGCTAAATCCGTGTTCCAACACATGCCAGAAAGCTTTGGCTAAAAATTAAGAACTGATTACATCGAGAACTCTGAAAGCACATTCCAGTTCAGATACTGATACTAAAATAGTGGCAGCCAAAGTGCTAACATTCACAAAGCCAAACATCCTCCCTAAATTCACAACATGATTCAATATTTCAAATAGCACCAGCCTCATGAAAGCAGAACAGAAATATTCTGAAACAAAAAGAAAAGGATAGATCAGTCAACGAAACAGGCACAGGAACACTACTCATTTATTTCTAATTAAGGCTCAGCACTCCAGTGATGACAGATCACAGACTCTGTGAGGTCCATCAAAATGCCTCTCCCCCAGCTGGTTTGGAAACTTACAAAAGACAGTCTGATAATATTTGAAACAAACTGACAAGATTTCCACAGACACAGACCTGGTCTGAGGCAGTAAAACACACTCCTCTCCCAAAGTTCTCTGACCACAATAAACTACGTCTAAAATATTAAGAACCGTTTACCTCAGAAGAAACTACAGTTGTGTATCCACATCTTGAAGGTATATTTGATGTTAACTATACGAGTGCTACACATCATAGGAAACACAGCAATGTCTTTGTCATTAAGGAGTGTAGGATTATACGCAGGTATTTTTCCAACATTTTGTTGGGCTTTAACAATTGCTGTCAATAAAACCTTGTCCTTGTATACAGTTTGGCTTTCATTTCACTTGAGGAGCTTTTATAAACTTGTTTACATAATTCTCCAAGATGTAGATTTATAACTGTCAATGATTTTACAAGGTTAATGGCCTCTGTAATTAAAACAAATGAATGAGAAACTCAACTACTTTAAATTTATGCACTTCAGTCAACCAGAAAAACAGCAAACTCTGCAAAGAGCATGGATGTATGAACCAGAGTAAAACTCACCTTTTGCTGACTGCTCCAAAGCAATGTACAGAAAGGGAGATACTTCTATTAATGATGCACTTAGACTCTGGGGTATTTTGAAACGTAAAATTCTAGGAATAGAGATTAATGGAATTTCTAGTCTAATTTCCAGATCTAGATGCATCTGAGACATACTTTTACTCCAGAGGTGTAATTTGAATTTAACAAACAACAAACACACACACCAGAATAAAAGTTTGTATTGTATGATACTGAAGGCTCAAAAACACAGATTGTCTTTTTAGGAGCATATCTATTATTGAAGATAGTTTTAATTTACTTTAAACCCCACTTTCTCTTATTTTTTTATTTAGACGTCAAGCTTTTAATTAGTATATTTTTAAATAATTTAATCCATATCACACCTCAACAATTTTATATTGAATTAATTGACGTATATTAGCAAGTAAAAAGCTAGATTGCACCATATTCTTTTTTTAAGGTCATATAATCTGAAGCTGTAATAATTATAACCAAATTTCTTTGCAGAACTAAAACTTCTGCCGTCCAAATTTCACTAAAGAACTTGATTCCACAGCAATAACAGATCAGAAATTCAGTCTAGAAAATATTAAAGGGATAAAATCTCCTGATATTTAAGGGGTTTTTTAAGGTTCAAAGGTTTCCTATTGCCTTAGAGAGGTTAGAAGTTGCTTTGTGTTCTTGAACTGTGACCAGGAGTTATTCACATGTAACTGAATGTGACATTCTACCTTCTTGTCCACAGCCATAAAAATGGATGACAAACATGAATGCATGGCTGATGGCAAGATGGGACTATTATTAATGCAATTCATAAGCATCTTGGACTGCTGGCAGAAATCTGACAGAAAGGTGTTAAAGTCTTGAACACACTATCCACAGACATATGCTTTTATAGGTTATTTAGGTTGACCTCCTTCGCACAAGAAGCCATTTCCAAGCCCATAAATTTTTACTGGGTATGTCTTTAGAAAGACATCCCTTGTCTTGCAACACTCCTGCAGCACAAGTGCCCCCAAACCTCATTCACATTTGGAAGAGCAGGAAGTCCATCTAATCCTTACACTGATAACTTAAGCAAAGCCTGTTTAATCAGACTCTTAATGGAGACTATACATTGCTCCAAAACCTTTTCTTTTGCTTTTATATAGATTTGTACTAATTTGTGCAAGCAAGACTGAGAGAAGCATACAGACACACATCAGTGCAATCACTTGAATTTTGTTTGTGAGCCACAGCTACGACCCTTAGCTTCTCCACTGGCATGCAAAATAAAGCATTTCTGATTATGCAAATAGTCCCCTGCTTTGTGAATAGGGCCTCAAGTGATTCAAATGCTAATTCTGTTAGAAACCTTGATGCAAAGCCAGTATTTCAACCATGTCAGCTTTATAACCAAGACTTTCTGAGAAACACGTAATTGCAAATTGAAAAATATCTTTTAGAACTAGAAATATGTAGAGATAAAGTAACCTGGAGAAGTGGGAAAGTTCTTTACAGCTTTCTGTCAATGGGCCTGCAACTTGCTGGGTTTTGCTTTGAGTTAGATGCTCCTTCAGGAAGTGTCAGTTTCCTAACAGTGGTAATGTAGGCACTGCTGCACTCAGAAAACCAGAAATGAAACAATAAAAGCAAATTTTTATCTTGTCCAGAGAATAATGTGCTAAATAGTTGGGTTTTATGTCTTCTTGTATTCTTAATAAAACCTTCACACAATGCAGTGAATGCCTGTATGAAAACGTTCTTGCCATTATTAAACACATTTTTGAGCCCTCACAGTACACAAAAGAGCAAGCATGCATCCTGGATTTCAAAGGAATAGGGGGAAAGGGAAGTGAGTGGGAATGCATATGTGAAATGTGTAAATAGCTTTTTAGTTTGCAAGCAGTTTTGATTTACTTTTTTTTCCCCCCTGATTAGTTGCATTTAATCTACTATAGTACTATGTCCTCTCAAATTCTAGGAGATATGAGGGAAGGGAGAATGTTTTCAGATGGAAGCCAGCCACACTGGCACTGCCAACAGCCTGTGTGCAAAGCTGCCTCGATGGTACACCAACATTCCTACCACCCTCTTGACTTTCTTGATTGCTTCTGCTCAGGGAAAAGCAGCTGATAATTAAGGCTAAGTAAAATCTGTGGGTCTAATTATCTGAGCTACACAAATAAAACAGGCCTCAAAGAACTAACCTGCAGCCTATAGACCAAAACAGGGGTGTTAGGAAGCTTCCACCTGAGGTCCGAGGCAAACAGTTAAATAATATAAATTACCTGTCATTGACGGTGCCAATGAGCATCTCCTCAAGGCAAAATCCACAGAACTCTTATTTGCATTAACCCCTTCCTAACACCCCAGAGGAAAAGAAAACTGGTCTGTACCACTTCTGCACTGATTAAGGGAACTCTGAAACAAGCACCACAAAACACACACGACAAACAAGCTATATCAGATCAGAACAGATACAAATCACCAAGTTTAGCACACCTAAAATACCCCTATTAACAAGGCTTCCTCCATTCATTTTGTTTTAAGTTCACTTTTCAATTGGCTCCAGCTAAATCTGCTGCCAGCTGAGAAGTTGTGGAAGTTTGTGACAAGTGGCTCAGACCTCAAAAATTCAGAAATACACAGTTCCAGATTCTACAGCTGCATACCCCATAATGATGACTTTTAGACTCCACTGTCATGGCTTGCATTTTAATAAATGGGTCAGAGGTGGAAGGTCACATATCCTATTACCAGTCTCTGAACCATCCAGTTCCCCTTCATCTCAGCAGAAAAATGCAACACATTATCAGCATCTTTTTTAATATTGCTTACTTGGGGGGAACATTCTGAAGTAAAATAATGTGGATATTCATTTTGATTGCTTTGAAGAAGACAGTAAAGGTCAAGTTCTAATCTTGAAATGCTACTCTCTTCATATTGATTATAAAGCCTGAAAGCAGTAACTCCACCCATGCTGGAAGAAGAGATCCCATTTTGAAGGATGTATTCCAGTTCTGTATAATTCCTGAATGATAATCTCCCACCTCTCCCAACAAAAACTGCAAAATTGAACTGAAATGTTTGCAACACAATCTTCAGGCTATGGAAAAATACAAAAGAGGAAAAAGAGCAGTGCTGTCTCCCAAAGGAATGGTCTCACCCAGACAACTGTGCCTACAGCATCTGACAGCAGGTAGACCAAAGAAAAAAAGGAGCCTGTGAAGAAACAGAAAAAAGGAATATATTTTTTCTCACATATATAACTTTAAAATAAGATTTATTTGATACCACTTTTTTCACGGTTTTGATTATAATTAATCTTTTCCTTCCTATGAGAAAGGTATTAGTTCTTCTTAATGACTACGGTAGTTGCTGCCATATTTCATGCCAGTACAAAGACGTAGGCTGCTGAAAATATTTCTTAACTATTTCAAAGTTTAGAAACAATTCATGCTTAAAATTTACAGCAAATTACTGTGATCTAAACATAGCAATTTACCATACTGGAATTTTTTTACTTCCCTGTATAAACGACATATTTAAGGAAGAATTGAATTATTACCACAAAAGACAGGAATAAAAAGCAGTAAAAGAAAATACTGCAGTAGTCTCATCCTCTGAGGCTGCCCATCTTCTCAGCTGGCAAGTCTCTACTTATGTCATGGCCCCACCATTTGAAAATAAGTGTCATTTTCCCTTTGATATAGGAATGATTGGTTAAGACATTCAAACAGAATAGTGTCTTGTATCTGTAAAGAGACTGAAGGTGCTTAATTCTATAAATAAGTTACAAATTTGAAATAAACTAGTGGGTTTTTCTCAAAGGAAGAAAAAGTACTTATTATGCTGGGGACAAAAGCATTGAAAGCAATGGTATTGTTATGGATCCAGCAGTAGCACATGCACATCTTCATTGTCATATTCATGTCTGAAGAACCAAGACAGTTTTTAAATAATTTATACACATCAGGAGAATTAGAATAATTCCTTCATGAACTTTCTGACTTAAAAACACACAAAGCTGTTCTGATCATGTTTATGAATGATGTCTGAATTCAGTAGCAAGAAGATGGTGACATGTCTCAGACAAGACTTTTGATGAAGATGGATAACTTTCACGGAAAGCATTTTTACTTTATCTAGAGCTTGGTACATGTCCAACTCTCATTAGACATTCTCTGGGTTGATCAAAGACAGTATGTGACTCTTCACAAATGATTTTGTTCTTGGGGGGACAGGGTTAATTGTTTTTCTAAGTCTTAAAGACATCCAGGAGACACATGAACACGCAATACACATATGCACCCATACACTTCTTTCTGTATATGTAGTGGTGTATCTCCTTCAAGGGGAAGAGCTGTAACACAAGGAAACCAGACAACCTTCTAAAGTCCTTATTTTGTAATTTACCCAAAGTTGAAACCAATTCTGCTGAGATACAACTTTTATGTGTTAAAAAGACCATGGATAAAACTGAAGCTGACTGAACTGGTTCAAACACTGAGTTGCCACCTCCCTTTGGTATTTTCAAAATCCAGGAACCAGCAGTGGAAAGACACACACACAGATCTTGACAAGACAAATGTCTTTGTGCAGATTTGAAGCCACCACATTCATCATAAGGCTAAATGATATTGTTGTCTAGATTATCCCCTTTGCAAAAGAGAGCTATAATAAAGAAAAAAACAATTAGAAGAGCTAGCTAGGTTCAGGAGACATTTCTTTGCCTCAATATCAGAGATACCAAATTTTTATTTGACCAGGTAGCCATGGAAGATACTGGCACTTGGATGGGTGCATGAGGATCTCCAAGCAGTTCTAGTTGAGACATGCCATCACTTGCTAGCATCTGCACTCATATTAAGAAGCTGGTTTCTGTACCACCAATTCAATCCACTCCAACTGGGATATGGTCACAGGTAAAAAGTAATGCTACTTGGAGAAGGATTAACTTAGCTCTACTTTTTATGGTGGCAGAATGTGCTGTAAGAGGACACTGAATTTGCATACAGCATAAAGAGACAGACTCTCAACAACTTCCACTCAAACAAGAAAGCCATGAGGGCTGCATAAGGGTTCTGTATGACTTATAGATGCATATTATCGTTATATATGAAGAAAGGATTGCCATCCTTCTTGTATCCTCCATACTCTGTAATTGTCATGTGTTTTCTACCTTTCCTGTCACACTATCAGGGACAGAGACAGCAGCAGACCAGAATCTATAAGGCAGCAGTTCTAATTCCTACATTAAATAGGGAAGAGAAGAAAGTTTTTCAGCAGAAGAAAACCTCTCTGAACAGAAAGCCCCAGGAGCAAAAAAGCCAAGTCAGAGGGCCCTGAAACTCAGGTGAGAGGAATCTGCAAGCAAAAGCCATACTGAGAAAGGTTCAATAGCACTTGTGAACTAATGGATTTGCAACCTTCCAGCACTGGAACTAGCACAAGATCCCTTATCCAACACTTTCCATGTGAGCAATGAGGATGCAGAGACAACTTCTTCAGTGGAAGTAGGGCAGAGCATGAAAGGTCTGCCATTAAGCTAACATAAGAAGGATGAGGAAAGAATTCTTGATGGCAAAATGATCATATTAAAAAAAAAAATCTCAATATGTCACCCCATGCTTTTCTTGCTTGAACTGTGCTCAAGAACAAAAGCCAGAAGAAGGTCACAGCTTGAACATCAAAAGTACTGAATGAAGATTCAATTGATACAGTCGTGTTCCATCTCAGCAGGGCACAGATAAAATGTTGGAGGGGGAATGGGAGGAGGACAGAGGAGATGGAATATTCTGTGGAACAAATTTAGTTCTATGAAACTGGATAATTTGGAATTTGCATTTGTACTTCTCAGAAAAGCATGACACTTTTCCTACATGATGGGAGCTCATTATAGAGTTTAAAATTTATAACATGATTTTCAAAGGGAAACACCATAATTTATGCCATATTTATGTAATCCCAGCTCCCCTGAAGGTTTCCTAATTGAGAAAACCGCTAATTTGCTAGACAGTAAAAAAAAACCTCAGAAGTAAAAGAAGGAAAGACTATGCTCAGTCTGTGAATAGCAAAGTACAAAGAAACAAACAGGACAGACTTTTTCAATCTCTACCATTTCTGACCACCCTACGTTGATGTAAGCTTTTATTTGGCCCATGAAAAAGAAGCAAATAGCACAGTGCAATTTGGACACACTGAAAAGCAGGATAAAATAACATCATAACGTACACTGTATATGAGACTAGAAAACTATCCGTTCTCCCATGTTCATCTTAGTGACATGGAATTCAGTTCACCTGCTTCAGCCAGCCAGTCCAACTGCTTTCAGGGAAAACCAAATGTGTACTGTCAGTAAAAAAAATTAGCAGCCAGTCAGGGTTGGAGAGAACAGCAGGAGGGAAAGCAGAGTAAAGATGAAAGCTCCTGCTGCTTCCAAGCTCCATATCACATTGCCAAAGATCTAACACACTTCTCTTAGACATACACAATGGCACATGCAGGAGAAAGCACAAATGAAACATAGCTGAAAATCTGAGCTATCAAAAAAACATTCAGAAAAAAAACCCAGAAATTAAAGGCAGTTTTTCTACTATTCATGTTCAAGAAGAAATAGTATACACTTCTCTGCAACATGAGAGGGTATTTAATAAGTAACATCCAAAAGTTTGGAAATTTTAAAAGGTGACTTAATTTCATGAAAAGGGTCCCAGGAACATCCTTTCCCAAATGTACAGTAGTTTTTGAAGCCCAGCCTGTCTTAATTTGGGAACCTTGTATTGCTCTTTTATCTCAAGGAAACCCACAGTTTGGGTAAGGCTGCAGGATGACCATAAGAGAGATCAGATGGAGAAATAAAAATTGCTGGAGTTTCTTTACTTCTGAATACTTCTTGACCTTAAATATACAATGACACAGTGTCCCAAAGGTTCTTGGCTTGTGTGTTTTATTTTTAACAACACTGAAAACCAAAGCTGTTAGGACTCCAAGCTCAACTGGCTTTGCAGGGGCTTTACAGTTAATTGAGCCGTAGCTATTTAGCCTGCAGTAGGCACCAGCTCTGCCAACCCTGTAGGCAATGAAAAAGTTCCCCAAGCTACAGCCAAGCTGCTGTCCTTTTCTTTTTTTACTTAAGTGCTCCAAAGCAATGTGGCTTTTGGGGAGAGTGAGCTCATTCTCAGACTCTAAAAACATAGACAAACCCCCTATAGTAACTCTTGTGACATGCATGCTCAGAATAGCTACATTTCCATAATCTTAAACGTAATCTCTTGAAGTTCCCTGAGGCTCGTTGAGCCAGATACATGTGAAGATTTTAGGCATTACAGTTAGGGAAATTTAAATTTCTTGACTGGACTTTGTGAAGGAAATCTGAAAGTCCTCTAAACTCTTATCACTCAAAAGAAAGCAGTTGTTAAGCTTCCTTATTTAAAAAAAAAAAAACACCAAAAAAAAAACCAAAAAAAAAAAACCCACACCCAAACTAACCCTGAATAAAATGAACACGTTTACATTATGTAGGTGCATGATTTAACTTCCAATTAAAAAAAAAATATATATTCTTTGCTGGAAGACAAAGACAGGATTTTCACTGCAATTTTCATGTTTGCCTCCTACCAGTAGATCAACCAATGACTCTTAAAAAAAAATAGGCAGATATTGTTTCACTGTGCCCTTGACCTACAGCATACAACCTTCCAGACCTACTCTAATACAGTGAATAGGAGGCTTATCACCATGAGTCATCTAAATAGTGCCGTGAGGTCATTTGTTGACTTCAGTGTTATAAAGACCATTAGGCTACATATCAGCCAAAAATCACTGAGCTGGGAAGTGCATGCAATAACTCAGGTCATAATTTAGGATGAGGTCACAAGGATTATACCTACTGAGCCAAAATACAATTTTCTGGAGCTTTTCCTTAGATGGTATGGGTACAGAATCTGCTCTTTCTCCGGGATAATACAAAAGCACAGCTGTTTTACATCACTTGCAGCATTGTTAATATAAATCAGTGTTTACCACTGTACACCAATTAGGAACACTGGGCAATAAATTACACATTCACTTAGGCAAGAGCTTTCTCTTGGCAAACTCCTGATCTTCCTTGTATTCCATTCTTAGCAGTTATTCCACTTCGATTTTCCATAGATAAAAGTTTTGTGAAGATTTATCCCCTTCAGCCTGACAATTTCAGAAAGGGAGGCCTCAGAAAATGTCCCAGCCTCAAAGAGGCTGTCTGGTATAAATATACATCTGGGGAATAATATATTCTATATTATAATATAAGTTATATATTATAATATATAACATATATTATATATGTAATATAAATCTGGGGAATAAATGTGAACTCTCATTTCTTTCTTAGAGACTGTTTCAGGTTTTCATTTTTTGTTTCTCTTATAATCATAGAATGGCCTGGGTTGGAAGAGACCTTAAAGATCACCAAGTATCAACCCCCTGCCATAGGCAGGGACACCTTTCACCAGACCAGGTTGCTCAGAGCCTCATTCAACCTGGCCTTGAACATTTCCAGGGATGGGACAGCCACAGTTTCTCTGGGCAACCTGTTCCAGTGCCTCGCAACCCCCACAGTAAAGAGATTCTTTTTGATATCTACTGTCTGTCAGTTTAAAGCCATTTCCCCATGTCCTGTCACTACATGCTCTTGTTAAAAGTCCCTCTCTGTCTTTCTTGTGGGCTCCCTTCAGGCAGTGGAGGACTGCAATTAGGTAACTCCTAAGCATTCTCTTTTCCAGGCTGAATAAACCCAATTTTCTCAGCCTTTCCCCATAGGAAAGGTGCTCTATCCCTCTAGTCAACTTGGCAGCCTCCTCTTGACTCACTCCTACCACACAGTGAGATAAGGATGGAAGAGGCCTGAAACTTTGAAGACTTCTGAAGATGTTCTGTGGCCAAGAGTTAAGCATCTCTCTTCTGTGCTCTGTACTGGCACTCAGCTGAACTAAGTTTTCTCCCCCAGCTCACAAAATAAACTTATTCAGTATGCACGATAAGCTGCTCTTTAAAAATTAAAAAAATTCATTAAGCAATTCCTGTATTCTTTGTAATTTTATAGTGCAAGACAGCAGACCGCTTCCAAAGCCCTTACGTGGTATTTCTGCATGCTGCTATCCATACGTGGCATTAAGACCACAGCCTTTGACAGTGAAGTATATGGAAAATTATTATCTGAGAAACTGCCAAATGAAAGATGTAGAGACTGTCTATCACCTGAGCACTTTTAAATGTGACTCACAAATTGGTACAAATACATATAAATTACAACATGTAAATACAATAATTAATAAAAAGAAAAGTAAACTTACGGTTGCCCAATCATGGCATTTAAATGACAAAGTACAAAAATACCTACAAAACTGGATGATGCTTTGAAACACCATCTAGACCTATGGGAAATGAAACATTACCATGTACCAAAACACTGGAATAGAGTTTTATTGCTCCAGTAAGCAGCAATATTTCCAAGGGTGGAAAATGAAAAACAAATGCAAAAAAGTTTTCACGATTGGGATGAGGAAGAAAGAATTTTGTTACCCAAGAAAAGAACACAGTGTTCTATCAGAAGCAAGGTGCTGATAAAACCAAGGGATGTTTGTCTATATATGCATCCAAAAAGCAAAATTTTTGTCATGCTGGATATATTACTACCCAGAATGAAAAAAAGATAACTACAGAACTGTAAATCACGTTGTTCCCAGAATTAGAATCTACCACACAGTTCAGTATTTAGCCTAGATAAACATATGATATTACAGGAAATTAAGGGAATGAAATATCTGAGGTAAAAGTTAAGGTCAGTGAACTTCTCTCCTAGCTCCTGTGGGTTTAATAATACTTCAGGTCTGATGCTGAACTATCTCTGAACAGTTGATAATGAGCATTACAGTAAAAGAATAAACCACAACTGCACTAACACAGAAAACAAATAATTTGCTAATCTCTACATTACCAAATTTATTTTAAATGAGAAAAGAGCATGTAAATGACTTTCAGACTCCAGTGTCTCAGATATCACTGCTGCAGGCACATTTAGCCCACAACAGTAATATGGTGGCCTGAATCCCTCACATATTTGTTATCAGAAAATCTCATAGATTTATCCCACCCAGGTATATACACCCCATCAGTTGTATTTTTTTCTCCTTTTTTCTTTTGTTTGGTTTTTTTTTTCCTCAGGCTCTTCAAAAGTAAATTAGATTATGTCAGACTAAGTGAGCTAAATTTAGAGGGAAACATCCTGTAAACTGCATACAATAAGCTGGTACATCTGACTCAGGCCAAGTTGAAAGAACATTTAGCACAGGCTACTTCTAAATTTTGATCTAGAAATTCAATAGAGAGCTGAACAGCACCAATAAATATGCCACATTCACCTACTTTCATTCAAACCCATGTAACTTTGATGGTAGAAGACACAAATCCATATTTGCTGTAAAAGCAGACTTATTTTGTAAGCTTTAATTGAAGTTTCAGCTAAATCTCCCCCAGGCCTTAAAATTAACTACTATTTTCCTTAGGCAGCTTTACTGGGTTTTTTGTTTGGTTGTTTTTTTTTTTTTTTCACTTTTCCTTCCACTTTTTGTTTCAACCAAGTTAACGCTAGTCTCTACAGTCACACATTCCATATTTATAGCCTTCATTTTCCCACTTCTCTTAGTCTTTTTCCTTTGTAGCTTTGTTTTACTTTGAGCTTCATTCTGCTGCTGTCACAACAGTAACAATATGCTTCCCTGTACACAGACAGCTACAACATTCCCTCAGCATGACCACTGTTTAGGGTTTCAGCCTGTAACTTCCCCCTAATTAACATCACACAGCATCCCCCCTCAGGAGCACCGAGCAGGAATGTTATTTTTCTCTCACTGCTTTATTCAAGGAGCCATGAGAAATGTTAAACAATTTTCTAACAGTAGTTTTAATTTACAACTAACTAGACTTCTGCCTAAGTTTGCGTTGCATTGGTGGAAAATTAGAAAATAAGGAATAAGTCAAGATGAAACCTGCCTGGTTTTGCCATTATGAAAGAGTTTGGAATGAAATGTCCTCCAACAGACCTCTGGCTCATACCACTATATATGCATTTTTCCATTAGGGGAACACTATTCCTCAGATAACTGAAATTAGAAGTTGATCTCATCTTCAGTGGTATTTGTCCTTGTTCTAATTGTCCCAGCCTAAATTACAGCACTGGAGCCCTTAGTTAGTCATCAAAGATCAAGAGAAAACTGCTTGACACAGTGTCCCATTCTTACTGTTTTTCCATATTAAACTTATCAGATAATTTCAAGAGCTCATAGAAGCATTTCTTTTTTCCCTTTTTTTCCCCACCCTTGTAGCTGGCAGCAGCCATGGATGCATTACAGATCCCAGCACGTCCAGGATGGATTAGATGCTGCCAAGAGGAAAGCACCAGCTTCCTAAGGTCCTGCTAGTGATGCCCATGGCTGTAGCGATTGTAGCGTTACTGTCAAATACTACAGGCCTGGCACAACATCAATGAGGTAACTTTCTGAAAATTACATCTGTAATACAGCTTTCCTTACTTTTCTGGTCCTAATATTTGTTTCTGACAAAATCAAAACCAACAACAGAAAAGTCAAAGCCTAACTAAATACACATTTTTCCCCTTCCCATCTTACATATCAGGTATGTGTGACTTCTACATGACATAAAACATACAACACTTTATTTATACTGATAGCTCCTGAATGAAATTCCGCTATCAAGGAGACAAGATTTCACTTACCAAAAAATACCCCCCTCATAATTAACCTATAATCCAAGTCTGACACCACCTAACCAAGAGTCTACAAGAGTTGAGAAAAACCTTTTTTATTATCCTAATACTCTTTGGATCTAGTCTCAGCTTAGGTGAAGACTTAAAAATATAATGGATTCATACAGTCCTATCAAAATCAGTGAGGCACCACACACTTAAATCAGTATTAATTATTAACTTCAAGAGCTTTTCTAGACAAGATCTTTGTTCTACTAACATTAAAGCACCAGAATTTTAACTGGCTTCAACCAGAGTATTAGAGTCACAGCTAAAAAGAAAACTTCTCCAATGACAGTGTGAGAAGTATTTTCATGCAAGTGTGCCTTTATAATTTAAAAAAAAAATCAAGTTGGAAAAACCTCTGTTCTTGCTCCTAACGAATACTTCTTTATATTGAGCTTACACAACACACTATTTATGAAGGAAAAGGGATTATACTGCATTTGACAGTTATAGTGCTATAAACTTTCATCTAGACCAAGCTCACATTGAAAAACCTTTTAAGTGTCACTAAAAAGGCACGACAAAGTCATATTTACTGTTCTCTTATCAAGTCAATACCATACCAACTATACACCTGAAGAACAATAAACACATTTGAAACACAGACTGTTATAACTTGAACTCAGCATTACAAATATTGAAAGCTGCACCCGTAACCCTCTGCACACCTCGTAATCATGGCACAGCTGCAGGGACAGACAGCTCACAGATAAAATAGATATTGTTATGAAGAAATGTGTCAGATCATTCAATAATTGTTACTCAGATGAAGCAGTACAGAAGAACTGCGGAAATTCCTTCATAAATTGGCCACCCACGGTTTTCCCTCCTTTGTGAAAGAGCCACCTTTAAAACGCACAATCTTGGGATGGAAATCCACAGTAGTTTAGAAACTTCAAACTTCAGGGTGTCAATCACAAGAAACATGGGGTTTTTTGCCCAGCCCACTCCAGAATGGGCTCATTGTACAGACAGACATACAGCACACAGAAGGCTGCAGGAACACAGGCAGGAGCAAGACACGAGGGAGCTACAGCTGCTGCGTCTGGGGCTGTCATGATCATGAAGCCACACACCTCACATGCAGGGCCAACTGTGGACCCTGTGAGGGCTGATGTTCTGGTACCACCCTGGCTCATCTGACCCTGTTAGTAAAGGGTGAGTACCCTGGGAATTATGCTGTTAGTACAATTTTAAAAGGTCCCTCAAAGTCATAACAGTTTCATCTCTTTAGTTCATTACCAATTTCAGCTGAATCTGAATCAGTGGTGTGATGGTAAATTGTTTATTATTTCTCTACCAAGGCTCATTTTTAGTACCTTATAAGAGAGAAGGCCCACACAGAGAAGGCATATCCATCAATTTCTGCAAAGGAGCTCGGCACAGACAGACTGAGATAAAGCAGCCGTCACTAGGGACCAGGAGAGGCTGACAAGGAAGGATAAAGGAGTGGAGCAGAAAGCTTAACAGGCATCTCCAAGCGCGCCAGATAAGAATCATTCCCAAGCCGCACAACTTAGAGTCCGTGGGGAAGGAAAAACAAACAAAAGCTAGCTGCAAACTACACACAGCTTCTAAGGCGCCTGCAGTTTTGCTCCCTGATCTTTTGATTGCCTTTATCAAGAAATGCTTGTCAATGCTTCATGCTGCGTATATAGGAAAAATTACATCTCCCTTCATCCTAGGTGCTGCCTGCGGGCAAGAAGCGCATCTTACACAGTTCCCTCATCTTCCAGAGTGACTTCTCACACCCACCTTAAACCTGCTCCTAAGTACTCGTTTGTATAGTAAATCTAACGGGAGCCGAAGCACAGGCGGAGCTGCACTCTTTAACAAGAACTCCCACACCAGAGGCTTTGTTTTTGAAGCACTAAAGTTTCTTCCTACTGAGAACATAACCATGTAATTTGAATTCTCAAGCTATTCACTATAGCATGGCACAGAAATAAGAAGTGCAATGTAATTACAAAAAACCCCACATATATAATCACTAAATGTGAGTGCATACCTTCCCTGATCGCAGTAAATGGGGTTCCTTCCTCTTCTTGTAATCTAATCACCTTCAACGCCACCAGCTTTCCATTTACCCTGAAAGGGAAAGAGGGGAGGGGAAGGAGAGATTTAGAAAAACCAAAATTATAGCAGAAACAGTACTTCTCATAATAGAACTTGTTTCCTATCATGTACTTATTCAATTTCTTCCTGTCAATGCCAGTGATTCATTTATAGCATTGTAAGAAACACTTCATAGCTTCCATAATATCAACTTTATATTTTCACACTCAGATGCAATCCAAGAAATGATCTCAGTTTTCTGTGAGTCAGTCTGTTTCCTTTCTACCACAGCTTTGTTACTGAAGTTTTGTTAAGAAATATCACATTGTAAAATTTGGTTATAAGATATCTGTTCATTATTTGATCAAACTGTTTGAACAAAAAGGCATATGATTTTCATCAATCACTTCACTTGCAGTATATCCAGATTTACTCTGATTACCTCCTTCCCACTGCATGACACGCATTATTATAGCCTTCAAAAAGCTACAAAGTTTGAGTAATGAAATAATTTTTAGGTCATTCTGGCCATTTCCTGCTAGGGCAGGATTTTTCCTGAGGCATATTCTTGACTACATGGCCCAGGCTACTTTTAGATTATAATAACTCTCATTTATAAGTTTAAAAATACTTTGTGCTCCAAGAGCCAAAACTTCTAAACAGGTCATTTTAGTGTAAAATCTATTTGGTTTGTTTCACTTTTAGCGTTCAGAATTTCACCACACAGGAATTACATTCCAGGCCTTGCAAAAAAATCCAGTTGGTTCAGTTTATCCAAATAAAATCTTGCAAAAACTGAATGAAGCTGATATTCATTACCGTCTTCAAGAACAAACTCATACTATGAAACTTTAACAGACTCCTCATGTATGAGAAGCAATGGTGAGGATAAACTACCAAAAAGGCATAATATAGTTTAAAAAAAATACTGTTGTTATTATTATTAAGATTTATTTCTGTAAAAGGAAAATTAGCCTTTACAGTCACAAAGCTCAAGGACGCATTGGAGCCTTTACACTCCTGTAGTCACGGAGGCAATTCCCTACTGTACTACCAGAGGGATGGCCCTAGAAAATGTATTAAATTTTCAAAGCAAGATGATATGGACAGCCACCAACTCTGAATTCATCTTCCCCCTCAGGCTTTTAATTTTTGCAGTTATATAGGTTCAGTGACGGATGGCTACTGTCTTGTTTATTCTGATTATTCTTCTTTTATAATTACCAAAAGCTCATTAGACCTGTACAGAACATTGCACAACGACTCAGAGCAAGTTAAGAAACCCTGATTATCAAAAGATGGTTTACTCATCACCTTCCAATTATTCATAAAATTTCAGGCTGTCACCAGTTCAAGTCTCAGGCCACTAGTCACTGTTAAAGAAAATTATCAGCTTAACTCTACGGGACTTCTCCTTATAATTACCGTACATATTTTTTCATTTGGACTTAAACAGGACTTATGGCATCAGAAAAAGATAAGCCTTGCCTCAAGTAACTTCATGTGTCATGCTCAGACAGGAGAATGAGCCATATTAAAAGCAGAAGGACTGATGACAGACATGCAGTTCATATACACGTGTAGTTTTCAATTTCTCTGTCAATACACCACCCTACCTATCATATACATATTACTTAGGTATCTGGGTAACTTGAGTATTTTGCAACAGATGAAATAACTGCAGGAGAAATTTAAGTAAGAAAAGCAAGATCATTTTGCAGATAAAGAACAGGACAGATGCTGTGTTCAGAGAAGGCAAGGCAAAATAAAGTGGAAAAAAGCACATTAAAGAGGTATTAAAGAAACAGGGATATGGAGTCTCTTGATAGAGAAAGACAAATAACATGCAGCATTGTGTAGTTTATGTTCTTTTTAATCTGAAGTTCTACATTCCATTGATTCCTGAAGAGCAATAACTAACACAAACAGCAATAGTATGGAACTAATTTCAAAGAATTCAGAATTAAACACAGCAGGTGAGCTGTGCTTTTTAGTTATTGCCCCTTTGTCATCGGTACCTGTCATCATCTTGATAGATATCGTGGCAACTCTTAGTACTATCAAAATAATCAAACTAATCTCAAGTAGTGTTCCTCTGGGATTTCATTCTCCTCTTTAATATCATTTATCTCCAATATATCAATCTATAATTTCCATAATACAACAGCCTCCTTATTCTCATTTACTACCCAGTCATTAAAATCTTCTTTTTTTTTCATTTAATTTTCTATAAACAGAAGCATATAAAACTGGAGATGTGAGAAATTATGAAGTATCAATTAAAGAGATAGGGTGTATATTCACATCCTTTAATTATCCTCCCACTGATGCAATCTCAGGATGCAGTTAGATGATGCTGAAGAGATGAGCTAAGGTCTGCCTCAGGGTATAGGTTTCTCCTGCTAAATCCTTGCCAAACATTCCTGCCACGCCCTTGTATTTGCTCTCATTTCTGCTGGAGTTCACAATGAGACTGCTTAGAGAGCTTAAATAAGAGAAGACTGGCCCTTTCAAAAATAATTAAACCATTTTTTAAAAAAAATTATAAAGGCGTGAAAAAAGGAAAAAAACACTAGAAAATACGTAAGAACTGGGTCCACCTTTTGAGAAGCAATGTGTCATGGGATCAAGCCAGCTATGTCTTGAAATTACACCCTGAAACTTGTGATGCCATGTCAAAATAATATGGCAATTTCCTTAGAAACGCTGAAAAAAGGAAACCTGAAAAATTACATCTGCAACCTATCAATACTTGTCTTTGCAGACTTCAGAAGTGATCAGATAAGGTTAGCAGAACTCCTTCCAGCTATTACTTCACATTTATCTTCCACAACTTCCAAAGCATGCTCAGTATTTTCATTATTTTCAAATACAAGTAAAAAACCTGACAAGCAGACTGCCTCTTAGACAGAGAAAAGGCAACAGTGCTGACGCTTTTAACACCAAGGATTCATTAAACCATCTCTATTACTCACTGTCCAAAGCAAACAATTTCACACCTTCTCAAAACAACACACTTCACTGGGTCAAGGATTACACTTATCATCTTATGCCCATCCTGTCAACTGCCTCATTAGTTTCTATTAAGGACAATATTGACTAAAGAATTCCTATTTTCTAAGCCATCCTCCCTTCTAAACTAACTCACTTTCTCATCTAGAAACCTTCAGAGAAAGTACAGAAGTCCTAAAGCCTCTCTAATTATCACACAAAACTACTTCACTCTAGGCAAAACACCTGCAGCTGATGGACAGTTTTCTGATTTATGGAAATTCAGCACTTTAACATTATATAATCTCTTCTAATAAATTTCTGATTACATATGCAATGTAGGCAAAAGAAAAATTAGTCCAAATTGCTTTATGCAGCATAAACTAAAAGTCTGCATATTGTAAAAAATACAAATAAGCCAGATATTACAAAAAATGCTAATATAATGTATCATTCTGCATTTTCTAAACCAGCATATATCAGCACTACCAAAATAAATACATTAATAAAAAATGACTATTTATGAGAAAGTAGAGAAGACTGGAAATTATGTAATGCTTTAATGCATCATTAAGAACACATAATACTGATGAATATAAAGTAACTGATGACTTAATTGGCTTCACTGGGGATAATGCTGATGATGCCACATAGAGAACAAAAGAGTACAACAACACTACTTTCTCAAGTTCTTCAGATATATTTAGACAAAATAAATGTTCTAAATATACACATCTAAAAGAGTCAATTAACATAAAATCTGCCAATTCTGATTTCAATCTCTTTATTTAATACTGAGTTTTACCACTGGCTGGAGTTGAGGCTGAGCTCATAATGTGAGCAAGGGCTAAGCTTGGGAACACTTCTGTGAAGAAAAATGAATAGATGGTATTGGGATGATGCTCTAATACGTGATACAAATTTCAAAAAACTAATTCTTATGAAGGAAAGTAACTTTCAATTGTTAAAAATTCATTTACAGAAAAGCTCAAAGTGTGATGATCAAACCTCAAGACTATCTGATCAGGTCTCCTCTATAGTGATATTAATGTCATAAACAGACACCTAAAACTCATAACAGACTGTGGGGGCCTAATGAAACCAGGCTCTGCCAGAAATTTCCTTTGAAGAAACCTGACAGAGGCACATTCACTGTAGGTTTAGTCACCTCTGATTATTCCACCAACGAGGAACTAATTCCACATTGAGGGAAACAATTCTTTTAATCATTATCATAAGAGACAGTTCAGTGTAAACATGGTTTATATTACATTTTTCTCACTAAAAAGGACTTATGTTTGTAGTTTACAAAAGCCACTCCCAGTCCTGCTAAAGCCCTATCATGTAAATTCTCAAGGGACTAACACAGGCCCTGAATTTCTGTTTTTGAATCCCACCATCTTTTAACCTCATCCTAGACAAAAGTTACCTTGTTTTAGCAGAAACCAGTGGATTAAAGATACTTCATAGTGCTGACATTTATTAGGGCTGAAAAAACATAAGATCAAAGAGTTTCATGAGAGATGAAGGATTTAAATTATTAATTAGTGCTGTCACTGGAACTCGGGACTCAAGGCAGTCTCATACAAACAGTGTGGCAGCCCTCACTTGAACAGGAGTAGGTAAGAGTTTACCTCCAGGTCCCTCATCCCTACCCCCCAGCCCACAGCAGTTCAAACTACTCAGCAGCTCACCCGAGCACAGGGCCTGGACCTGACCTATGCCTGCTGGAAGGAATCACCTGGGATGGGCAACAGGGAAGGCAATGCAGAGCACCCTCCTCCTCCACACACCTCACATCTCCCCAGGGCCCACTGATGCTTATATAAAGAGAAGTTGAAGACAAACATAGAGATATCCCTTGTAAGTAAGGTGGCCTCTTACAACTGTGCACACTGACAGTCACAGGGGATCTTCTGAGAGATGCCACGGCTCAGCGAATTGGAAAATGCATTCATTGGTGCACAGCGGCAGCTGGCAAATTACTTCAGCATTTTCCCTACCACTCCAATCACGCATATATAGCCAATAAGGTACTATCCAGTAACTCCACCACATATATGTAATATAACTACATTCTATTCTAGTTTTTCTACCAAGTTTTCCAGGGCAATCCTGGGTAAGTAATACAACAGACTTACTTTCTTCAGTTTTGTCCCCTGCTATGCGAGATAATAATACTAAGTCACCTCCTTAAACTGCTTTGCAGAGTGAAGCACAGCATATACAGTGTAATGTTCTTTTTATATATTCAACTACGGAGAAAAATTTTCCCAATCTTTCTTTTAAATGCTGAGAAATTCACTCAGTAAGTGATCAATGATTCATCTTCTAGGTAGAATCCTAGTAACTTATTTTAGTACTTACTCTACTTTAACAATTTTTTCCACCACTTGGCATTTTAGTTGAACATCTAGTTGTTATTAGTTCTCTATCTAGTTCAACTTGAAGTTATTATTTTTATTAAAGAGTTACAATGCTAGAGATTTTTTAAAAGCATTTATGTACATAATTTATAACCCCATGTCATGACTTGCCTACAAAAATCAGTTAAGGAAATCAGTTGAAAAATGAGGACGAAAAAAAAGAAAGCCTAGTTGGTAACCATAAAGTGCCTTTTCATAACCCATGAATATGTATTCCTTTTCCAGCCATCTGTTATCCTCAGATGAAAAGAGTTTCATTTGTAGAACACTAATTTCACACAATTTTCAAGAAATAAAGAAAAGGTTAAGGAATTTTAGGTCATTACGGCAACATGAAACAGAGTAATTTTGAAGTATCAGTCTAAATTAATTGGCCCTAACATCAAGAAAAACTGTCCTGTGAACTGGACTGTTGCACATGTAACTTATCAGGGAGCCTGTGAACACACCACCTCACATGGGCATGGAGTAAAGCTTGGGGAATGACTAAAAAATGGCAGATTGACCGTCGGAAGCTTATGGCACTTCCAACAGATTGAACACAAAAGACAATCAAGGAGTCAAGGAGGTTTCGTGACAAGTAAAACAAATTCTGCAACTTCAAAAACAAAAGTCAGAACAGCAATTAGTCCTGTCAGTCATCCTCAGTGAAGGTTTCAGCATCATAAATACAAAAATCAAAATACACAAACCATCCCTTTTCTCGTGAGCAGCCATCCACACACATATTTATGAAATACGATGGTCAGCTATATTCATAACACACACTGCAGTACGTCATGCCAATAACAAATAGAGGTAGTTCTCACTGATCATTCAAAGATTCCCTGCTGCCTCAACATGGAAACCATGGCCAGTGAAGAGCATGATGCCTGCCTGAACAGGATTTCTCTCTATTTTGCACCATGAACTCCCTACTGATTTTTAAGGTGAATAGTAAAAGGTACTGCCTTTGATGGAGATAAATTTCAAATGCCCAGACTCCCTGAAAAAATACATTTTATCTTTGGGTACAAGTTGGAGTCACCTTGAAAACAAAAAATTCAGATTTTGAACTGAAATGGGAGAGCTGCCTTGACTGCAGGACTGCCCTCTCTCTGCAGCCGGTGAGCTCTTGTTGGCAGCACCAGCTTTTACTGTGCTCTGCTCTGTGCTCTTCTCTGTGCTCTACTGATTTCTCATATTAATAGTTAAAAAGGATAGGGACCAGAATTCATTAGAACAAGTATTTTATTAAGGATAAGTTGAAATGATGTAATTTTGTGATAGGGAAATTAGCCAAAAATGTCTTGGTTGAGCTGTTACAAATTCTACACATTTTTGTAATACTATGAGAAGAGGCAATTTGGTAAAGGTGCCCAAAAAAGTAAAGGTACAGTAAAAAAAACACATGGGCATTCAAGAAGCAGATCGAGATCACAGTGGAGATACCACTGGCGTGCCTCTCAAAACACAGACACATGCTGGGCAAGCAGCAGCCACAGATCACACTGCTTTAACTGAGGCAATCTTTTTTAATTCTTTGCCTTGAAGGGCAACTGAACACAGTGGGAGAGGATGGAAAGCATGCCAACTCAAAACATTGCCAAAAGCACAGGTTTTTCCTTTAAGTGCAATATGCAGGCTTCCCAGTGGGGGAACGCAAGGCCTCCACGCTGCTTTGCAAGGGGCTCTGGTTGGCAGCAGCTCCCTTGTGCTGTCACCAGCTTCATCTCCAGACTCACAACTCACATCAACATTTATGTGCCACAGATCAAGCCAGATCCCACTGCTGTATGTTCAGGTAAATTTATAATCAAGCTCAAGAGGGAAGAGGGTCAATGCCAGCAGGAAGACACACACATGTCAATACGCAGACAGACAGCACTTCCTCAGCTCAACCACACAGGGACAAGGTACAGGAATTCAAAGAGCACCCACTGCTTTGCACCCTACTGTATGGCAAATGTCCAAGGTGTTAATCAAATACAGAGTCAGTGGAACTTGCATCATTTTTTATAGTGTTATCAGCAAATTACTCGGCCCACTTCTCCAAAATTTTACATTAAAATAAATCCTTTCAAAATCATCAGAATTTCATGCAGTAAGAAGCCTCTTGGGATTTTATACAACTAAGTAAAATATGAGAATCTAGCCTGAATGAAAGTAGAAAATGAACATGCCAAGATGAGTTTCATTACACACATCTGATGTGCAACACATGAAATCAAATAGATTTGCCTATTGATGCAACTGTCAGCCAGAAAAAAATGACTGCTTGGCTGTTCCTCCTATAAACAAAAAAGCCCAGCCTAAGAGAATACTGCTTCACTTTCCTCAATAACAAAGTCCTGTTCACTCCGCTGCTTCTTCACCCCAGGGATTCATTTTTATCTGACAACAAAAAGAGAAATCCATCATCCAGTAAAAGGAATTAGCCCATTTCATTTCACTTTCCTGGAATACTACCACAGATGCTCAAAAGGATAGAAAAGCAATGGGTTTTATTGGAAGACAAGGGCTTGGTACCATTCATCCTGCTCCAAGGTGTAAAAAGCCAGGATTGTCCTGAAAGCACGTTACTGCACATATTACTTTAAATTTTAGGAAGGGAATGGCTGATTTCGTGTCTTTTCAGGCAAGTATGTATCTTTTAGACTCTCCAAATAGTATGCTAGGATTAAGAATGTTTTATTCCATCATTATGATCAGCAGGGGAAATAATTTTAAAAGCTGAAATGTCTCTCAGGAAATGCATTAAAAAACTGCAAATGCTACTACTTGCCACATGCAGCTGGTGACAAATACCGAGCAAAATAATTCAGAGTACAAAGCATCATTCAGCTCAATACAATCTTAAGTTTTCCATCTTCAACTACGGTTAAGGACACATCTCAGAAACATTTTGGCAAAACGAGAAAACCAAGCATTGGAGTTAGTTATCAGGGATTTTCAAACATTATGACCAAAATCCACTTGTAATGTATTACCAGCTCCAGCTTTTCCATCACGTGTCTGCATTCCTCATTGTGCCATGAGAGCTTAATCCTTCAGCAGTCAAACTGGGCACATACCAAAATAAACAGACCCCTCTTGCTCATTTGTATTCCCACTGAGTCTGCAGGCAGAGGAACACAGTGATGCATATCACAGTCTCACCCTACAGTACCCATTTCCAGTCTAGGAAAAAAAAAATCTCTATCTATGCCTGTATCATTTTAAGATAAAACTATAAACAGTCAGAATCAACCTGCCTGAAAAGCAGCAGCCAGGTTCAGGTCTCAGCCATAGAATCATGGAATTGCTTAGGCTGGAAAAGACCTCTATCATTGAGTCCAACCACTAACCCAAAAGAGCCAAGCCCACCACTAAAACATGTCCCTAAATGCCACACTGGCACATCTTTTAAATACCTCCAGGGATGGACCAGAGCCAGTGTTGGCCCATCCATTTGTATCATGCCTGTCTACCTACGTTCCCCAAGACTACATCACAGCAGTGATGCAATTTCTTCTTTGGGGATACCACCTAGGTCAGAGATTCCTCAACTTCTCACAGGGACAGAAGACGTAACAGGGCTACATTACCTCAACAAACAAGTCCATTTGCAATAGTAGATAATACCTGTAGTGTTTCCCAAGTTCTCAAAGTACAACCTCTTCCTGCTGTGAAGTAATTGAACTGTCTCTCTAGCTCAAGAAACAGAAGCTAGGACTGGACGTGCTGAATCTGGATAGTGCTGCATAATATAGAAATTATTCAGTTCTCAGTGGGAAAAAAAATAAGTCAAATTGAAGGTGAAGGAATACTACTATAGGTGAAGGAATACTACTATAACAGCAGAAATAGTCTCTGCATATGAATTCTTATCCACACTCTAGTAACACGTATTTTTTTTAAGAACACATTTTAAAGACCTTGAAGAAGATATTACAAAGCAGCAGGACAAAGTTGTACATAATTGTTATAACTCTCACTACTTACTCAGAGTGAGCTATGATAGAGAACGCAGTGTGCCCAGTAATTTCAATTTATTATACAAGCACCATTAAAACCATTGAAATATTTCTTTCAGATTTGCAGGCAACTCTACTAAAATGAATATTTCTAACCAATCTACATTTCATAACATATTCACAAGTCACTATTAATGCAATAGCTTCAGGGAAGGGTTTTGCTTTTTTTCTAAATTTCAGCCTGTTCCACTGACTGACGGGACATCCAGTGACTGCTGCCTTAGTTCAGTCTTACTGAAAGCTGAGACATATGGGCTGACTGTCATCAGATACTCACTGTGATTTTGCTAAAGGGTTTTAGCAATAAGGCACAAGCTGAAATCTATACTGTTTTCTCATATTACATAGACCCCAATAAAAAGCTTACACGTGTATAATGTCTGCAACTTATGGTAATGCATAACTGAGCCATTAACAACACAATGTAATAGCATTTCCTTGAAGAAAGCTGTCAGTGGAAGTCAATACCTGCAGTGGCATGACGTAAGTGTGAATATTTTTTCTACATTTAGAACATGTTTTTATTCCTATCAGCTGTCATTATGCTCATCAATACCTAAGCTACTGAGAGAGATGAGGAAATTCTCATTCTGATTTATTACAAATATTCAGTGAAAAAAGATAATTTTCAGTACCTAACCAAGTTAATGATCCTGGAAAATGTTTCAGTAGTTATTCTGTCCCATGACCATTGTGATATTCTCTGCTGGAATGACACAGTCACCTCGTATCACTGACTAGCCAAAGTAAAGATATAATAAAGATATCACATAGATATAATAAAGATATCACATGTACCAAATCCTTCTTTCAAAACTGCTTTATAATTATTGGAAATCTGATTATGAAAACTTGATTAAATATGTGAAATGGCACAAGACACTCCACAACAGGTAAGTCTCAGTGTAAGCACTGGCTGAAGAAGAATATTTTATGCATGTTTACTGAGTTATTTTATGCAATATAGAAGGACTTAGGGCATTTGGGGATAAAAAAGCTGTAACAAATGACATTAAAGTGGCTGAAAACATATTTGACATGTATAGAGTAGATTATTTTGAGGTAGAGTAGTTGCAATGATTGTAAATAAACTCTTGTAAACGAACTAAACCTAGAGTAGTCCAAAATTCCATTCATTCCCTTCATGTCGTTTTATTAAAGTTTTATAATAATGATAAACAAAAGATGAACCACTTATCACATGTATTCAGCATTGCTCTCAGACCATCATAAAACTCTACAGTATAGACTGTATAGACAGTATATTTTGCTTTTACCCATAGAAATTAATTTGGTATGGATACCAAGAAAGTAGTACAACATTAAAGTGCAAACAAAACATCAGATTAACAAGGACCTCATCTTGTTCTAACGTGAAGGCAATATGTTACCTGTGCAATATGGTCTCAGCCTCTTTCACCAGAGCACATGGCAGTCAGTAGCACTTTGATTCACAGGGATCTATGTAGGTGTTCAGCAATATTAGTTGATACTTCCCGCTTATCTTCATTTACACACAAAATTAAATGAAAAGAAAACACCACTTACTTGCTTTTTCCTTTGTATACTGTAGCATAGGACCCTTCCCCTAGTTTTTCCAGTTTTTCATATGAGTCTGCTTTTCCAAACTTAGGGCTTGTAGGCTAAACAAAACAAAAAAGATGACCTTTCAGCATGTATTGCACCCATAACATTAACTGCTTTGATTCAGCCTTTAGAGACCAAACATCATTATCAAGACTTACAGATGTGCCTGTTTTCAGTAGCCAACAACAAAAAAATAATTAATATGGAAAAAAATTAATATTTACTCAAATAAAATATCATTCAGCAACCCAGATGGTAGCTGCTAATATCAACCATACACTTACCTCACTGGGTCTATCAAAAAGATTTTGTTGTTAATCAAGGAGATGGCTCTGGTTTATTTTTCACATATATCACTTCATAGAGAGAAAAAGATCATTAACAACTAAAGCATCTTATCTATGTTTAGAGATCTAAACAGCAGCCTTAATCTGAACTGAACTGAAAATCAGAACTAATAGAGCTGTTTAATCTTTTTTCTTTCTTATTTTTTTAGGCTAAAGCCCATCCAGAAACACTGCTCTAAGTAGTCACTGTCCCAGTAAATGAATCATTGTTCAGAGAGGGGTCAAAATGCAACAGGAAAGCATTTAATGATGTCATCTTCTGAATTATGATTACAGTCTTCAGACTGTGGATATAATCACACCATACTTTAATGTACATTTTACATAGTTGATAAAAGTCCTGTATCCTTAATATTTGCAGCCTAAATGAGGAGCCTAAAACTGCACCAAGCTAAGCAACAATTCTTGCTCAAAGGGCCAGATAGCTCAGCTGGCCTTTGTGACAGACTGATACTTGCCCCCTTTTACACAGTCCTAACAGAGTACAACTCAACACTGCAAACACAGAAATGCACCTGATATTAAAACTTTCCATTGAAATTCTGAGAAAATGTTTTGACTTTTTTGAAGCGCATCCTATTTCCCACAGTTCCCCATTTTCCAGTTGTCTGGAAGGAAAGGGCATTTTATTTTTCCTCCAAGACCAGATGGACACTGCAAAAAAATGACCTGCAGCTGCCCTCAGCATCACCTACATATCTTTTAGACTGCAGTGCTCAGATATCCTGTACCTAAAACAACCAAAAGATCATCGAGAAAGTTTGGAGGGTCAGCACTAATAATCAAATCACACACAGTGACTGATTTGATAGTACTCCTGTTAAACACTACAAAGAAAAGCAGACAAGCAAACCCAGCATGTGCAGGGTTGAATTTAGCTGGGATGAGCCATGTGCAGCTGCACACACGGTACCCTCACATTCAGGATCCTACCTCTGATTTACAAAAAGTATTCATGTATCAGTTTTTTGAAAGGAAACAAACGTTGCAGTACAGGGCACATCTGTGTGTAAATTCTTGTTAAACCATGGTTGAAAGTTTTAAATCAACTGACCCTAAAAATTGGTTCTGTTTAAACAGACAGGGGCGTCCGTCCTAGGTCAGCTGACTTGGTGCCTCATACTTGTCCACCACACCCAATCAACCATTAGCCAGAAATGCAAAGATTTTCTTTACTCAACTATTCTTCATTTGTTCTACGCAAAAATTCTGGCACTTTGGCAACTACACACCTTTTTTGATATAAACATTCCAGCTTTCTATCGAATGGCATAAAGACATACATGTGTATGTTTGCAAAATTGAGCCCTTTTGCCTCTCTCCAATACAAAGAACAACCTGTTATTTTGCTATCCAATTCCTAAGTATTAATAGACTTACACAAACTTGTCAGTTCAAAACTCTCAGATCTTTTTCCTGCTACATTATTTGGAACACTTCATTATAGATAAGGCAGTAATATTCTTGGTTTCCAATCTGTGCTTAAAAAGGCATTCTGCCTGGTTAAAAACAAATTTTAGGATTTTTTAAATCACAGTTTTATTACAGATGTCACTAATAGAGGTGACTAAAACATTTATTCAAGTAGCTGTCTCATTTAACTATCCAATTATGGACTAATGCAACATTAAAAAAACTTCAGGAAAAAAGTGATTAGATGTTAAAATGTCTTGCATCTAATGAAGAGGGAGCACAAAGTATTTCCTAAACTGCAGGCTGCAATGAACACACAGTGAATAGCTTTGTCTGGAGTGGAAATGCTGCCCTAGTTAGCAGTGAATAGCTCACTGTTGGCTTCTCATAGCAAGACAGAAAAAGGACAGGGTTTATACATGTGTTTCACATCCATTCTTATTTTCACACTGAGATTTACTTTTATTCTCTACCTCTGGAAACCATAATCTAAAGGTCACAACGACTTGTAAAGCCTTAAGATCTTGAGAGGAAACAGGATGCCTTTAATCCATTACCACACAGTAAATCAGCAACAACAATTATTTCTACAACCTCAAGCTCATTTCTCTGTCGTCCAGCTGCCAGAAGCACAGACTGAAAGTCATGACTTTTGACTCATTCTCCTCCTGGAAGTTGCTGCATCCTCACCAAGAGTGGGCAAAACTCTAAAAGCTGGCATTGGCTGGATCAGGAGGACAGTTCATTCCTGAGGGTACAAGAGAGAGCCCTGTGCCCTGGGCTCAGCTCTGTGGCAGCAAGGCTGACCTGCCACCCACCCCACACAGCCCCCACCCCTTGTCCAGTGCCTGCTCACGCTGGGTACGAGCCCAGAAACAGCCCAAACCCAACATTTGAGCCACTCCTGCCCTGTGTGCAGCAAAACCACCGGGCAGACACCTTCCCCTTGCCAGGTGACAGCACCTCTGCAGTGGAGCTCAGCTCTGCTCCAGCTGCACCGCCGGATTGGATGGCCCAGGTTCTCCACTATCAGATCTCCCTTTGCAAAAATTGACGTTGTTTTTCCTGGCATCTGTAATCTTTAAAGGCTTGCAATTTTTGAAGGCATGTGGTGTAGAAAAGAACTTCAGAGGATTTTATCAAAAAAATTTAAATAAATTCTGAGGCAAAATAATATATATATTAATATATATAATTTGCATGATACTTCTTAACAAAACACCAAAACACTCAGCATATGCATTTACTTTAGAAAATGAAGGGACAGATTAACCATTTCCCCAACATTTTCTCCATTTTTTGAAATGAAATCTCATACATTAATTCAAACTTCTAATTACAAATTGCCTACATATTAAGAAGTTCAGATGCTTCTTACATTTCCTTTTCTTTCTGGATAATAAAGGAGGTGAAGACTGACTGAAATAATGCAAAAATAAGAAACTTTTCAAAACTTAAGTTTTAAGCTTAAAGGAATCAAAATAAAGGGCTATGGAAGGAATCTAAATAATTTGAAGTTCCACATGACTGCTGAAAACTATAACCATTTAAGCCTACTTTCCTTTATTATTACACTCCCCCATTCATCTGGGTATTTTTTCAGCTTCATGGACATGAATTTCATTACTCAGGTTTCTCTACATTAGTTTATCCTTTTCAACCATTTCTGTTTAAAAACTATGCCTTGTTACAGTGAGGTTGGTGTCTTTTTCAGTAAATGCTAATATTAAAATCAAATATAGAAAATTCACTTTTAAATACAATTTCTTCTTCCAAAGTATTTTATTCCTTCTGATAAAATACATTTACACAGAGATTTGTATTTGTTACATCACAGGAGTCCCTTACGGTGCCTGGGATGTTGTTGACTGAAATACACATCGTGAGTGAGACATATCCAGAGCACATCAGATGTACAGTGCTTGCATCAGCCACTGACAGACATCACAAGCAGCAGACTCACAAGAAATTCCCCTGTATTTTACATAACTGATGCAATCCCCAATTTGACCCAGACAACATTTCTCGACGGAAGAGTACTGGTTTTAGCTGAACACATGTATTTTGGTAAGTTTTTTCAAAGCTTCTTTTTGAAGATCTACCCTTACAGTACTTCTATAGCTACTATTTTTCCTTTTCTCTTGCTCCTTCTTACTGCTTTTTAACCCTCTAAAACACTAACAGAGAATCACAGGATTATTTAGGTTTGAAAAGGCTTTAAAGATCACCAAGTCCAACCCTAATCCTAACACTGCCAAGCCCACCACATATGTCCCCAAGCACCACATCTATACATCTTTCAAATATCTCCAGGGATTGTGACTCAACCACTTCCCTGGGCAGCCTGTTCCAGTGCTTGAAAACCCTTCTATGTACTAAACATCATTGGGACTAAATAGGTATAACAAAGCCTGCTGCTACATGTTAGAGCTCTGCATTTGCTTCAAACCCCCCCCCCCCAACTTACAAAGCTAAGAAAAAAACCTAAACACCTAGTGCATATGTCACCAAGACTGAACTATCAGCAAAAAAGTTAAATAGGCAGTAAACAACCAGTCAACAAGAAATTGATACAACTGGAAAACTCACTGCAAAGTGAACTTCCACGCTCTGAAGAAATCTTTCAAAGAACTCAAATGGGAAAGCTAAATGAATTACCATGACAAAAGGGGGTAAAGGTCCTCATGCCTCTGAAGAACATAGTCCAAGTCACTGTGAAAGTCAGCATAAGTTGTGGTAGATCATGTTATCCCCAAGAGGACATTGGCAACTGGAGCGTAGAACAGTGCAGAACTTTCCCTTCAGGAAACTCACTGGGAATTTCACTTGTTTGCCTTCATGTTTCACTTTCCTTGAAAACAGTTTTCATTAGGTAGCTTTCTCATTATAAGCCTACATTTTTCCTAGTGCTAGTTTAGTCTAAGAGCACCACTGAGCACAGGGAGTGTGCATTTTTAGCAGCATGGCTTGCAGAAACCGAGATTAGATGTTTTTTCCCCTCTGGTTAAGGAAATACAGATCATAGTAACAAGGATAGAAAGAGTATGCCAAAATGTTGAGTACAGAAATAGAAGAAGCTAGTATTTCAAACTGACGTGAGAGTATTAAAAATAACAGAGGAAAAAAGAAATGAGAAGAAACTGTCTTTTCTGACCACGTAGTTTCAAATGGCCATTTCATTGATACAGCCTGTAGGACAGATAATAGGCTTCATCCTAGAACTAGCAGTATGAATCCTTGACTACACTGCCACATGAATACCTCTATTTCTCAGAATTTTTCAAAATCTATGTAATAAAGAAAGCTTTAATGGAAAATTACACTGAAAATCACCTGACTATTCCTATAGAAGCTGTGTGGGTTATGTTCTCATGCATTTTTCATAACTGCAGAACAGCTTGTGAATGTCACAACCGTCACACTCCCGAGTCTAAGTTTTAAATAGACCCTTTTTTTTAACTGCAGGATATTAAACTTCAATATAGAACTATCATTAAGAGAAAAATATTATTTTCACCGTACCTCTGTAAATTAAAGAAAATCAAAAGCGAATAATAAATTCATTGCTAGAAAAACATGAAAGTAAAAGGTAGGCCAAGAAGCTCAACCGAGATTAAATCAGAAGAATGAAAGACAATCATTATTTTTTAACCATTTTGTCGTCTTCTTTGTCACAAGAGTAAACCTTCTTTCACAAAACCATATGCAATTTTCACACTAATTGCCGGTCGTATCCAACTTATAATGATAGGCCAATTTGACCATATCTTGAAAGATGGAATGTTTTCTAGGGCAATGTTCAAGGGATACAAAGATGTTCAAGAATCCAAACCAAGCCTCAGTCTTTGTTCTCCCTCCCTCTGATCCCATTCTGTTGCTTGCATCTTCCTACCCCTTTAACACATAGCCATAAATTAAGAGCAACCTGGGCAGAAGCAACCATAGAGCTCTCTGCGAAGGGGCTGGATGCAGTTTTTAAAGCTGTTCACTCATTCTCCAGGCTATTAGAGCACAGGAGCTGGCTCAACTGCCACATTTTATCTGCCTTTTCATCTAGAGAGTATCCCTCAGGTTAACGATTATTAACGCTTCCTTTGTGCCAGTAAAGAAAATTCCACCCTCTACACTGAACTCTGAAATTATCTTACCTCCATAAAACATATCAACCAGGAAAGATGCAGTTACCCTAGTAATTAACAGGTTCCTAACTGGAGAAGGTTGCATATACTTGAAGAGGAAGAGAGGCAAGAATGGCACAGCAAGTGTTTATATGGGCAGACAGAAATGATGCCTTACTTTCGGAAAAAATCCTGACATTAGTGTCTATTTTAGAGCTAGATTTCTTACACAACTGATTTGCAAAGTGCTAACAGTATCAGTAGGATCATTACAGGATTCATGCCTTTTTGCTTGTACTTTTTGGAGGAAAGCTGCATGTATCAGGACTAAAAATTAATTAAAGTTACAGAAACTGAAGAAAGGCTGCTCTCCCAAAAACAGTGAAGAGAGAAAGCAGTAAAGAATTGCGTATCCAATTATTTTTATTTGAATGTTTGGGCTTTTTACATTTATCTGAGTTAGCAGAACATTAGTGTTCTACTTGATTTTGTTTTTAAAAAGTAACTGACAGGTAGGAACATACACCTTAGCATGACATTTAAATTCACTACCAGGGAGCTTAAGCTATTCAAGGAGAACAAACTGATGTGTATCACTACATAACTAAATCTTGAGCAGATGGCTAGTTTATACAGCTTGCAATATGCTATTTACATATGGTGCAAAAGTACTATTTTAGTGCATAAAATGTGTACTCTGAATACACCAAAACTTTAGCTTGAACTGGAGAGTTTGATCATGTGTCTAAAGAGCACGGATCTCAACATTTTCAGATAATTAGAGTCAAACCATCTCTTAACACCAGCTATTTGGGGAAGAGTGGCATGTGTTTGTTTTTCAGTTGTGATTTTTTTATTTTTCCACTTTATTTTGTAGTATTACCTTTGCTTCATTTACGGAGAAAAGAAAAGCATTTTCTTGCCATGTTAGACAAAGGACTCAGCATGAGATTTTTAGAAGATAGATACAGACAGAGAGGGAGAGAGATGGGTAAGTACACAGAACTACAGCTATATGTATATAATGTATATATGTACATACACACACTCATACTGTGTTGGGATGGATCAGAGAAAAGGTTTGTCAAGACAAATTTCCTTCTAACAGTGGCTGACAGGCAACGCACAGGCAGGCAAACACCGACTTCATACCTCCACGTTATCCACTACTCCGATGTGATAAAGGAATAATTCTGTTCTGCTGGAAAATTCATACCACAATAACATACAATTTCAATCAGCTTCAGCAGTTCGGAAATCGCTCTCATAGAGGTTTTCTTATGTTCAGAGTAAGGGGAGAAGGTGGAAGGATTCTAAGTGTAAAAACTAAGCTTGTCATACAAAAACAAAGAAACAAAAAGTGCTAAATTCTGTCTGTACACTACTGCACTAATCAACTACGCAGGAATTCTACCAGGTTGCAACAAGGTGCAGCATTAACTGCAGAAAAATAATTCATGTTCAAAAGTAAGAGATTTTTATTTTCCAAGTGACAGTCTGTGGGAGGATCATGAAGCTCCAGCTTCCCCAAACTTCTGTGTGTGTTTCATCTTTCTCACCACAAAGTGCAGAGCATTTCAAAGGTACAGACAATACAAAATGGGCAACATACCACCTGCGGAGTATTTTGTGATCTTTACCAAACACTGAAACTGATACCTGTCAGAGAGGTGATAAAGCTGCTGAAATTAATCAAAGCAGAAACTAACACCCCAGGGCATTATAAACAAGGTCTTTCAGGTCACATTCTAGAAAGTGTTATTTTTCTGAGACAAATAAAGGACTTTTACCTGAGCAGAAGCAGTGAGTGATATGGAGACCGCAAGCCTCACCCATGTACCTTCTGCAAGACATCATGTCCACACCTGATGGCTACGGAGGACTTTAAATGATGAAAGGAAAAGACTAAATGGAAGCTTATCTCTAATTCAGTTCCTCTACTAATCAAGCAAAGAAAGTGCAAATTGAAGGTAGCATATCTCTATCAGAATATCTTAAAATAAAGATTACAGGAAGCAGAGCCAAAACTGAAACATAACTCCACAACTGCAGCCCGTATGGCCCAGAGGGCATAGCATGTTCAAGATCATTTAGAGAAAGTGAAATGCTCATTCAGACTGGTATAACCCGTACCAGAGGAGAATTTCCAGAGAACCAAATATGAACTCAGTAAGGGAAAATATGCAGCTGACATGAAAGAAAAATACGTAATGATCAGAAGAGCAAGTAGCAAGGGCATCTGCTAGGCAACATCAGGGCTAGAAAAAAAAGATGAAACCCTAAACCCTTTGTTAATTCAAGTATAATTCAAAACCTCAGAATGATACATTTCTGCAACTAACCACACAGGCATCACTCAATAAAATGTGCATCAGGGCATCTACTGCCTGAAGCAATGTATTCAGGTTGTGGGAATGGGAATGAAGCATCTTGATCGTATCTCTGCCTTGGATGGCTGAACTCAGGCCTACCAGGCTGGACCAGGTGTGACCTGATCAGCAGAGGGCTAACACCACATTTTGTTGTGAACTGCTCTTCCCTCTTCATGGGCATGAACACTTTCATTATTCCAAGTGCTCTTCCTTGTAAGGAAAAGTCAAAAATTACTAACAATGCTTCCAAGCAGAAGGAAGAACTGAGCTCACCAAACAGAGCTATAAAAATCAGAGAGAATTACAGGAAGTTGAGAAATGAGAATTGTATTACAAGAAATTCCTTTGCACCTCCTGTATCCAGCAAGTCTGTGTGAGTCAGCATAGATGAAGATAAACAAAAGCATATGTTTAGCTAGGGCTCTAACCAGCAGCACACTAGTAGAGGAACCATTAATGTCATTTACATAAGAAAATACTGGGATCATAGGAGATTGTACGGGTGCAGTAGAGTACCAGCCCTCTGGAAAAGAACAAGATGCCAAAAACACAGTTTCAAAAACATCTGCTTCAAAATTCTAGAAGCAAAGCAACTGAAATCCTTCAGCGTTAACAAAAGAATGTCTAAAACACTAACAGAAATTAGTAATAGTTTCTAAGAGGAACAGCAAAGATGAGGAGTGAGTTAATACCACAAAATACTTAAGATTTTTTTTAAAAAGTCATTTAAATTAATAGTTGTGGTGCCAAAAAATAATCAGGCATCACAAACAAGTAAACACAGTGCAAATAGATTCATCCATTCTTAATGATTGTAAAAGTTTTATGGTAAGAACTCCTTGTCATGGACTCAGATGGAATACACTAGAGACATCTTTGGCAGCAGCTATATAATGCCAAGTGATGATGAAAAAGCAAATTTGTTTTTGCTACAGATGGTTACATTTTAAAACGTAACCTTTTCTAAAAAGGACAGTCCCCTGGAGGCGTGACATCTTACCGGCTAAATTCACATGGGTTAAACACAGCTCATCTACAGAAAATGAACCTCCTGTCATTTCTCGTTAGAAGTCTGACAGGCTTCAGTCAAACTTTTCTAGGGAGGACAGAAGATGTCCAGAAGATAGACCAATACAATGAAAAGAAAGAAAAGAAAAAAGAAGAGGCAATCAACCTTTTAAATTGTTTCGCACCAAGATTTGAATAAATAAGATTTGAAGTGTTACATCCGTTCTACTTAGATCTGTAGTCTTCAACTCAAAGGTCACATTATTATGGATTTTTCTTGCCAAAGCATAACAGAAATAGTTTTTCAATAGTTTTGAAGGTCTTTCGGGGGAAATCTGTTCTGGGCATTATTCATGAAAGCTATGACATTTTATTTATCTATTTTCTTTCAAAATACTTGAGAATAAAACTATTATGATGTGTTCCCAAACCCTTCTCTGTTGTTTTTCTCTCTTCCCTCTCTCTCTCTGTTCACAGAGTTTCTGACAGGGTAATAAATGTTATTTTTACTACTTGATTTTGAAAAGAGAATTATAAAATGTAAACAAAATCTGTCAAATCTGATCTGTTTCTCTAAAACCAAAATCTAAAAATCAAAAAGGCAATTTATGCGGTTTCTTCAAATTCATGGGAAAGAAGTCCTCTTCACAAATAAGCAATCCTCTGCCAAATTTGCTGCATAAACATTATAGCAGCTGTAATGACATACCAGGATAAGGAGAGGAAAATGCTTAGAAATCGTGTAAGACATCCTATTTCATAATTCATATTCTTTTTCAAGTTCTATTTTCTGATTTTATTTTATTAATAACACTACAAATATTTATGGAAAACATATTTAATAGCAGCTATGACCTTTTTCTCTGTTGTTTCCAAGTAAACAATCCCTTCTTAACCAAGAAAACATTAATCTGGTGCCTCTAAATCCACCATTTGGTACATGTGGAGGTATCAGAACTGTGCACTTACAGAGCTGGGGCTGGAGTGCCGCCTGACTTTAGGTGATTCCTTCCCTGCAGATGAAGTTTTGAAGTTAATGCAAGCGTTGTTCTCTGAATGAACCCTCTTCACTTGATTAGCTGGTTTCTCAAATGGATCAAAACTACTCTGTGTCCTCTGAACCCGAACTTTTTTATCCTCAGGAATTGTATCCAGAGGTTTGATCACTGAATCCATTCCCTGGCAGTTCCGTGTAGACATCTTTGTGACACATATCTGAAAAGAAAAAACATAATTTGTTGACTCTAACAGGCTTAAAGTTGATATCATTCCATGCCAGCATCAAAAAAGGCAGTGAACTTCACAAGCATTCACTTTCTATTTCTATGTTAAAATTGAAAACAACACGTGCATTTTACATAGGGGACACACACCACAGTAATAACTATAAAAAGCCTATCTTTGTACAATGCACTAAAAGATCCTGAAAAAGGAAGGCAAGAGGGGAACGTACATAAATTCAGACATTTGTGTATTATTGTACAATGTGTTCTTGGCAACAACGCCACTCACTTCTCTCTCCAATCCAGCCACAGATATCCACAAGCAGTATTGATTTCCATTTGTTCAAAATTGGATGAGACTAAACTAAAATAAATGATGGTAGTTTGTGTGTGCACTGGCTGGTGCTGGCTTTCCAAAGATTCAATACCGGTATATTATTGTATTTTTAAATAATGCTTATACAGTGTTATTATTATTATCACCATATGTCCCAGAAAATCAAATCAGCAAATCAATTCCCAGGCACTGAAACGTGAGACTGCACCTTAATGGCACACTAAAGCACAGAAGTTCAATTCTTTGTTACTGTGAGATATGACTCTGCCAAGCTCCAAAGACTGCCACTTGCTGCTTGAGCTATCAAAATATGCTGTGTTTAGTTCAAAAGCACAAAATGAGCAGAACAGCAGCTTTAGATACTCCAGTCCTGTACGTTCCTGGTTTTAATTTCAATACACTCCAATACATATGACATTTTTTAAAATTACACTGTTGGTGAGGGGTTGTGTCTGAGACCTCAGCTTCTGTTTTCACCCATAAGAGACTTGACTTTTACTTGGAAAGAAACAAAATAGTTTCAGCTTTCAGGCTACAGGGGAAAGTTATGAAGTGTGACACAAGCAGACCCAAGAGGCTCCCTGAATTGTAAGGCAAATCGAAGTAATCTACAATGTACTTTTTCCATGACATTTGCATGTGTTTAAGGATAGACAGTGTTAATTTGCTGTCAATTGAACTGTTCACATAAAAACAATTTAACAAGCATAATATTCCATTCAAGCACCTATAATTGAATCTAATTTTTGAAAATGTGTCATCTTAAAACAGTTAATATAAAAAAAAAGAAATTACTCTTTAATCAGGAGTCTTCCCTCCTAACCCAAAGTATCTCCAAAAACTTCTCCAATAAATTATTCTTTGCCATCTTCCCAGAGCAATTTTGTGCCTTGAAATCCAACTTACTTCAGTTGTTTACAGAAATACTGGGTTTATAGAAATACAGAGACTATACCTTGTGGGGTTTGGCTTTTTTTCTTTTTTTTATGATCCACTGTAACAGCAGATGAAAGATTTCTTTTCTACATTAAAAATTTAAAGTCTGTTTCCTGCACTGAGCCATCTGGACAAATGATCATATACCAGGCCAACTCTAATGAAGGACATCACTACTGTAACAAACCAGGCATTACAAGGGTTCGAATTTCTTCTCACTAGAGTGATTCCTCCAAGACTAGAACTTCACCATGTTATAACTTCCTTGAGAAAAGGAAAAGACCCCCTTCATTCCAAATGAGAATTCTTTTTTGGGCTAAAATTAAGACAATTATGTAATTTTGGCCTGTTACTTCAGAGAGAAAAGATAAAGAGCTGCTGCACAAAGAGTTTTTAATTAGTCTTGTAAAACTAATTGGTTTCTTTTCCCTAAAACAATTCACATGCACAGACATGTATCCACATACTTCCCATGGTCATCTCCATGTTCTTGCAATGCTTGCTACCAACAAAGATGTTTTAAAATAATGTAAATTGAAATTACCGTTAATATAGCAGCACTTCCATGTTGCTTAATCAACATGGATGCAAATAAATCAGTATTTTTCAGCATTTGAAACCCTACGATCTAGAAAGCAGGGGCAGGAGATACGGACAAAAAGTTCCGAAGTGATACTTGTCTTCCCTTCAGGTTAACAAGGCACCTGTAGCACATTAAAATATTTTGAATACACAGGTATAAACATACCATAATGTTAATAATGCCATGAATGCTGCTTCTAGGTTCTTTTTCCACTGGAAAATATCCATGTCTAGTTCTAATGTGGGCCATGTAAGCATTTGTTACTATTGCCTTGACTGGAAGCAGTAATAGTTTGGAATTAAATATTGAAGGGAGGCACTTTGGCCTTCAGGCCACTTGACTGAATCTGGAGTAGGATAAAAATCCCCACCATCATCTTATAATAGCCAACTTCCAACTTGCAGATGACTAAAACCAAGAGGAGCACCAACCAGCTCCCCATTCAGAAGTCGAACACTTTATTGGATGCACAGGCTGGACACCACTGCGACCTGTGGAAATGTCTGAGGACTGCAGAGACATGCAAAAGTAGAGGCTGCTCATCATGCCCATCTGCCTGTTCTGCAACTGCAGCACATCTCCTGCCAGAGCTGACAAGGGGTTTAATTAATCACTTTTCTCTCACCGATACCAATATTTCCTTGGCAGAAATAAAGCATTCCCTCCAAATGGCTGCTGACCAGAGCGCACTGTTGAAGCCAACAAAGCTAAGCTTATGCTGCTGTTGAAGGGTACACATTTCCAAACTGTCTACCCTGCCTATACAACACTGAAGAGAAACAATATTTAAGCATTTGTTTTACATTCTGCCATTGATAGGCCAAGTCCATTGACAGGCCAACTTCATCCTGGAAATCTGTTCTGTGAAATCTGAAAGGACCAGGTCTAAAAGGTCAGCACTGAGCACTGGCTGTAACCCACTTAAGGACACAATAAACTCATTGGTGGTTTCATGTTTCCCTCCATCAGCAAGGCTAAGCTACCACAGTAGAGCAGGTTTTGCCCCTGGTCAGCAGGAGTGCTGACAGGCTGCTCCTGTGCTCCAGCTAAGGGTACAACTTATTCTGTAGTGGCTTATCATGCAAAAAAGCAACAGTGTGCTAAGCAAAACTGAAACATTGCATATTTTGGAAATCTTCCTCTGCATACAAATGATCATAGATTTCACCAGCTTGACCACAACACTTTTAGGAACATTATGGGTTTGAAGTTTTTTTACACTAATTCAGCCTTTTAAATATCATTTTCCCTTACACTGCATAACTGCTGCTTATAAATTCCAACCACTCAAGGTATATGTACAAATACTTAGCATCAGAAGGTGTTAGACTTGTAAACCAGTGTCTACCACCCGGTAGCTCCTTGCTGGTAGTCAGGAGAAGCCTAACACGCCTTCTCATTTCCAGATTTCTTTTTGCATAAGAGAGTTAAGGACCATTTTCCAGTGAAAGCACAGTATTTGTTGTAAAGAACACCAGTTCATTTTCAGAATCTTTTAGATGCTCCCGTGTGATCCTCTGAGATAGTCAGACTTTCCCTCTAAGTACATTCTGCCATTTCTAAGACGGGACTTTTCTTTTTACCTCAATTCATTTGTTCTATCTACATAAGCCATAGGTTCTTCAGAGTGGGCACTATTCTCTGACTAACCCTTCTTTTACACACAGAACAACCCTTGTGTACTTCAATGAAGATGACAATCCAGAAAGTTGGGGAAACTATCTTTTTCCAATGCAGCCTCAAAACTGGATGATTTTGTTGAATATCTGATTTAGCTACAGTTACCAGAATAAAAAACAAAGTTAAACAAGCCCTTACATATAGGAAGTCAACCTCTATGATTCATTAGTCCTCCCTACCTATGCAATGCTGTACTTAAAACAATGGAGCCCAGACACTCACTGAGATGCTGTACATGCCACCACAGTCAAAATCTGGTGCTACATGAAAATGTGATGCTCAATGGCACCTTAACTATTAAAAGTACTGACCTCAAATGTATGTAGAGACAATAGAAGTGATACCTTGTTCTGTCATATAAGAGATGATAATTATGCTTTATAAAATGCAATCAAGAGGAAGAAGCTTTCAGTATGAATACGCTGTGCATTTAAAGAAACCACTATCTAGCCAGCTGCATGAGTCACTAAGCAGTTTTAATTGTCATTTCTTTAAAGCAAGTCATCATATAAGGAAACATTAAGGCATGTCAACACGTAAAATGATTCCTTCCCCTTCAGGAGTTACTGCCATGATTTTGTGTTTCTCCCACAACAAACTACATTCAAGGCATAATTTTCTGAGGTACAAACTATTTCCAAAACTATTTGGCTTTTAAAAGTAGGGCAATGGAACCACAGTTATCTCTTTCAGATGGGGTATTTTTGCCAGCAGATCTCATAATTATGGGGATCAGAGGTATGGGATCTTCATTTATGCCTTCACTCTTCTTTACAGGAAACATGATTTAAAAATAAGCCAACCAACTTAATACACTTAACGGCTATAAATTATTACAGGTATAACATGGAATACACAGAAAAATCTGCATCATGTATGGATTGTTCAAGCAAACATTACTATCCTTCCAAACTTCGTATCAGATAGAAAAGTCTCAAGGGATTCACTGGACTATTCACCACTCCTGACTTTGGGCATGTTAGGTGGCCCCAGACAGGAAAAATAAGAGAGGAAATAGCTGCTTTGTCACCAAGGTTCCAACCTTGCAGGAATCCCAGTACCTCAGAGAACCATGATGAAAAATGGATGTTGGCAAAAATGGCAAGGGAGGGGCCGAGACAAGGAGCAGATGATATTTAAAAAAAAAAAAAAAAAAAATTCTAAAAGGAAAAAAAGGTAAGACAAAACAATGGGAATAGATGTATGGTATTCACACCAGAGAATTCCACATGAAGAACATTCACCCCAAAGTCTCTGCTTTGGTTCTAAGACAAAAAGGCTAAACTAGCCTCCAACACCTGTCTCCCTTTAATGAGTTTTTCTCTTCTAAACAGAAAACAGAGTGGTCCTACAGAAACTCCTTTTTTGTATTTGAAGTTACTCTTTGGAAAAGCACTTCCAAAGCAGCACTCAGAAACTGTCCAGGGACTTGGTATCTTGTGGGAAAAAAGATATAATCTGGAAAATAGCAATGACTATTCCTACTCAGTGAGGCAACAGTATTAATAGCTGAGAGTCCCTGACCCCAAATCTGATTTCCAGATCTTGGAAAACAGATCCCTGTCAGCCCAGTTGTGGTCCAACAGAAGCACCTCTCCATGAGCATCCTGCCCATTACATTTCTCACATATGGATCATTAATGTCAAATACATAACTGTACCTCCCCAAGTTGTCTCACATCCTGCTGCCAAGCCATATACATTCTCCACACTCTGATGACTGAAATAAACCCACTTTTAAAATTTGTCCACAATTATTTACTCAGTCTCAACTAAAAACATAAGACAGCAGCTTGATATTAGAAGTTATTTTAGTGTTTCTCTGTGGTTTTATTTATTTAAGGTAAAAAGAGACAGAACATTAAAGAAAGAACTCCTCATGTTAGAACCACAAAAAAGCACAACGTAGTTTATACTTTGCCACTTTCTTAGTTGCTGATCAGAATCTGAAGACAATGTAGGACAGACAACAACACAGTTTGGAGAGTATTTTTTTCCCCCTGCTTCTCCTGCCCAGTCTCACAATCAGTTTGAGAAGATCCCAAGGCTGCTCTAGGATAAAGAGGCTTAGTCATCATTACATCAGTATGGACCGTGGGGCTACAGCCTCCACCCTAACATCATGGTACTTATCATATCTCAAAACATAATGTTGGCATTTAGCCAATTTTTTTCCCATAAAGAATATTGCTGAAGTTAAGAGACTGAAATCACAAGAAGAGTATTTTTGCTCCATGTGTAAAGCTCCATAATAAGCCCCATTAAATAAACAAAAATCAGTAAATTATTAATGGAACCATTTCTAAACAAAGATGCCTCTTTGAATCACCTTATATCTCATTTCAAGCAATACTCCTTAATCTGCATGTGGGATTAATGTGAAAATAATAAATGGTGCATCAGATGTAGTTACTGTGATACAGTTTCAATGCAAGATTTTTTCACTTCATCAACGTCAGCAAAATTAAGAGGTCCCAAAGAGACAGGATTCTTAGAATTAAAGGTTGCTAGACTAATTCATTTACTGTTTAAAGTCATATAGCACTGAAAGAGTGAGACTGATCAGTTAAACCATGCAAGTAATTTACAGTCTTACAGTTCATGAATTTTAAAACAGTCATGAATGACCCCGGAATTAATCACCTGTTCGGGTACTTAGTAAAATACAGACTGTCCCATATCAGTGGAATTTATTCACATGAATAAAGATATCCTCAGTAACAAAGAACAACCAGTTCTGGTAGAGCAGATCAGAATCCTACCACACAGAAGAAAAAGGTTTAAAATGCTTGTATAGTGTAAAGACACCCTGCTCTGAAGCTCATCACATCTTTCAGGAAGATGCATTATATCTGGGTTTTAATTCCTACATTTACCATCCTACAAATGTTTGGTTTGGTCATCCAGTGGCTATGGACTTCTCTAAAATATCAAAAGAATTGCCAACCATCTACTATTTTCTATCGGTCACCGCCACTGTGTAAATCCAGGGGAAAAGTGACTGGTTGGGTAAATACCAGAGTGAACATCCAAAACTGCTACTGAAAAATCTGAATGAAATATCTGAATTCCACGCATTTGCACCATTCCAGGAGATGTAGTATGAAAGGACCAGATACAGGGAAACCCAAGATCTAGCATGCAGCAAGAAAAAATTAAAACTACTGAGTGATGGGAGGTAAAGAAGTCACTTAACCTCTCCACAATTCCATTTTTCTGTTCACAACAGTGATCCTGCCCCTATCACAAGCAGAAACTGGGAGCGCTAATTAAGTTTGTAAAGCACTTGGGCTTTTTAAAGTGAAATGTTATGAAGATATAGATTATAATTTGTACAGCCAAAGCCTGCTGGAAGTAGCGCAACAATCTCATTATTACAGACAATAAGACTTAGCACTTGCATTTAGTTGAGAGATGTATAAAGAAAAAAAAATATACTTATGTGACTAGTGATTCAACAGCTGAATTGCTGAGAACGTAAGTCTGCCATTAATTTTCACTGGAAAAATCCTATCTGGATATGAGTTTTCATTACCTTTTATAAGCATGTTATTTTCTATCATGCTTTGGTACCATGGCAATTGAGAACACAAGTCATCTGCAGATTCTGGCATCCCCGGAATTTGACATTTGCTACTTATAAAACACAGTTTGGGAATGTTCTGGAGTATTATAAGCAGCTTTGTTCAAAATAAAAATGCAGCTATCTGCAGATTCATTCTCTTTGCAGAACAAAGCAATAGGGAGGCTCTTTCTCATTTTAAACAAAATTCTTGCCTGCTTCGTCTTGGCCCATCTGCTAACACTCTCCACCCTCCCCAAGAGAGGGTCAGCAAATGACTGCTGCACCCATAAGCAGAAACATGCACAGGTTGAGAAGAGAGCTCAGTTGGTGAGAACTCTACAACACAGGAAAAGATCCATGAAGAACAAGAGATGAGATAAGGGAGCGAATAAAATTGTGAAAGGGGAAGTAGAGCATGTAATGCTGCACGACATCACCAGCCAGCTCATACCGGAGCTACCAGTGCAATCAGGCTCATACTTGAAAGAGGTCCTTGAACACACTCACCCCTCTCTGTAATCACCTACACCAGCCCTTTGGTCTGAACACTCGATGGGCACAGCTAAAAGAAGCAGAAAGAGAACTTGAGCAAGATAGAAAAAAAAAGGGGGGGGAGAGTGGGGGAAGGAAGATGCAAGGAAAAAATGGTTGTAAAATAAGACACTTCTTTTCTTCTCCTGATGGCCTCTCTCTGTGTCCCAGAACTGTAATTCATATTCTTGGGTAATATTTATTTAACTTTAATTGGATACAGAGATTGCTAGCAATGCTAGATATGCACTAGCAAATGTAACTGAAAACAGAGCTCAGAGACTGGAAATGGTATCTGGGAATATGGTGTGTTCCTTGCTGTACCTATCACAAACTTATGCATACACCTCCCACATTTGAGCCCATCTCAAAGGCACTCGCCCAAAATGGCCATTTTATTTCCGAAGTCAAAGCTGATGTTAAACCAACTGTCACTGTCATATGGAAGAAGGCGAATATAAAAAGGTCACTGAAGTGCCAGATGGGAGAATTTTTGAACTAGAAGCTCTGACATTAATTCTCTGTGTTTGTCTGAAACACTGAACTCAATGAGCAGATTAAATGTCTGTGCCTGAATTGCCAAGAGAAAAAAAGTCACTCTCACAGAAAGATCAACTGATCAGGTAGGAATCCCAGTTTAATAAAAATGTGAAAAGATTTTTACCTGCATCAAAGAAAATAAGATTTTATACTAGAAGTTAAAACTGGTTACACAATTCTTTCCTTTGACCACCAACACACCAAGAGCTGCAATATAGTACATATTTATTCTGCTAACTTGATACCTAAATATTAGCATAATTCCTGAATCCAGCACAAACCTGAAATCAGGAGTTATTGAAAATGATTTTAGGTCCCATCAACATGGTAAGGAAAAGTTGGCCATTTCAAAAAAAAATTTTTTTCTGTTCCTAGCACAGCCGAACTTCAGAAAAGTGAGTTTCCAGTCCATTAAAGCTGATGTTCCTCTCCTTGCAGAGAACAAAGGTCCAGTTTTCAAGAGAGTCTGGATTAGATTTTAGGTCTATAAAAGCCTACATATGTCCTCAAAGCAAAACTCTGTTCTGCGACAACAGACGTCAGGAGGAGTCACCTAAGGACAGGGTCTCAGATAAAGGTCACACCGAAGTCCTGACAGCCTCTAACGTTCATGGAAAGAGACACAAACTCAACGGAGCTGATCTAAAGAGGCATTTTGCTCTATTTCTGTACTGATGCCCCAAAATACAGTAACTGTGTTAGTAATAAAGCCTGGCAAATAAACTCTTCCTTTCACTTGCACAGTGCTCACATTTGTCACAGTGGTATGTAATGCAATATGGCATACAAGCCTTTCCTGAAATTGCAACCAGGCTGCTGCTTCCATTAACCTGTTTCCAGACTTGCTGCATCCAAAAGAAGGAGGCTCATTCCTCCAATAAACCAAACAGGAGGGCACAGTTGAGGATCAGCAGTGGTGTCAGTGTGGGCGAGGCAGCTTCCAGTGCCAGGCACGAGCCAAGGATGCCTTGGTAACCAGAAAAGTGGTGGAGAAAGTGTCTGAACATAAGCACTCTCCCAAGAAATTGTGACAGGTGGTTTTCATACTCTTTTACTTAGTTACCCACTTGTATCTGTTGTCTATCCTCCTCTGTAACCATATGAACAGGATTTAAAAATAAAGATTAAAAAAATATTTTCAATCCCTTTTCCATACCAGCCTCCTGCTCCAACAGATGGCTACGTGTGCCAGTGCTAGTTTATACAGTTTTCTTTCCGTAAGTGCATTATTAGTGGTTTTGTGAGAACAGTATATTAAGTCTTTCTGAATTTACAGGTTTATAATTTTATTCTATCTTCAAAACTCCCCCTGATCATGAAGTTATCAAAGGCATATCCATAAATGCAGTAAGTCTTCCCACTGCCAAGTTCAAGTGTGAGAAATCTTGAGAGACTTGACAACAAAATGCCTATTCTTGCTAGATTCTGAGGCTGTCAGTAAGGTATTTAAGAAAATAAATCATAAACAACACCATGCCTTGAAAATAGGTTCTACCCAGTTCCTTTAGGCTCCTTTGCCTATCCCTAGCAAGCCTCTTGATTCTTTCACAGTTATGACCAAGTACTTCTGACTCAAACTAAAATAAAATTTGTCCTCTTACAAGCAGAGACTGCAACAAAAACACCGCTGCTGGTCAGATCCGGTCATGCAACTGACACAGTAAAACTTAAGCCCAACTACTCAAGACCTTTCACACATATGCTCTTCACATAAATGCTGAAGAGCACTTTTTTAATTAAAAGAAAAGAGGAAAGGGATAGGTCATGTAATCATTTTTGTGAAATATATGCATTTGCACGTGGAAAGGTTTTGCAGCTATCTTTTGTCTGGTGTGATGACAACCTTCATTGCACTGAAGCAGCATGCATGTCAAGAGAGCAATGCCACTCTCACATTAGCTTCAGCAGATGCTTTCAAAGTGCTTTGCAAGAAATAATTCAAGGTTAGAATGGCAAATTAGTTTGTCTCTTTTTCCTTCAGACCATTTCCTTCATTTAAAAAATACATAAAAATCTACTTACTTCATTCCTTTCCCTGTCTTCTTCATTTTTCTTCCTTTCTTTTCCTTTTTAACTATCTTTACCAAAAGCCAGAGGATAAACTAGGCAATGAGACTTGCTTGCTTCATTCTGATAATGCACTTAAAATTTTCATTCTAGCACCAAGAAAGAAATCTCTCCTGCTCTTAGTTGCTTCATCCCTGAGATCAACAACCCTACAGGTTGAGAAATGCAGCTTCCAAGGCAGATCAATGTCACAAGGAAAGACAAGTTCTCTGAGCGTTTCTAGATCTGCTCCTCCACATATTATCTTCCAAACCACTGAATTTGACAAAGCATCCTCTATCAAATCAGCACAGTATAAAGGCAGAGGCAGAAAAAGAGCTTCAACTTTGTCATTAATCTTTTGTGTGAGTAATCTTCCAAGATCTGAATAACCTACATTCCAACTCAGTCTCACAGAAATCTTAATAACAGCCATCCACGACCTTTCTGCCATTGCTTTCTTTCATGGAAGTTTGAGAGTTCAGACGAGGATGACAAGCCCAGTTTCACAAATAATTAAATGAAAAGTCCTCATCTGTGTTTGGATTTCATATACACCTGACTCTTTTTTTTTTTTAAACTTGGTCTTTCTGGTTTTTTTCCCTCAGACAAATGACCTGGTTACAGAATTCTATAAAACTTGAATGAAAAGTCTCAAAGGAATTTTCCAGCAGCTACTGCAGGTTTGTCAGACTTGCAGCAGCACAATAACTTTCAAGGCAAAAAGGTGTAAGGGAGCATAATGAAACTTGCTTCTCAGTGCATAATGTGCTGCACTGGAAAACATGCCATATCCTACAATTCAGAATTTAGTCAGGAGCATTATAGCATCTAGTTGGGAAAATGGTAGCATCTAAAGTTACTCAGAATATGAAGAACACTCCAGTATATCTTTTCTTGCCAAGATGTATAAAACTTAAAATGGAGAGGTTTCAAACTGATACTGAGAAGAGCTCATCATAAGAAGAACAACTACAATTTTATAATGAGAATTCTATGAACAGCATAGAGATAATACTCATGTTTTTAAAAAAAACCTATGTATTTCAACAGAGAAGTGAAAATCACTCCTGCTTCTTTGATGTGTTCAAGCCAAAACATGCGCTGTAGTAGACTTATGACTGTGCTCAAATGAGTTCTAAAGAAAAAGCTGTAAGAGTACAAAGCAGCCAAGCCTTCTGCAGTTGGTGGCAATTTGCACCTCCAAAGCTGTGAGTTCATCATGAATCACCTTCAACAAGCAACAAATTCCGAGAATCAAATCGGTCAAAAATCACATCTATCATTAGAACACCAGTGTGAGAAGTCCTCCAACCTTACACTACATGAAGCTTCTCATGAAAAAATTGTCACAAAACTGAGAGCGATTGTAGATATTTTGCATGGCTTTCCCTGCACGGCAGCACAATCACATTTTATAATTATATAATTTTATGTATCTGAACCACTTTGCCAAATACAGAAAACTCCTTGCAAACTTGAATGTTAGGGGGCTGGTTCCACCACTTTCCTAGGCAGCAGCAAAACCAACCACCCCATCATTAAACTGTAGAACTTTTCAAGACAACTCTTCTGCATTACAATAAAATAAAATTTCTATAGCCAATATTTAACAACAGAAGCCATTTGATTATTAAAACCCCCGCTATTTGCAGGGAAGTCTGGGCAAACCTATTTTACACATATTCTCTAACAGTTTAAATACACTTTCTGTGTACTTACAGAAAGATTTAATAAACTGGAGAAGGACATATTCAAACGCTCTAAGCCTGTAGACTGAAAAGCATCAGAAATTAATTAAGTGAAGCTGAGCTTTCACAATATATAAATAGATATTATGCTTTTTCCTAGTGGTTTTACTTCCTCACTGCTCACTTGGCAACATTTGGTATTTTCCTCTTCAGTTAAGTTGTATACAATTTAATATTAAATTACAAACATCCAACACAGCAAAACTGAAGTATAACTGACATAAATTCTATTCAATTTCCTGGATAGAATGATACAGACTGGATCAAACACTTGCTGATTTGTTGCTAGCTTAGGTTATTTTACATTTACATAACATCTAGGTGAAGTTCATCAAGTTATTTTTCAATCAGAAGCTGCAACAGATCTAGTCAGCAGGATGGGATAGCAAGTTCAGCTCTAGAATTAAGGTACACAAATTCCAACAACAAATTCTACAAATTTTTGCAAAATTAAAAAAAAAATCTCCGCTCACACTTTTCACACCATTTCTGACTAGCACACGTAAACAAAGACAACTAACAGATAAAACTGCATGTTTCCGTGTCCTCCACAGGCCAGTCCAGAACTGATACAGCAACTTCAGAGAAGCCCATCCACCCAGGAATATGATAAACAAAAGAGCAAGATCAGCAGCAATAGAGAGAAAGCCCAGAAGTTACTTCTATGAAGGCAAAATGATGTGTTTATGGGGTTGATGCAAAAATTTTACAATACAAAATCACCCCCCTGAATTGAACATTCAGTACTATGTTAAATTATGATTTCACTGCTTGCTTTTTGCTAAACTGCTAAATCCTGAAATATATGTAGGCTTATATTAGGGAGTAGAACAAAAGATATCAGTGAAAAATATGCCACACGTCAAAGAGATGCATATAATCAATAATTCTGACAATATACAATACACTTACCTCAAAAGCAACAAGCAGTCACAGAAAGGTATTTAATGAACTATACAAAAACCCAGAAGTCACCATGTAGATGGAAGGAGCACTTAAGGACTGGTGGAGCTGCTATTGGGAGCACTTGTCCTGGCATTAACATTATAATAACAGTATTAAGAAAAATAAAGTCCTTAAGGGTCAGATTCTTATCATCAGTCCATTCATGTATCTTCCCAACATGGCAGCAGAAGAAAAACTGAATCAAAGATGCTGGAAGCCAGTACGGACTTACCTAAGGGAACTCAAGTTCAGGAAATAGTAATTAACCTGTTCTTCCCAAACTAAGAACACCAGCTGCTCTTTTCTTTAGTTCTGAAACACGCTTTGGAGATCTGACATTGCACAGCCTCTCTGTTGTTTCAGTTAATATTTGCTAGGAGACTCCTATTCATTTCAACAGGGTGTGTAAACTGTAATTATCATCGTATCAATACCTGAAACATTTAGGAACATTTTAACACTAGTATTATCAAAACCAATTTACAAGCACCACGTACAGCACTCCCTGACAGCGGAGTGTTTTTGCCTTTCTGGGACTTCAAAGGAAAACAACCCCAACAGAGCTGTCTGGATCTACTCAGCAGCTCCTGTGACCTTTAAGGGGCACATCTGCACTCACATTTATACTGAAGTTGCTGAACATGACAGCCCAAATTCTCAACTGCCCCAGGCTGAGCACTCACACACACTCTCACCCCAGCAAGCTCCTGCGGACTCCAAAGACCCACCCAGGGCAGCTACTGAAATCTGCAGGGGCAAACGCCCAGTGGAAGCTGGCACCGTGAAAAGATTTAGCTTAAAAACCAAAAAAATCCCTTACCCCTGCTCTCCACAGCTGGAGCCCAGCAGAGCTGCCCACGCCAGCTGCCCTGTGGGACCGACCAGGCACACTTGCTCTTCAGCCTAATCACAGCCCCTTCATGGCTCTGTCCATGTTCTCATCTGTGGGGACTCTGGGAGAAACAAGAACCGCCTGTCTGAGACAGACAGAGCACCTGCTCTGAGGTCAACTCTCCAAACAGCCCACCCAGTGTGAGGGGAGAATGCCAGAAAATGTTGGGGCAGGTTTGGTTTTAGAGATTTTAGGGACTGGTTTTGTTTAAGATTTACACAGCAAAATAACTAAAAAAAAAAAAAAATAGTTAGGTGACCATTTTTGCTATAGAACGTCAGTGGCTGGCCAACCTTGCACTAAGACAACATCTTGATGATTTTTTGTCTGCTTAGCTACAGCTCCTTGAAGTTCTTTCTTCCTGGAGTCAGGGGCATTAAGGAGACTATGGCAAACACTCACTCCTCAGGTAATCCCTTATTGTCTGCTGTGACAGACCCCAGTCTCACTACAAGACTGATTCACAAAAAAATCTTTATCTTCATAGAGCACTTGGCAATAACTGCCTATTAAACTATGTGTTTCTTCCCTTTCCCATCTGTGTTATTAACTTTTGGCCACATTTTCCACATTTTAAGTTAATTTTTCCAGCTAGTTAGTTTGGAGTCTGTGTTTTACTAAGTATTACTATAGGGAAGATTAGTTATCAATAAATTATGTCCAAAACATTATTCTTTTCTTAAGCTGAGAAACTAAAATGGGAGAACTCTAGAGATAGTAGTAACACAGAAAGCAGACATGATGACTTTGGACTTAGGGAGAAAAAACACTTGGAGGTAGGAAGATGATGGAAGCAACAAATTTCATATATATAAGTAGATGAAAAGATAACAGAGAAAAACACAATTTAAAATTTGCTTTTAAAAAAATCCCACATTCCTGGACTTCCATTAGTTGTACAATACGAGGACAAACACAAGTGGCTGGATTACTTCTATGCATTAAACAATGGTTTGCAATTTATTAACACGCATGACAGTATAAGAAAAAGAAAACTTCTGCAAAAATTATTTTAAAAAATACAACTGAAATAACTCTTGCAATAGAAACATTACGGGTAATTATCAACAAAAAAAAGAGGCATCTCTACTTTCTGAGAAAAAACTATGTAAATTGAGGTTGTATATAGTGTGAGACTGACCACCTGACATCACCTACATTGCAGTATATGTGGCATTTTTTAAAGAAGGCACTCCAGCAAAATAATAATGAAAGCTTCAGAAAATAATTGATGTAGGACTGAATCTTTACCCTTTAATCATATTCAGTGACAAAGAAGAAGAACCCTTTAATTGGCAAGTACAGAAAAAGCAAACATGAATCCCTGTCAAACTAGTTATTTGATCCCACACTGATATACAGCTGATCTCTTCTTGAAGTATAATTCACATGCTGCATAAAGATAAGCATTCTCCTCTAGAAAAAAGCCCCTTTGCTTTTGTCCTTAAATAGTAATAGCAAAACCATCTCTCATCACTCTACCATTACTACCACAGTTCATTTTCTTCAAATAGTAGAACATATGGTGAAATACTAATTTTTGTTCAGCTCCAAAGGATTTCTGTAGAGTTTTCTGTAGCTTGATCTATAACTGAAACACATTAGCTGTCAGTTAAGTCATCAGAAATAATTCAAATAATTCCATACTATGGCCACATTTTAATCTTTCTGTCTTGTACTAATGGTAACTGCTGCTCTTTTCTTCCTCTCTTTCCCTGAACATGCTGCTGCTCTAAGCTTTCATATGTTGAAATATTCCACTAAGATCCAAACCGCTGTCAACACACTCCTACATAAGCATTCAAGAACGACTACCTAAAAAGACTACCTCACTTTTTGTTATATTAAATAAAGACAGCATGCAAGAGAAATAAAATTGTGACAGAGGTTAACAAGGCAAAACACATCCATGATACAGTATGTATTTATAAAGGATCATTTTAATTTTATCTTCTGCTACCCAGCAAATCTGTAGCTGTTTTAGACATTTATTCAGATCTAGCAAGATGCACAGACTTGTTAGCAGAGATGAAAAAGTGGCTGATCACGTCCTTCACTCACTCATCCCAGAGGGCGTTCAGCCAAGCATGTATCGGAAAAAATTGCCCATACTGTCCTCTTAATACAATTATAAATAATGCTGCCTGAGACAGGGATACAAAGCTGTACCGAGAAAAGCATCGCTTTTAAGCCTTCCCCTACCTTTTCCCTGGTATTTACAAACCGCAGGCAGTACTGCTGGGGAATCTCACCAGGGTGGCTGCCGAGAGGTCTCATGTGGCGTTCCCAGCTTCCCACCACCTCCCTCCGCCTGGATGTTAAGCATTCCCGAGAAAACCCACCCTGACATGCACAGAATGAATCCTGCTCAAGTTGGAAGCATGTGATAACTAGGCTTCGGGTTGAAACAGGAAACCCCAGCACCCAATTAATCCCAGAGCTTTAAACAAGCCCCATCTTACCGTTTTGCTGTTGCCCAGATCAGGTCAGATTCACCTGCAACTCTTTGGCATCTCTCTAGCAATGTTAGTGTTTGCAGTCAGGCCGGGCTCATTCAGCAACTGAATTCACAACATCTTTCTGCACTAGCAAGCTGAAATGGTACGGCTGTACTACAGCTAAGAAAGGGGGAAATCTAAAGCAGCAAACAAAGAAATCCCTCAAGACAGGGTAATCCCAGTGGAGTAGAATATAAAAGGTACAGACGAGCACTGAGGGTACAATATTTCTCTGTCTAAATTTCATCAGCAGTACTATGCTCTTTCTAAAAAGATTTTTTTTTTTAAATATATGATGGACTTGCCTGTGGAGTTCCCAGAAAGGCAGAGTATCCAGGCTCTGCAGCAGCATTGCAGCCAAAGTAACCATGCATATGCTATCTAGGCAATTTACAGCAGTCTTTTTGAAAAGATATTGATTTACAATGTAGCACTGCCTCAACCCAACACAGTACTGCAGCCAAAATAACTAATGGTGATTTCACAGGAATTAAGGGGAAAAACTCAACATTCAATCAAAGGATGAAACTAATCATTCCCAATTCAATTCGTCCCAGTACTGAAAGATATCAGCAAGTTCTAGAGTGACAAAATTACATTATAGAAATAATCTGTGGGGACCTGGAAATAAGCACTATGAATATCACTAGCCCCTTTTACATAAACAATAAATATTAAAAAGCATTTAAAATTTATTGAGTCAAAATATGAACTCTCAAGTTAGTTTCAGCATTTTAAGGATGAAACTTAGTATTTAATTTATGAATGCACAAAATACACGAAGCTGTGAGTAAGCAATAGACACCTACTCCATGCTGGGAATCCACTACTCAGCTCAAGCAAGCTTGAGTGTGATAGGAGGGAAAAGAGGGCAGCAGAAGCAAACCCTGGCAAACCCTCAGGGAGGGCTTCTCCAGAAAGGAGGCAGTGCATCTTCTCCATCTCCTACTCCTACAGCAACCCCTGCTGGTCTGTGCTTCAGATGGCTTCTGGCTTCCCAGAAACCTCCTGGGGTTGGGGGAGCATTGGGCAGACTATACTAGGACAGGGAACAGTAGTGTGTGCATCAGCGAAACCCTCAGGAGGAAACGCATGCAGCTCAGCTGAGATGACATCTTCAACATCCTGAAATGTTTTTCATTTTTATGTAATGATGAGGTACAATGAGCTAGCAGGCAAAACACAGCCCTGGCTCACAACCCGGGCAGCTCCAGTGACCCTCACCACAGAACCATTGGAAATAGGCTTCCCTTTAGAGTTCCACTTTGAAGAAAGCAGAGAGTGTTTCAACTCAACTCATTTGCTCAAGTCCCACCATAGTCACCAAGACTTACACATGTTGACATACTTCTCAACTCCAGGCTCACATCTGAACCTAGCATCAGTGGCTCCAGTGACATATAAAACTTGAATGGCATAAGCAAATTCTGTAAGATGCTTCCAAAATTATGTAGTAGTTGTTATCTTTTCCCCTCATCTATTTCCCAACCTTAGTCACAGGGGCATCTCCAGACTTCTCAGGTTGTTAACTTGATTTCCAAGCAGACAGAAGGCTTCACATCTCCTGAAAAAATATGACTTCCACTCTCTTGTTCAAAATTTTCTTCCCCTCTCTCTCAAGGGTGAGGCTCAGAAGAAAACATGAATAAAGAGCTTCCAGTTGAAATTACAAGAAAATACTTTCACAATGTTTACATTTCTTGGCCTTATTCTGTCAACAACAAATTTGTCTGAGGCTGAGGGAGAACAGGACAGAAGGATGCTCAGTAAAAAGAAAAGAAGATAGTGAGCAAGCACCTGCAGAGACCAATACGTGCCAAAAGACAGACATTATGTTAAGGGAAAAGTGGTGGATGGCCATGGGAAAAGGAAACACAGTAGGCAAAAAAGGCAAGCCAGAGAAACAGGGAACTGGATTCCAGAAGCAAACAAGGTGTCGGGCCAAGGCACAGAGACTGAAAGCAAGTCAAACAGCCTACAAAGTTATAGAATCACAGAATATTCTAAGTTGGAAAGGACCCACAAGGATCACTGAAGTCCAGCTCCTGACCCTGCACAGGACCATCCCCAGGAATCACACCACATGTCTGACAGTGTTGTCCAAATGCTTCTTGAACTCTGTCAGGCTTGATGGCTGCGGCCACTTCCCTGGGGAGCCTGTTCCAGTGCCCAACCACCTTTTCTTCAACCCAAACCCTTCCAACACAGCTTAATGCCCTTCCTTTGGGTCCTGTCACTGGTCACGAGAAAGAAAAGATCAGCACCTGACTCTCTGCTTCCCCTTGTGAGGAAGTTGTAGACTGTCATGAGGTCTCCCCTCAGTCTCTTCTCCAGGCTGAACAGACCAAGTAACCTCAGCCACTCCTCGTATGGCTTCCCCCTAGGTTGGTCACCGTCTCTGTGGTCCTCCTTTAGACGTTCCCTAGTACCTTTAGATCCTTCTTATATTGTGGCACCCAAAACTGCCCCCAGCACTTGAGGTGAGGCTGCCCCAGTGCAGAGCAGAGCAGGACAATCCCCTCCCTTGCCCAGCTGGTGATGCTGTGCCTGATGCCCCCCAGGACATGGTTGGCCCTCCTGGCTGCCAGGGCGTTGCTGATTCATGTTCAACTTGCCATCAGCCAGGATCCCCAGATCCCTTTCTGCAGGGCTTCTTTCCAGTCATTCTCCAGTCTGTCCGTACTTGATTGGCCCACTCCAGGCACGAAACATGGCACTCACCCTTGTTAAACATACAGTTGGTTATTGCCAAGGTGTCTTAATTTGTCTAAATCTCTCTCTGCAGGGCCTCTCTGTAGTGAGATACAACTTACAGAAACCTCCCATATTTAAAAGTTAATTATTTTTACTGCATTGAAAAAATGGAAAAAAAATTCATTTATTGCATTAAAGCCCTTCTTGTTGCCTTTGTCTCTGACCTTCCTCAAAAGATCAAATTCCAGGTGGGCTTTGGCTTTTGTAAATGCATACCTGGAAGATGTATCAGTATTCCTTCCCAATTACTTGTTCTCAATTCCACCTTCTATAAAATTCCTTTTTACATTTGAGTCTTGTTAGGAAGCCTTTGTTCATGCATGCAGGCTTCCCAGCATTTTCACTTGACTCCCTACTATTCTTATCCCCCTCCTTCTCCTGTTCTAGCCCCACCCCTTGCCCTACTCCCAACCCCATCTGCAGACCGTGGTTGAACATAACTTGGCTAGAGCACAAATATGTGCTCTGCTGCTGCCCATGGTACAACAGAGAGGACTGGGAAACCTGGCTGGAAGGCAAATGCTATCTAGAATTAAGAATGGAATTGATGGAGCACACAAAAACCCCTGTAGCATGGGACTGGTTTGGTTTCCAGGGGCTTCGGAGAGTAACCAACCTAAAAAATAGTTTCAATACAATAACTAAAAAAAAAGTCAAGCAACTATGGAGTTAGATTTAGATTTTAAAACTCTCCACGGAAGCCAGCTGCAAATACAAGTTTCACATTATCAGTACTTTAAGTCCTGCCAACACTTTCATCCCAGAGCAGACTGCAAAATGCTATGTGGCACTTGGGAACAGTTCTTCACATATAAGGAGGTGTCTTTGGAGATTTTCAAGACAATGGCAAATTGCGACACTTAAAAAAGAGACATTACACAATGTCATAGCTCTGATGGCCAATTAACTAAAATGCAAACCATCATTTATTAGTATGGCAGAGTAAAAAAATGCCAGTAGTTACCTTTGTTCTGTGTGGTCTTATTACACACTAATAAAATAAACTTGTAAGTACTGTCCTATTTTCATTAGTCTACACTGAGTCATCTGGGAGGAGGGGAAACAGGGAGCATGGGAGAAAGGCAGCTAACATTTCCCTTCTCTCCAAGAAGTAATAACCAAATGCAGTAATTAGTTAAAAGTTTCATACATCCATACGAGCCCATTTTCTCCTCATAGAAGAAAATTCATGGCTAAGGAGAACCACTGCTTCTCAACACAAACCTTTCCATTTTGACAACTGCAGACTGAATATACAAGGAAAAAATAAACACTTTTGAAAATTTACTCACTTATGAGAGTTATTTACACATCTAGCCAGCCACTTCACAAGCCATTGATAACATTTCATGAAGAAATTGTTTAACAAGATGCTTACGAAGTTGTGTCCAGAAACTCAGTGCTGGATGGGACACCTGTCCCTGTCCAGTTCAGATCCCATCCATAGGTGACCGTAAAACATGACCCCCTGCCCTAAACTGAGAAGTTTGAGTTTAGTTTGAGTTAGAATACAGAGAGTACAAGAAGACATGACCTTAATAAAACAATCCAGCAGTGATACAAATGTATTGAATGCAAAGAAAATAATTTTTATCTTAAGATGGCAAGTGAAGCAGTGGAAAATATTGCACAATGGAATGCATGACAAGTTATTCAAAGTACAACATGCTGTTAAACTTGCTTTGCAATAACAATATTTGAACTACAGCAGATGCATTATCTGGTATGGTGGAATTTCACTTAAAAAGTCACTGTCTGAAATAAAATGCCTTGCAACATGTTGCCAATTAGTTTTGCAACTTTTAAGACCAAAAAATAGATTTTGTGGGTTTAGGGACTGGTTCCATATACAGTTTGCATTACAAAGAACACTGAAACTGCAAACTCAAAGGGAACAACAGCAACATAGAGAATACTGTGTAACGGTTTTAAACAAAATACTTCAAATTGGTCCAGATATATTTTCAGCTCTGTCTTTGCATATTACAGGTTAATTTAATTACTTTAGGCAATTATACTCTTTCTGTGCAATAGGAAAACCTAATTCCAACATTCCTATCAGAGCCATATCTTCCTGTGAACACTAATACAGTTACACTGAGCTGGTTTTATTTGTTATTGATACTTCTGTGTTACTTGCTATGGTTGCAAAAATCTCATATAAATAAAATAATTCAGACTACAAAATATTGGTGTAGTGTATCCATGATAGGAACTTAAATTTTATTATTTTATCTTGAGTTCAGATTTCCTTTTAGGAAAGTCAAATATTACTTTCTAAGCCTCACTTTTTTTCTTTGTTTTAAGGCCTTAGTTAAAGATTTTGTACAAGCACTATTCTAAAGAATTATGTTAACCTCCGATTATTAGCCCAAAGCACTTAAAAAAAGGACATGCAAAGGCCAGAGGCAATCAGATCTGCAGCGTGATCAGCAGTTAATATATACAGATACCAAGTGTAGAACTTGACCAAAATATGGAATTTTGCAGTAATTCTACTTTTAAGAAAGCAGATCTGTGGGCTTTCCCACTGGCAATCTAGCTAGATCCAAAATGGGACTCCAGCATACCTCAGCCTTCAATAATAAGGCATGCCTTGCTACATAAAAACAAATATTTTCTCTCAGTCATGTCTCGCTCATGCTTGCAAAAACAATCACAACTTTTACACACAGAATTCTGAGCTAGTGCTGCGTTCATGCCTTTATAATACATTAAAATAGCACTGAAAAAAATGTCTATTTGGAAAGAATATGAAGCCTATACCAAGTGTCAGGTAAAATAACATGCATCTTGTTTGCCTAAATTCCTCATTCCCAACTTGCAAGACAGTAACTGATAGCAACATTATTAATCTTCAATCATGCAGTTACATGTGCTGTCAATATTAGTAACATTTCACTACTGAAATGAAGGTGTCTTTGTAACACATAAATAAAATTCTAGGCAGAATTATGCACCCTAATTCCCATGACTTTTGATGTACCTGTATATATACACAATCCCAGTCTTAATATTACTAATACATTGTGTAAAAAGCACCACAACCTAGAATACCTAGGAAGAAAAGACATTTAAATCAACATCTCAGTCGATAATTGTTAAAAAACACCACAGAGAACTCAAACAGTGTAAAATTAAAACATATGCTCTGTGATTGGAAGATGATAACAATCAGCAAGATGACTTAGTGGAGTAGCTTTACTTAAACTAACCTATCTACTATGACACACATACATAACAAAAAACCACTGTGCTGGTTTGAAAGTAAACCAGCAGAAGATATGAACTCCACACAAATACCTTGAGAGAGATTTCAGGTCAGAGTTACAATTTAATAGAAAGATTACAATAAATGCGACGATACAGAAAACCTGGCTTAAACCCAGAAAGCCAAAGTACCTGGCACCTTGTTGGTCAGGGTCGTGGTTGCAGTCTGTTTAAGCGGTGGTCCTATGGAAAGTCTGGTCCTCTTGTGGAAGTTTGGGTCCTCCTCTGCATCTATCCAGTGGTGGTGGTGGCAAGGAGAGACTGAAGCAGGACTGAGGCAGGACCGGTGCTGGCCCATGAGAAGCAGCCAGGAGACTGGCAGCGGCAGCAGCAGGAGAAAGCCCTTTCCTTTTGGGAGAAAGCCCTCTCTATCACCATCCACCTCCTATCCTCCAAAATCCGTGCCGCTGTAATGGCAAATGCACCACGAGCAGGTAAATCCTACAGAGACCACTGAGGCAGCTGAGTCCAGCACACTCTAGAAGGTGTTTTTAAGCTTGGCTACCACAAGCACGAGAATCTCTCCAATCTTTTTTTGCCAATTCTCTATGCCCTTGGAGACATCACACCAGATTCTCACAGCGCTTCCTCACCTCTTCTTGTTTTTCCTCTGTGCTGTGCTGGATCTCAAATTTGTAAAAGAAAGCCCAAGCATCTCCCAGGTCAGTCTATCTTCACTGTCCAGTGGAACCACACTCTGGCCTTGGTTATTTTATGCTCCCTCCAGAGCAGCTTGGCCACAGCCAGGAGGACATGTGGATCTTGTTCATACTTCCTGAGAGCATCCACACTCCTGGTCTTTCATTGTGGCCGCACTTCAAGGAAAATTGCTTCTGACCAGAGGATTCCCAAGCTGGGGCACTCTTGCAGTACCTTGGCCATCAGCGCGTTTGCCATGTTCTTCAGCCCAGCTCTGTATTCCAACTGCACAAACTCCAACCAGAGATCTGGATTCTTTGGATTCTTCAGGCGAGACTTTTCCAAGATGGCTCTTGCTCAAGTCAACTGCCCAACTTTCTCCTCCAACCTGGACAGCAAAAGCCACAGGGGTAAGGAACTGGGGGCACTTCTTCAACCCTTGATTATAAGCCTCCCATGCTTCCTCTACCAGCTCTTTTTGCTCCTCAGTTTATCCTTTCATAATCCACAATTTGAGGAAGACCTCATAGTGCTTCAAGGCTTCCTCACAGAGCTCCTGGACTGCAGTAATGTTCCCAAGCACCCATTCCAACCTCAGAGGTTTCATGAAGACCCTTGCTGTGGGGGCACTGCTGTGAGCCTTTGCCAGCAGTCTCCTTGCTCTTTCATATTCATTGCTCTCTGACTCAAGCTTCACAGCAGCCAGCCAGATCTCCTCACTGTTGGGGTTGCCCTGGAAAGCCAGGGCCAAGATGCTTCTGGCTGCTGGCACATCTCCCGCTGGCCACGTAGATTTAGTTCCCATGAGCCACAGCACTTCTGCTTTGGGACAGTGAGCAACAGCTCTCTGCAAAAGAGCCTCCAAGGATTCTCTGGTTCCATGGTTCTTTACAAAGTAGGCTGCTTGCAGCCACACACTCTTCTTGCTTGGGAAAACTTGCCAGACATAGGCATAAATGGCTCAGGCACACTCCAGAGCACTACAAGCAACACAACTCTCTGCATCTTCCATCCAGTTGTGTTTCTGATCTTCTTCCTCGATCCCAATCCCAATCCCAACTCGCATGATTGCCCGGCATGTGGCCACACTTACAGCTTTACCACATTACTCAGCATCTTGCATCTGGCGCTCCCTGTTGAGTTCCACACTGTTAGACCTAAGAGATGTCTCTGTAAGTGATTTTCTCCACCATCTGGGTGTTTCCATTGGCTTCCTCCAGTTTGGCAGCAGTAATGCAGATGCGACAATCCGTCGGGATATTCTCACGGGCTTTGTTAAGGACTTTATGAGCGTTCCCATATGTCTCCAGACTTCCCAGCGCCAGCCACAGTTCAGCACTGCTTGGACAGCACTCCACAGCCTGGCTCAGCATGACCCTGGTGGCATCCTCAGGCTGCTCCAGCTCCACGGCTGCTTTCCACAAATGCACTGAGTTTGGAACACACTCAAGGGCTTTCCTAAGGATACACTTCTTGGCATGGGTATCCATCTCCAGCTCTGCTGCTCTGATATAGATCCGCACAGACTGTGGAAGGTGCCGGACAGCCTGGGCCACAACAGCCTTGGCTGTATCTCCAAGCAGCTTCCAACCAAACATCTCCAGTCTTAGGGCACATCTCTGTTCCTTTCATGATGAGGTTTCGAGCCACCTGGAGTTTGCCAGTGACCTCCTCCAGTCGGGCTGATGCTATCCAGGCTGGTGGATGATGAGGATTGGTCTCTTGGACAGATTTCAGGAATAAACAGGCTTTTTGATATCATCAATATCTCCTCTGTGAGTGGGAATCATGGAATTCAAGTCTGTCAAATATCCTTTAGGGTCCACTACAGTCTGTCCACGCACAGAGTCTGACATCAGGCTTAGCCTCATATCTATCAAGGTGCTCCTGGCTCGGCCAATCTTCCTCATATCCAATTCACCTGTCGCAAGTGTCATCAAGCCTGGTGTCATTCCTCCTGGGTACGGTGTATTCAATCCCCCTGGATATGGACTATTCAATCTACCAAACTGTGTCTGGTGTGGGTCCATGGAAGTATGATTCTCCCTGTAAATGCTGACTGTAAATGCTTTGCAAAGAAGCTGTCAGGGACAGGAGTCAGCTTCTTGTACCGAGGATTCCTCTGACGCCTGTTCCCAGCATCACCAACCTCTGGAATACTTGGCCACTCCTCAGTAACCTCTGCTAACTTCCATTTCAAGCCTGAGAACTGCTGCTGAATTTTAGGTTGTTTCATATGGTATTTTCCTATTTCCTTTTTTTCTTTTTGTTCCCTTCTTTCTTTTCTGCATTCATATTATGCAACTGAAGCTTATCCAAAGCTGCATCAATATCATCTGCTTCCTCATTGTCTTCTTCATAGGGGCCGCTTGAGAACAGGCTCTCAGCGCAGACATTGAACTCATCATAATTGGTGTCATTCAAGTTCTCATCTTCATCATCCACTGTCTGGTTCTGTTTCATCTGGTCCCCCACAGGCGGGGGGGTTCTCTTCCCCAGCAGGGCGTGATGGTCATCCACGGGGTCATTGGCATCACGGGCAGGGCTGCTGTCAGAGCGAGTGGTGAAACCTGTGACTCTGTGGCCCAGCCCTGGCATGTAGCCCAGCAGCGTGGGCACGCCCAGGAACAGCCTCTTCTTGTGGCAGCGGTGTCCCAAGTCTCCAAAGCGCCCAGTTTATACATGGTCAGGTTCAGGCAGGAATGCCCAGTGCCTCCCCCAGAGTGGGGAATTTCACAATGGAATGATGTAATCCTATGAGTCATAGGATGTTTTTGAGAGTCCTTGATGGCCTAGGTCATTACAGCTGCCCAGCGAGGCTGTTGAGCCATTATGGCCCATTGGCAGAGATGACCCCCTTAGGCTGGGTGTAGTTATCACTACAGTCACTGAGTCAATTTGTGAGACAAAGAAACACTACCTTGCCATGCAGGGTTTGCCCCTTTCCCTTACCAAATATCCAACTTGTAGCCTGAGGGTTGTGTGTGCACTGGGCAGCTGCTGCAAACAACCCACCATCAACAGTTCATCAGGAATAATGCAGATGGGAGTAGAATACATTGGTTACACCTCACATTGTAACCCAGGACACCCACAGAGCTGACAATACTCCCGTTTGCAATCCAAAAAACAATAAATAAATAAAAAAAAAAGCTAACCAGGAAAGGACAGTAAATTTCTGTGACACAAATTTTAATGATGAATACTAGAGACAGAGTTTACAAAGTTTGCCTTTAGGGACAGTTACAAACAGTTAACAATAGCTTTTTAATATCTACCAGTATAAATCCCAGGGATGAATCCCTGAAAATACTTCATTTTTGAGTTACCTATATTGCTACAGCTGATCTCATAGAGGGACAAAGCTCAGTGATATCCTATTTCAAAGTCATCCACAGTGTTTTAGCTAGGAGAAGAAAGCTTTCTATAAATGAATTAAAACTTAACACAAAATGATGAGTTCGCCTTCATCTCTTTCTTAAGTTTAAATATATCATCCACTAAAATTCTCATTTTCTTTGAAAGCACTAGATTTTAGCCTCCCTTCATTTTCACTTTGAGATACTCACATGAAAGGCTTCGGTTTAGGGTCCATATTGGGACCAGTGTTATGTAGTATCTTCACTAATGACATGGATGAAGGGATCAAGTGTACCCTCAGCAAATTTGCTGATGACATCAAGCTGAGTGGTGCAGTTGGCACACCTGAAGGACAGGATGCCATCCAGTGGGACTTGGACAAGCTTGAGAACTGACCCATGGGAATCTCATGCAGTTTAACACAACCAAGTGCAAGGTGCTGCACCTGGGCTGGGATAACACCCAGTATCCATCCAGGCTGGGGGATGAAGGGATTGAGAACAGCCCTGCCCAGAAGGACCTGGGGGTGCTGGGGGATGAGAGGCTGGACATGACCCAGCCATGTGCACTCACAGCCCAGAAAGCCAAACGTGTCCTGGGCTGCACCACAAGCAGTGTGGGCAGCAGGGCCTCTGCTCTGGTGAGAGACACTCCACCTGGAACATTGCATCCAGCTCTGGGGTCCCAGGATAGGACAGACATGGACTGTGTCATTTCTGTTTAATGAGGCTTAATATTTAACATATTTATAAAAAGAGTATTTCTGCAATAACCTCATGGCAGCTATGGTTTTGTTCTCCTTTCTTTCTCTATGTGTTTCTGAAGGTTTACCTGTGTTTTAGAGTACTGCTTAACACCTAATCTCTATCTTCACACTGTCATCCAATGACCCTACAATTCTTATCCAGAATAATGTAATTTGTTTAGACTCACCATTACACATGCATAGCTGCAGTTAAGTTCTTCATATGCATTGGTTCATTCATACCAGCATGAAATACCCTTATCATTTTATCACCCAAATAGTCTATATTGCAAAATCCTTGGGCAATTTTTGGCAGTTCAAGTAAATAACTTTTTTTAATACATCAATTTTTCATCCCTCTTCCATGCCTTTCTCTCCTACCTGGAGGGTTAGTTGCCATTCCCCTCTAAGTCTCAAAAATGGGTATTTTACACATTCTGCATGGCATACACAGCACATGTGACATGTATAACCATCACGCAAATCATGACGACTGGAAAATCTGATGATAGCAAAACACTAGGTTAGATGGCAGCACGACATGAGATTAAACAAGTGGCTGACAAACTTAGAAACACTCAAGTAACACCTGATTTAAGAATATTGTTGGTTCTCATGAAAAAATATGAGGAGCAGCCGTGACAATCATCTCTCCTCCTTCCAGCTCTGTTTGTCTAGAAGGCTGCACTACCTAATGGACAAGGGTTTCACTGCAGTCACCCATACTTTAGTTCTTTACTAATTAAATCGGCATAGAATGATGATCAGCAAAAAGGCACGTCAAAGCTCAAACTGATGCAATGCTGAGTCAAGGGCTCACAGGAAACAAGCACCAGAAATGCAGGTATTGCACTAATATTTATCTGTTCTTTGGTTAAATACAAAGGGTTGGTTTTGACCTATAAAAGCCTTTACCGTCTGGGTCATTACTCCCTTGCAGACTGCTTTTCTTGTCCTCTTTTATCTCAGTAATTCAGACAAGAGGGGTGCATTCACCTGGGCCTTCTCACTGAAGGGCACTTCAGTCCAGAAGCTGATAAAGCTTTAATGCATGTTGAGCAGCTTATCTATTTTCCCAGGACTTCTCAGGTGAGAAACAGAAAGGATCTCAGGAGGAGTGAGCTGCCGAAGATAAAAAACTTCAGAAAGGACAAGAGAAAAAAGCCTCTTCCACATACTATTAAAAACACTTCTACCAAATACACTTAGTGGTAGCATAGCTACTCCAGCTTAAATGTTCACAGAGCACCCATCCTCACTGAGTATTTCACCTAAGCAGATTTTTTCCTCCCCAGACCATCTCTTTCCATATTTCTAGAGCTGAACCCCATTACAGCACGTTCTAAAATAGACTCCCTATTGTCCTACGATCTTATCAAGCAGAAGAACATGGATTTTCATGTGATGGAGCACAGTGGCTACAGAGGGCTGGGACAGATTTATACATCAAGAGATTTATTCAAGAGCAAATATGTGGCCTATAAAAAATTCAAGGAGCCTCCAAAGTTTTAATAATTTTTAAAAGAGAAACATACTGATTTCAGAGGGGGGAAAGAATTTTCCTTACCTTGTTTCAGATTTTCATTAATTTCTTGAAAGGAAATTTTAAAGGAAACATGCTGTTTCAGTCTAACAAATTCAAATTCAATTGAAACTTCTTTTGGGTAAATAACATGGAAAAATACATTAATTTATCAAGCTTATATCTATCACTCTTGTACCAAGCTGAAGAATCCTATTACATGAGGAAAGAGAAAAATTAAGGTCTATGACAGTAAAAGGGGAATGATTCCATAAAACTGACAGGTTGAAGGTTGTCAATGGACATCATCTTTCACTTAAATCACCGCTGCAGGATTTACAGCACAATATTTCAAATCAAAAACTCTACAAAACACCAAAAATTTAGTTTTACATGAGACCTCTCTGTAGTATTGGGGAGTGGGAGGGGCGTGCCTCCAAAGAGTGAGAGAAATGTGGACAGAGATGGCCTCCAAAATGAGAGTCTCATCACCTTTCCAGGGATTGAAGTAAGGCTGACTGACTGGTATTTCCCTGCATCCTCCTTGTCGCCGCTTCCAAAGGTCTGGATGACGTTTGCTTTCTCCCAGTCTCTTGGACTGATTATCATAACCTTTCAAAGATGATCATGAGCAGCCTCCCTATGGTGTCCACCAGCTCTCTCTTCCATTCATGAATGCACTAAACCCACTTGCAAAATCTTCTGGGGGAAAAAACCCAAACCTGGTACTATATTTAATTTCTGACTGATTTAGCACAAGATTACTATGAAAATTATTCTTACTGTACCATAAAACAAAGTCAAATCCCCTTAAAGCAATAATTCTCACAATCTTAAGATGTCTTATGACTACCTACATGCAGTTAAAATGATGATAATGTATTGTTTCAGGTGTTTTCTTAAGAGAAATATTACCTTTTTTTCTAGAAAAGAACAATAAATTCTCAAAAAATAAATTCTAAATCTATAGATGATAGACACGATCATCTATATGGTTCATGGATGAAACTATATAGCAGTGAATACACTTTCTTAGAAACTTCTTGCATGAAGTAGAGTCACTGACACCTGATTATTCTGTAGTTCTTCCAAATAGTAAGATCTCCTCCTAATTGATACTTAAAAATAAAATTAGCATTGCCCTAGCACCTCAGTCATTAAAATAGGTCTTCACTCTACTAGACTCTTAATAGACTGAGAAGCAATTTTTTTGTTCACAAAACACCCTATAGCATCAGGAGCAAAACAAAATTTTACTATAAAACCAATAGTGCATTTAATTATGAATGGTAAGTGGAAAAAAGGTCTAGAACAGAAGAAGCATCAAAACATATAAATTATGATTCCCCTAGAGTGTTTCAAGGACACACTGCAACCTAAAGTTTAACTGAGGAAAGGTTTGAAGGCCTCAGAAATGTAAATGCTGCAGAACACCTGTTTTGAGGTACAATTCCCAACAGAAGTGAGAGAGCCTTTATGCATAAGGTACTTCAGCATAAAATGATGGCTGCTGTCTGACAAAATTTTAACAAAAATGACTGAAAAAAATCCTTAAATGCTTTTAGAACTTATAATATTGAAGGGCTTATATGTCTAATAGAATATCTGTCTGTTCTCAGAAAAGGTTGCGGAAATAATTTAAAATGTAAAAAAACAGTCCTAGCAGAAACAATTACTAAGGCAATAAAAATTCAGACAAGAAGAATTCAAACAAAGATTCCACTGAAGCCACAGTGATAGAAAAAAAAACAACAAAAGATCACTTTAAAATGTCTTACGGCTGCCTTTGAATTTCATATGCCAAACACAGATCTGACACTTCCAAAATAAACAGTTTCTATTTGAAATGTTGCAATAAAAATACACATCTCCTACTCTATACTTATACCAGAGGTGTTTATATTCCTGGGGAGTCTCATTAACCTCGGTGCAACCAGTATGTTGAGAGATAAACACACAAAAGGCTGGTTGTTCTTTAACTACCCATGACAGCACGAACCACCAATTACAACACATGCACAGATGGCTAATTGGTTTTATCACAGTTTTCACAATTCTGGAAAGGGGAACACCACCTTTCCCAATTTCTCTGAAGGTTAGTACCAGCAGCACAAAACCCATTCATGTGCTGGGGCCCCTCGGGTCTTGTTGCTCTACTTGGTCAAACAAAAAAAATTGTATACTAGTTTACATGATATGCTCAATATCCCTGCTAAATTTTAAGTAGGTCTTCAGTACACACACTGATTTTATCTCTCAGTTACTTATGAAATGCTAAGAAGATTTCCACATAAATGACAAATTCTAAACATTTCAGAACAAGAACGAAGTTTACAAGACTCACAATTAAGTTGTAAATAAGTGCAAGAAACAGTCTTCAAAGTTAAAGGTAAATTTTAACAGGGCATTTTGGTTCAAATCTATTGTATGTAACATTGCTTCTTCCTCTAAAATACCTGATGATATAGATTTCTGTCAGCAATACTGAGAGAGACTAGATCACAGGCTTCTATAATTAATTTAAACAGTGACAGCAGTAACAGCTTCCATCCCAAAATCAGCTGTGGATAAGTTTTGCATATCAGTGAGTTTCACACCTATTTGCTGAAACAAAATAAGGAGACTGAGGACTCCACAGAGAGATCTGAATTCCCAAAAGGACCTCCAAATATTAGAGATCATCTTCTCCCTCAGTCCTAGAATCTTGCCCATTCTCCCTAAAACCTGCTTCTGACACTGCCTTTGCTCCCAGCCCTCCATACCCACTCTCACACTTTTACCTCCACGCATACCCATACACACCAATGTGCTTTTCCAGTATCTTCCTGAATCCCCCAAATTCCTCATTAGGCTCCTTTTTCTTGAAGGATATTTCACATTCTATGTTTCATATATCAGAAGCACTGAATATATTCAGGGGAAAAGCAGCATCCTTGTCCTCACAGTCTCCCAGCACCTCAGGTTATCGCCTGAATCCGGAGGGGATATGTCGCAGGAGCAGTCTGACTCTGTCCCTTTATGGATGGAAGTTCCTTCTTGTGCTTTAGCACATGCACAGGTAGGTTAGCACAGGTCCTACAAGGAATTGCAGTGTGCATTTACAATATGGAATTCTAGAAAATTTCAGTTATGCTTTAACAAGTCTCCAATACACGTTAATTAAGAGTATTTTCAGCATGCCAGTTTCAGGAAAAGCTGGATAAAATGACAAAAGCAGAAGAAAAATTGGTTTGGGAATAAAGTTTAGCCCTTGCCAAACTTTAAGGGTTTGAGAAATTGAGGATGTGTAATTTCTAAAATTACCAATCATTCCTACACCTCCTTAACTTTCCTGAAAATTGGCATCTGCAAAGTGATGCTGCAAACAGTCTGGCTTGCAGAACACACGTGCTACCAAGTCAGGTGAAGAATAGTTCTGTCTGCCTCAAAATGGACTCTGGGATGCACCTGTACTCCTTCACGAATGTGGAGAGAAAGCAAGCAGAATAATTTGAAACTTTTTTCAGCATAAAGAATAAAGGGTGCCCTCTGTCTCATCCTCAAAAGTTGATACTAATTTCTAGGCTGGGGTATTTCTGCTTCAAACAAACACTGAAACTAAAATGACTCAAGTTTTTGGTAGGCCTACTTATTGACCATGTATTTTTAAAAAACAGCTGGCAATTAGGGGTCAAGCAATTCAAATCTATCTTTAAAAAGTATAGCTTAATAATGTTGGCTCACTGAGGACTGCTTATTAATATGATTCCCAGCAACGGCTGCCAGTAGTATTACAGAGATCTGAAATAAATTCTTGTCCTATACTGGAATAGTTAGACTATCCTTTTCTTAACCTTGTTCTTTTCCCTGCTAGTAGCAGATGTCTTATCACTAAACAAATGAAACAGTCTTTGCAGACACATCATTCCAAGGATCATGCCAGGCCAGAGCACTGCCATTTCCCAACCCATTTCAATGTACATCCAGAAGTTAGAAATGCTCTTTCACAAGACCAGGGGCAGTTTGGTATATGAGAGCATGTACCAGCCTGGGAAATACAAGTTTCCAAGTTGGTATGTTCTTTTATATGATCTCAGACTTCAAGGGGCGTGGACTTTGGATTTGCTTGTGCTAAATTAATACTTCAGCCTCTATTCTGACTCTGCCAACTGCATTCCCCTAAAGCTCAACTTTAGAGAGGGCAGGGGGCAAGCTATCATGGAATATTAAGCTGCATAATATGGCATAAACAGCAGCAAACAACACAGATCAAGTGTATCCCTGGGGTCACTTTCAAGAAATATTCATTTACATTTTTTAATTGCTGCTTTTCATTTCAAACCCAGGTAATATAAACAACATTAAGCCTGCCCTTATCAAACAGCTGTTCCTTAACCAAAATCTGAAGTTAAAGTAATAAAAATGAATACCAATTAAAGGCATGAACCCATTTCCATACAATGCACTAGAAAGCCTGTATATTAGTATTAGAACAAAACACCTAACAGCAGATTTCTAAAAATGCAAATAAAAACCAGACAAAATTTTAAAAATCACTTTATTATGTAAGCATAGAGTTAAAAACCTAGAAAACTGGGTCTTCCTCTAGCAAATGCCAATCCATGACGATACAGGTAACAAAACCATTAATACACACATAGTGTGAAAAAAAAGACCACCACAAAATAAAGCCAACCCTCAAAAAACAACCAAAAAACCCTCAAAACAAACACATAAAAATTTGTATCTGAAGTGCTACATGCATTCCATAAATGACACATTACATGTTACTGACATACTTTAATTCATGTAAATCCTTTCTGAACTAACCCAGATGTTAATGTAAGTTTGGCATAAGTCCAACTAATGTATTAATATGAAAAAAAATTATGACTACTCCCCTTGTTCTTAAAGTAAACAATTACAGCTAGGGAAAAGGTAGGGTGGTGCACAGTTACCTGTTAATTTGCAGTGCAATATGTGGTTTTACCATAATAAAGTATCTTTAGAGCAGAACCAAGGATCAGAAAAAGGCCTTTTCCACAGACTGTCTCATGAAGGCCTTTATACTTAAAACATCAGAAATAAAGTGCTCTTTCACAAGAAGGTGCCAAACGACAGTCTTGGCAAAGGTTCATTTCATTGTTTTTGACCAAAAGGCTAAAAAAACCACACCAATCCAAAAAACACATTAGAAAGGATAAAACTCCTTTGTGCTATGGGAGCAGAGGAATGCAAGCAATACTGAATAGTTTTGGTCTGACTTTATCTTTGTATTTTCAAGGCCATCCTCCCTAATACCCTAACATCTGAATATCTTCAAGATGTGCTAAGAAATCTATCTTCAAAATCCACTGAGAAAAATACTAATTTCCTTCTCTGTCAGATGGAAAATTAAGGCTCAGATGTTTAATAACTTGCCAAAAGCATCACAGCATTTTCTCTGCCAGCAGAAACACTATTTGAATACAGGTTGGTTCTGAGGTTAGAAGTACTGTGAAATCTAATGCATTCATTTAGTCCTGGCCTTTTATACAAATTTTATTCTGCTATCATGTTGTCAAATTCCACTGAGAAGATTTCCTTCAATGTCACTTTAATGTCTTCCACGCAATAGAACAACCTTAGGGTTTTAAGGTTACTTTGGCTTAACACCAGCATCAGCAATTAGTATTAAAGACATGAAATAAAATTAGATCTGAGGCATTGTGCACTACACCATAAACATGTCATCTTGACTCCCTCCTTTCACATCTTCCTTCCGAAAACATTGCCTTCACTCACTGTAATCTATTAGGAAATGCTTCTATCATAACATTCCCTCTCAAAAAGAAATTATGTTTCTTAGTAAGTGCTGAACTGCAACTGATTGCAAAGCAGCCATGACTACAGAACACTTGCAATATTTTAAAAGCCATAGAATTCACTCATGCCACAACAAGAGCAAACACTTCAAACAAAAAGTGCTGTAATTCACTCAACTTAATGGGAAAAGTAATGCCATTATGGAAATGCATGGACATTGCACATAGTGCAGGGCCAGTCAGCAGTGCTTCATCTCCATAATGTCTTGACTTCTTGTAGGCATTTTTAAAACACATATTATTCAGTGGATTTTTTTTTTAATTTGTACCAGAAAGATTTCATAGTTGTGATTTAGAACAAAAATATAGAAAGCAGCTTCTCAAATTTAACTCAGTCTGTGAGCTTCCTGGATCCCCACTCATGTGCATCCCTAACTGGACACACCTACAGACTCACACACATAGACATTTGCACACCCAACAGCCACTCAAATTTAAATCATTTCAATCTTAATTCCTAGCCTCTATCATATTTCATGTGAAACAGGTTAAGAAAAAAAAAATCTTTTCTCTATCTGCTCTCAGAAGAACTAACACTGCCCTTTCTCCCAAAATTTTCAGTAGGATATGAACATCGACTGACTTCAATTCACCAAAAATTTAGCTTAGCCTTCATGAGTAGCTCCTGAAGGAAAAAGGCTCCAAAGAAAGGCACTGACAAATCGAGATATAAGTAATATTTTCATGGTTACTAATGGCAGTCAGAAATCAGCAGAAATGCATTGCACTGAGTTCCCAAGAATTAGCATTAGTGGATCAGCATTAATACAGGCAATAAATTTGCAAAGTGTAATGAGGTTTCAGAAGACAAATAGGAAAGTCAATGCACATGACTCAAGGCTTTGTTTCACCTCCCTCACAACTGTAAAAGTCATGACTTTACTTATCAGTGTAGATTTTATATAACCTGCACGGTAGATTCAGTTCTGAGGGAGGAGAGGGTTGTGTTTTCTTTTTTTAATTGCTTTTATTCATGTAGAGTTTCTTGTTTTTACACAAACAGAAACATAGATCAGACACGGTTACATAAGAAGCAAAAAAGGTCATAATGGGAAAACATTTTGCAATAAGTACATGATTTTGTTGAGAAATGGCAACATTGAATGAATATAATTACAAGTGTTTTCTTTACTTTGTTCTATAAAAAGAAAATTACCTCCAAATGCAAATTTGGTGACCTGTTCTCAGACCCATCAGCTGTTGGCTTCTTTGATGAGCTGTGAGTGCTCAACTACACCTTTATTTACCGAACATTGTTAGATTTAAGCTCACAATCTCTGTGTAGGATTTTTTGCCTTCAAGAATAACAGCCAGTGGCAGATACAGAAGTTTGTCCCTCTTATGTCCATTGAAAATGAACTATAATCATCCCTTTTAATGAAGTTGGAAAACTTATTTTAGAACTTACTATAAGTTTGTGCCAAAGAATTGTCCTTAAATGGCTACATAGTATCAGTAGGTAATAAAAGAACTGGTTTCAACTAACTGGAAGTGTTCTATTAAGTTTGCAACTTCTTTCAAGCAAGAAATACAAAATGATGAGCTTCAGCAATTATGCATGTATTCATATTTTCAATTTACTTTAGTATTAAAAACTGAGCAATTGAGGTCCAATAAATAGAAATTATTTCCATATCATTTGTCTTAAGCACCATTTAGAAGGAAACTGGAACTAAAATGGATTGATACCATGATTTAGGATGTTTGAGTAAATAAAACCATTTTAAATAGTAGAAAAGAAAAAACACAAAAATAAATTTCATCTTTTAACAAGTACATTATTGTCTGCAGTTATTAGAAATCAGAAAAGCTCCTCATTGATGTTTCGTGGTGATTGAAGAATTGATACATATCATCGCTCCAGGCTCGTATTTGCAGATACACTGAAGATGAGAACAAAGCATCCTGATTTTCAGCTACCAGCTAGCTTCCAGTCTCTGAATGAACTAGCTACTGAATTAAAAAACCATTTGTTGAAAATTTTCATTCTGCAGAAATAACTATTACTGTCTAAAACAGATTCAACATTCAAGAGGTTAGCAGTCTGGCTTGAAATTTCAGCAGAAGAGTATTTCTTACCCCACCCAATTAAACTTTCAACTTTTTTTTGTTTTCCAGTCAAAACTATTCTGAATCATAATGCTTTAAAGGTAGTCGTAACATTTAAAAAAAGTAAAATTTAGAATTTTTTCCACTCATTTGTCAGTAAAATGCTTTTCTACCATCCTATCTATTTGTATAATGCTAAATTAGTTTAGTCGTATAAGAACATACATAAAATACTTTTCTATGGCATGTTTTGGTGCTACCAAAAATACAGAGAAAATCTTCTGCTCCACTGATTTCACTGCAGTCCAAAATAAACTACGTTCTGCATTAGTCTATTTGTTGTATCAGAGCTTACCGTTAAAACATTAGCTCCGTTTTTCATAATCAGTTAATAATGGAAGTATAGAAACACTTCCTCTAATCATTGCAGCTAGACAAGTGTTTACACTCCTATCTGACTCTGAAGCCCCTCTGTCACTGCTCAGTGTTGCCAACTGCTCTCCGGCAGCGCTCCAGCTGCTTCCCCGTTGCACAGCTGGCGCAGTCAAAACCCTCTGCTTGCATTTTACCCACCCAAATGGCTGGCATCCCAGGGGATCAGGCTGTTCCTGCGCACAGAGCAGACAGGAATTTTTCGAGGACCTGACACTCACCTTCCAAATCACTGATTCAAGTCACTTATCTAGTCTCCTGCTCAGAAACACGTCATTGAGACCCGCCATTCGACAGAGCATGCCACAGGAAAACCATAACAAACTGGGAACACTTATTTAGTTAAATGGACTAACACGTGACAAGAGCATTCTGCACTAGTCTGTAACATGGGGAAATGGATGGCAGTAAAACTAGCAAAAAAACCAGGACAGATTAAAAAGCATTGAAGCAATTTTAGCAGATGTTTACTAAGGGAAAGCTCAAGGGAAACAAGCAGTGAAGGTAAGAATGCCAAAAATAATTTTTAAGAAATAAATAAATTTTAAAAAGGAAGGCAACACTTTTGGGAAGGAGAGGACTGATAGATGGATGCAATCAGATTCTGTAGACGTCTGAAGCTAAGATGTTGAGGTTTAAAGTAAAGTAGGAATAAAAAGGCTTTCTCCTAAAACACACCCAATGCCAATTTCCTTGTTTCACTTGAAGAAAGATACTGCAGTGTTGTAGCAGAGAAATCAAAGCTCAGCACCATATGTATGAACCCCCTTTATCCGCAAGACTTAAAAGACTTCAAAACGCCCTAACTCACATAAAGGTGACATTATCAGCCATTAGACAAAAGCCAGCCTGAGTTTAAGGCATGCAAACAGCTGGAAGAAAACCATCAGCTGCCACAGAACACTACCACGTAAGGAAATTTCACCTTTAGGTTAGAAATTGTGGACACCTGGTTTTCCATTATTTTTCTGAGTAAGAGAAAGGGAAAGCAAGGAACGTTAAGCTCCTGTCCTTCATGACTCTTCATTAAAGAGTCATTCTTCAATTAACAATTTGATATACTATTTTCTGGAGCTTTACAGGATTCAGCAAGCAGAAGGGCCTTGCTGTGGATGCCAAAGCGGTTTTAACCTGCATGAAAACAAGCCAGAAAGTCACTGTGGCCACAAAATACAAGCAACGAAGAAACTGCTCATATAAAAGGCCCAGAGGTTCTCCACATTCACACATCAAAATTAATACTTTAAACCATTCCCTGGTAGTTAAAAGCTGAGTATGACATACTGCAAACCCTTCAACAAAAGGCATTCTAAGCACTTTTATAGTTTCTATTGCATAACAGAGAACTGAAGAAGAAAAATACCCTTTTTACTGACACATAGCCTTTAAAGAAGTCAGCCATTTGTGAAATAAATTTTGGCAAATAAAATACCACCCACAAGGCAAAATATTTGTCTAAATATACAAACTAAAAGATTTTTATGGAATAGGAAAAAAAGATACTTTTCTAAATTTCCCCAATTTTTTCCATAGACCTTTCTTGAAATAGTTTTTGTAGGATATATTATCATGAAAAAACTTTCATTTTTGCATCAACCACACAGCAGGCAGTATTTTAAGAGTGCCCAATATAAAGCTTACTTAATCACCTAATTTCCAATTGCACTCCTATAATACATCATTCATCCCAGTGGAAATCAGTATCCCGGAATGGTCTAAAATAATTTACTTATTCTCTAAGCAAGCACAGGAAAAGAAGTTATGAATATGATGTACTATTTGCTTACTGTCTGTATCTAAGGCCCTCTATACACATCCCTGTATTGCACATAGATGGAAGGATGCAGTATGTGTACACACCACAAATAGGGCTACACAAAGATAAGGCCACATATTTAATAGCCTGCAGACGCAAATATCATTTATGGTTACACATCTGCTTCTCAGAATACTGACCACACTACTGTTGAAGTCCCACCACATCACTTTATGTGCTAATAAATCTGAAATAGCACAACGTATTCCCAGCTATTTATAACAAAAGGACATTCTAGGTTTCTTATTTTTATTTTACTCCACACGTACATAACTATTAGTGCTCCATATCAGAGGCATGAAAAGGTGGTTCTGAGCATGAAGCACCCAAGGGTGGACTGGGGGAGCAGCATGGGTGGAGGCAGCCCACGTCTCCTTGAGCAGCTCCTCTGTACCACCACCACAAGGCTCACCTGCGTCATCAGTGCAGCTGATCATCTGACCAGACCAGTCACAGGCACATGGTGACAGAGACACCCTTCCCAGCAAAGCAGAGATGGGAATGATTTGTGTAATGACAAATCTGTGTGTCTTGCACAGACCCAACCTAAAATGCCACCCTTTCAGCTTTTGTACAATGATCAAAGAGCCTTGTGTGGAATACCTGAAGGCCACTGCTCATATTAGTCAAAACAGAGATTAAGATCTCCAAAAATATTTGCTCAGGCATTCCAGAATCCTGCCCCAGAGTCTACTCAGAGCACAGGGTCAGAGAAGCAAGTGTTCAGCCAAATGAGTAATGCTTGGAGTCAAGAAAACAGCTGGGCAGACACAGATGTTATCTAGGCTGCTCTTTTAGACAAACAAAACATTAGGGCTCTGATTCATACTTTGCAATAAGCTCTGTCAGAACACCAACTACTGATGCCGAAAATCCAGGTGAAGCTAGAGAGATCAGACAGCGAGGAAAAAATCCAGCATACACAATTATTTTCAAAGGCACATACACCTTTGATATCAGGCATTTACGTAACAGCTTCTCTGCCCCAAAAATAAAGTCAGCACCATTTTTCCCAGAATCTTAACCAACCTCCCCTCCAAGGACAAGAACAGGGAGTGCTGTCAAACATCGAACCCCACAATTTTCCTTAGTACTGTGACCCTGCATTAGCACTTGGCATCCTCATCTAAACAGTTCATGGCAACCACCGCCTCTGACAAACCCTGGCTATAGAAAAAGGCTGAGGTATGCTGCAAAACAGTTTCTGAAGTTTCTAGGTAACAGCGTGGTTAGATGCATAAGCAGACTATCAATCACATTACAAATGTGGAAATACCTTCACTATACTTGAAACACCACAATAAATGTAAACTTCATTTTCTATAGGAAGCAGAATATCAGGGGGAAAAAACCCACACCTGAAAGAAACTAAAAATATTTTAACTTCTAGAAGAAATAGTGAAAGGGTATTTTTTTCTCTTTCAAGCATTTCCAGACAGCCTGAAGTAAGAATTTAGCCTTGCAAAGTAGCAACTAAGTACTGACATGTTCCTGAAGTAGCTTTTGGATGACATGACAATCTCTTAGAAATGGAGATTGCAAAAGGTCCCTGATGACCAAAGATTGTTATATCCTTCTTCAAAAAAGACCAAAAGGACAATCAAGGAACTACAAACTAATCACCCTCACTTAGGTCCTTCAGGAAATCATGGAGCAAATCCTCTTGGAGCACATTTCCAGGCACTCCAGTGGGGTGGTGACTGGCAACAGACGGCATGGATTTAGCAGGGGTAAATCTTGCCTGAATAACCACATTGTCTTCTCTGCTACAAATCTTGACTGGATTTCTGGACAACATGAGAGTGACGAACATCACTGACTTTAACTAGGTTTTGACAGTCTCACACAGCAGTCCTGTGTTCAAGTTAAGATGCTACAGTCTGGATGCGTAGACAACTAGTTGGGCTAAAAAACGTTTAGCTAATTGTGCCAATGGGTTGTACTCTACCTGCAGGCTGGTAACAAATGAGGTACTGGAAGGGTCCATCTGGGGACATGCCCTGTTTAATACCCCTATCAAAAACCTGGAGGAGATGAGGGAGTGCACTCTCTGCAGCTGATGAGGTAGGATGTTGGTATGCCAGGGCTGCTATCCAGAAAGACCTGCACAGGCTGGAGAAAGGTCCTGATGGAAACTTCATGCAGTTCAACAAAGACATACAAAAGTTCTGCATCTGGAAGTAAAGCAAAGTTCTTAACCCTGTTGATAGCCAAGCATTGAAACAAGTTATCCAGAGAGGTTGTGCAGTCTCCATCTTTGGAGGCTTTCAAGATCAACCGGAAAAATCTCTGAGTAGTCTGGTCTAATTTCATAGCTGCTCCTGCTTCCTGAGGGGGTGGATGTGCAAGAGACTTCCTCAGGTCCCTCTTGACCTGAATTATCATACAGTTCCACAGAATTCTTTCTACGGCTGAAAAGACCATCCCTGCAGTAAAGGGCTTCCCGGTAACTCACTGAAAGCTGAAAAGGTGCAGTACTGAGTAAAATGGTGATCCTAACTGGACTATTCAGTCCAATTCATCTACTCATACTTGAATGATTCCAAGTGAGATTTGGAATCTAACAGGAAAAAAATCCCGGCATTATTTCTTAGTTACTTGAATGTATACATTTGTCTTCCTTAGAAAATCAAAGAGCAGCTGTAATAATCTCTGTTTAGTTAAAATACGATGCACAACTTTTTTTTTTTTTTTTTTCTTTGTAAAAGGTTTCAGTATCTACAAATGAAAGTCTTTGTGAGTCTAGTATCTTTCCAACATAATGGAGAGAAACTGGCCAGTTCCCAAACAGCCTCACTGCAGGGGCCAGTCAGGGGAAATCAATGCAGGAGAAAGGGACGGTCACTTCCCACACGCGGAAGTACCAATTCAGAGATGCTCAACACTCAGCATTTCAAAAGAAGAAATGTAATATTTGCCTGTTCAAGGTGGAAAAATATGTTCTAAAAGAGCACTTTTAATTCTGAAAGGAAAATTCCCAGCCTATTCAACTCACCGTGATGAAATGCATTTCACACAACTAGCAGGCTCATGAGAAAGTTTTCATTTCATGGCACACAAATTAGCCAGCTACTACACTTCCTACAAGAGAAAGAAACATGTAACTTTTGGCCTATGCTCTTAATGATAGGCAATTTTCATTCCCAGAACAGGGTGATGTTTTATTGAAATTTTCCCCAAGGAAAAATCAAGGTGTTGTTGTGTCAGCTTTTTATGCAGCAATTCAGCAGCTGAACATTTGCATTAATTGAGTATGATACTGGTGATGATTCTCTTCTGCAATCATTGGATATGCTCCGTTTCTCCTCCAGATGGTCTTCTCCCAGGTCCACAAAATTGTCTGGGAAGCTGATAAGCTTTTATAAATTGACAGCTATCCTAACAGTAGTTAGGAACTATCCTATAGTTTCCTGACATTTACAGACTATATAACAAAATACTGGGGTCCAGTTGTTTTCATTGTATATTTTGGCATCTTTTGGATTGGGTTTTTTTATTATTTTACCTTTTTTTTTTTTTTTAAAGTACATGACCAGAATCAGGCTAATGAAATTACCAGTAATTTGAGGAAAAATAAATAAAGAAAAAAACAGGGGAATCACATCCCAGGTCTCTATCTGGGCAGATGCCTCACTTGTTGGGGCATGAAGAATGAAATTTCACATTACCTAAACATGCTGAGCATCACTCTACCCCAGATGGAGGGAATCACATCCCTGCACTGCAACAGTAGCAGACATCCATCTACTGGAGTAAACCACCCATGGAGACATGGAGGTCCACAGGCTGTTAAGGATTAACACTAACCCCAAAATTACCATTGAGAAACCTGAACAGGGTTACAGAAATTTCCAAAGCTTGTCTGCACTTAGCTACCTTTCCTTCTCTAAGAAATCTGAATGTTTTATCAGTTTGTTGTTTTCCACTCACCTATGTAACAGAGAAAAGAACAGTTGACTTAAAAGCAATCGCTGGTCCCACTGAGGGTTATGTTTTCACTGCTGGTCAAAATCTAGAATTAGTTTTATAAACCCTGTGTAATTGACCTGTGAAGTTCAACAGCTCAGAACATATCGAACAAAGAGCTTAGCTGTATCCAAGAATGGATTGAACATAATGATTAATAGCCTCTGTAACAAGGCTAAAAATTGCAAGAACCTCCATCTTCATGCTCCAGGGCACAGACATAACCAGCTGAGATCAGGCATAAATTTCTGCCCACTACATTACTGTGAAGTTACATGCACTGGGAACAGTTTACAGCTTTGGAGACTTGCAAGACTTTCAGCTTCTTCCATTGGTTGGAAAGCATCTACATTCATCCTAAACATCTTGGAAAGCAAGACATCCTCAGGGAAGAACTGCCTAAAGTGAGACAATTTCTGACAATTGTCCATCTCAACTGTTTTTTAAACTTTTTTTTAAATGGCTAATGATCCACAAAATCATTAGAAAACTGACTCTGAAAGTCCACTATTCTTCTTTGGTAATTGGGAAAAGAAGGCACACCGCAGACAACCTCAGTCAACATCCCTCCACCCCCAAACACACACACACAGACACAAAATAAAAATATTCCAGTCAAATCCTTTTTTAATGAAAACTGGTTGCACCAAGTTTTTCTAAATTATTCTGCTCTTATGAGAAAGAAGCTGATTTTCCAGTAGAAAATAATCAAGACCATTAAAGCCTTTCTAGTTTTCACTCAAAAGCTATTTCTATTTACATAGGACAAGGTTGTGTTCTACCCACACTTTCCTTCTCCAATTCATACATCCACGGGCTGTATTTCTTACATGAATTAGGCTTTCTGCCACAACTGAGTATGGCATTCCCACATTCTATTTTCCTATTGCAAGGCCTCATGTTGGAGTTAGAGGCAGACTTGGCAGTCCAGGAAGTAGATCCACCATGCAGCAACTGCCCATTAACTTGGGTTAATGCTGCACTGGCACTTCCAAACCCAATAATTTGGGAAAATACTATTTTTCATCCAGATTGTGTAAACAGTAAGAATTTTCCCAGCTGTAGCATTTACATGGACTTTATGCTTCTTTTGATTTTCAACTTCCAACATTTAAATATTTTACTATTTTGAGTAGTTATCCTTCCATATCCGTCCCAATGCAGCCAAATTTGCCATAGCTTGCCACAGATTTTTGCAGTTCCAGTAACATTTCATTCTTTACTAGTGGTCTCTGAAATCCTTCTTGAACTAAAGGATACTGCAGCACAATGACCCATTCTAGCAATTTTGCTACTATTATAAACATTTGGTGTATGTGTTCCTTGACTTTATGACTTGAATAAAGACAAGTTCTCAAACAAATATACTCCTATCATGTAATCAATAAAAATTTATATACAAAACACACTAAATATAGAAATATAATGAGATAAAAAAAATAATTAAATGAATCATAGAAGAAAAGTGGGCAGAAAGAACTTCCATTGCCATTAACATCTGAAAAACTGAAGTACTACCATATAACAAGCAAGAAATTATTCTTACAGCAATAAGGATATAACAGAAGCAGAGTAAGAATGTGGTTTTCTTCATGCAGTCAAAGCCAAGGGCAAGCTACCCATCACTCTCAATTGGGAAATCTGGGCAGGAGCCTTCTTGATGCAAGCCAAGACTATATTAAACTGACAAGATATTTTAATACTCCACTATAAAGAAGGAGCTGCAAAGCCGTAAGTCTGGGATATAATACTTAAAATGTAAAGGAAAAATAAAGCAGAATTTTTGAATTCTTATAGAAATTCAGAACAGTCGAGCCAAAACATGGAAAACATGACAGAAATCAAACAGCATCTGTTACCATGCAGGAAAGCACTCAAAGGAAAGGAGGACATGAGAAACCAGAAGTTGAAGGACAAATTTCTAACAATCTGATTTTCAGTTATTCACAGTCACACAGACTCTGAAGATGTCTGACACTCCTTTATTCAGGTGAGGATAATAAGGTATCCTTACCTAAGGGTGATGAAAAACAAAGTCTTAAGGGGAAACTGGAACAATTGCGACAAAAAAATAAGACCTGCAGCAAGAGCTTCATAAGGTTTAAGTACACTTAATCAGAAGACAGATTGATACACAGGGCTCTGCAACATTATTGAGCATCAGAAGTCACAAAAACACCTGAATGCATCTAGTTCCCACTCTACTTCCACGACATTTCATTTAAAATCCATAATATCCATTCCTTTGATGGTGCTGTGGGCATAGCTAAATCTCAGGGGGAAGAAAGTACTATATTTTTTTTAATTGCCCTGTTTCAGAAGGGTCTAGCTCAATTTGGATGCAAATGTGGAAGCAAGGTACTCTATAAAGCGACAGTGACAGAATCTAGGCAGCAGAAACACCATAAAATGAAGTGAAAAATGCTTTTTTCCTTCCCCATTGTTTCCTACATTTCAACATCTTCAGGAAAAGATGATACAAGAAAAACCCAAGTTCTTTTTTTTTACTGTAGGATCACTCAATGAGTTTTCACTATTTATTCATTTATCTTCATGAGGGAATTTCTCCCAAGAGACCAAGACAACACTCTCAAACCTGCTCCAGTATAATACAGGATGAAAAAATTAACATCCCTTCAACAGTTTTCAAAGCAGATCCATGTTCTGCCCACATATATCTGTGTTCAATTCTCAGTACTTTCAGCAGACACTGCTCACAGATGCCAATCGCTGGCCTCTACAAACCCAAAAAGTGAACGAAGCCCAGCTCATGAGGAACAAAAGTAAGTACATCAACTGCAAGCACGCACCTTAGAGCACACAAGCTGCAGCCACCTGACCGTGGCATGGAAGATGAAAGTATTGCCCTCCCTCCAAGAGAGAAGGAAAAATAAAAATAAATCACTATCATTTAGGGCATTCTAGAAGGTCAAAATCACTGTGTGAAGTAAGGTGGTCTATAGGATGAATGGAGTTAACAGAATTATGTTTGTTTTAAAGACAAAATTAGAACAAGGCTGTCCTTCTCCAGCAGCCAGGAAAAAAGGCATGAAAGCAAAGTGGATCCCAATTTCTATTCTGGCCCAGGATAATTACTAAGAAGAATCTGGAATGTTTTATCTGGAATCTCTTCTGAGCAGCACAACTGCCCACAAGAATTTTGGTCCTACTACCGTTCTGATGCTCCAGTATCAAAACTTGTTTTTAAAAAACCCCACACATTAAAAACTACTTCCTCAAATGAAAAAGCTGTTCATCATTAGAACTAGCGGGCAGAGCTTTGCCAGTCATATACAAATACATCAGTTTCATATACGATGCTAAGTTATATATGTATAAACATGCTGCACAGCATTTGTGTAATAAAACTACACTTAGTGCTGCATATTTTCCTGCCAATGGAAAGAACATGCCCCCAAGAAAACAGCCAAGACCACCTAAATATTTTCATGTCTTACATCAGACTTAAAAATGTACAGAAGAGGAAGCAATTTTTCATGCCATGTATCAGTGATTTCTTGAATAACTTCTCTGTATTTCTTGAACCACTCATGACCAATGCCTGGGCATTTTTTTGGAAGCCAGTAACCAGCTGGAAGGAATGAAAGTCTGAGAAAACAGACAAAATGTTCTGTACTTTATTATTTGTCATGAAGTGCATCTCCAGTCCTTACCATTTTGTACTATTACAGGCTAGGACAGCGATGTATCATTATGCTCACACACGCACACAGATTATAAAGATAAACTACATGTTTAATTCTCAATTACACCTACATGCAGAAGCCTTATTGTTACAAATATCTGTGGGTGTGTTCTATAGATTCACTTAAACTCAGGACTCCATTACAAATGCAAACTGGACAAGTCCAGGAAAGAGATTGGATTGGAATTCATTTAGAATTTTTCTTTTTAAAGCTTTCAGTCTGACCCAGCCCAATTGCACAAGTCACTACAGCTTTTATTTTTCCATTTTGGAGGGTATAAATTACTAAAACATCACCAAATTTACAGAAAAATAAAAAGCAACTCCAGTTTTAGCCCAGTGGAGCTGGCTGCTCTGTGCACACAGTTACTTCTCCCAGCTCTCCCTGCTGTGACTGCTACCAGCTTGCTTTTTTCCTACAGGAAAGAGTTTTTATTTACCCTCTTTCTTCTTCCTCAAAGTTTACTGTACACCACTTGGACATAGAGATAGGGAGCAGAGACTTCACACTTGCAGGCCCTTGCCAACCATTCATTAGTATTTTCTTTGCCCATTTTCAAGCGAAAATGGCTGTTACAATTACTAGCACAGGACAAATGTTACAGCCACTTTATCAAAGTACAGAATGATATTATCAACACCTATTTCTCAGCAGAAAAATGTCACTTGCACTGCAATAGCCATGAAAAGGTGCCATCTATCTCTGTGGATCAGTTAATAGGTCTTTGGCTGCAGAGCCCCTTCGGTCACAACAGGCCAGCAGCAGAGATCAGAGCAGGTCTAACAAGTGAGAGCTGCAGTAGTCATGCTGCCCCAAGTGCAAAGCAAAGCTCCTGTCTGAGAAGCATCCATTTGGCACATGGGCTTGGCCATCACTTTCCAATGAAAATTCCACCCCACGGACAAGCTTTCTTCTAAATGAATTGCAAATTATACACCCATGGAGTGCCAGCTGGTATTGTTTCTCTGTAGTTTTCTTTCGGTTTCTCTCTCTCTCTCCCCTCAATTAATACAACGATATTCATGCCCTGTCATGTCTTACTGCTTAATTATGTACTTTGCAGAACAAAGCTTTAAAAATGAGACTATCAAGCTGGAGGGGGGAAGGGGGAAGAGTAGGACAACCAGATGTGCAGAGAGTGAGAAGGAAACAAAGGGCATTTTGAAAGGGGAGTGAGAGAATTAGGATGTGTGTGGGGATGAAAGGATGGGGAGACAGAAATAGAACAAGAAGATGCACATAGGACTTATTTGTTCATTTACTTTAATTTATAAAAAGGTATATGTTGTATTACATAATTCATCTGCAGTTATCTAAAATAATTTAACAAATAGTTGGAGCTGTTTATTATGAGATCTTAACCTGCTTCCATTCCATGAAGCAATAGATACACATTTCTTGCTGGCAGAGAAAGAATGCTGCATTGTTTTACAAAACTGGAAAAAAACCAAGGCAAATGGAAAATATATTGGCAAATCTTGTGTTAGAAGGCGTATTTTACTTGAGTGAAACAAATTAAACTAAAATATATTACAAAGCTCTGCTGCCCCAATATTTAGTTCAGTCACAGTAAGACAGTTTTTCACACATCCATTTTATCCAAACTTCCTTTATCAAGTGGACTACGAAAATTTATTTTGCATACACAGTCAAGAGAAGGTACTTAATTAATGAAACAGCTGTTTTATCTCCTCTTACCATTTGAATGTTGTGCATATTGTGGTACAACAGGCAGTCGGAACTCCCAGAGCACAGTTCTGGAATCAGTTCTGGGTGAGACAGAACTACTGGAAATTAATTTGTTCAAAAGCATTCTGTTCAAAAGCTCACTGTACTTCTAAAATATTCTTTAAAAAACCATTACCAACCATTGCAAGTATATGATATTTTGGCATGGCAAAAATGTTTTGTACCAAAATAAAAAAAAATTGGGAGAAGGAGAAAGATTTTTTCCACTAGTATTGATCTACTTCTGGTTTCACACACCATATACAATGGTCTTCAAATATTTGCAGAACTTGATTCTCCTGTATTGAACAGAGAGAGGTGGATTTTCCTTTAGCCTCTTGCTGGTGCTAAACACAGAAGGAACAGCTTTACAAATGAAACTGAAGACTTCAAGACAATTTGTAAAACAGAAGCTAATGTTCTTTATGGACAACAGAGTTAACAGAAGCACTGACTTTTAAGCAGTGGTCTATTTTGAAGTTAAGCAATGACGGTCTCATTTCATAGCAAGAGCCTTCAATGTAAAAAACTGTTTTGTTTGCAGAGAGGAGGCAGAGCTCAGCACTGTGTGGGCACAGCTATATTGCTATTTTCTACCACCCACATCATCCCAGGGGGGCTTGGTTTCAGGGGAAAGAAAAGGTGAATGCAGCCCTGGAAGTGCACCCTTTTGCCTCCTTCTCTCCAGCAGACAGGCTGTAAGGATCTGCCCTGTGGACTCCATCCTCTGCCACCAATGCCGACCCCCCCTACCTGTTCCTCTGAGACACAACTACATGATGTGCTGGAAAGAGGCGCCGCTGAGGAAAGCACAGCGTGGAACCAAGAGGTGGAGGCGAGCCCAAGCCCAGCTGAGTCCAACCTGAGTCGAAAGGAGCCAAGCTGAGCTGAGGGGAGCCAAGCGGAGCCAGGCAGAGCGGTCAAAAGCAGCGACGCCAATGCCGGAAACAGCTGTGTGGAATCGAGTCCAGCATTCAAAGCGGCGGCATGGTGAGACGTGGACAGTCTTGCTTTTGGGGATTTGTCTGCCATTGTTTTCCATTGCCTTGGGCTCAGGGACAGGGAAAGTCAGCCACAGGAAGTGGCCACCATCTTGTCTTGGTCCCAGCTGCCACATGGAACTAAGCTGAGGTGGTGAACACCTTCTCTGTGTAAAGCACTTTCTCTTTTGCATACTTCTGTTCTTAATACTGCTGCTGTCATCGTGTATTTCTTATTCCATTGCTTTGGGCTTCCAATAAATTGTTACCTCAACCCTTAGTCTCTGCCTTTGTTCCTCTCTTACCAGAAGAGCAGGAGGAAGAGGAATGGCTTATTTGGAGTTTAATTTCCAGCTGGTGTTACACCACCTCAAAAACAAAAACCAAAGAGAACTCATTTTCTTGCCCACATTTTAATGTAATATTCTCCAATCTGAAGTCACTTAACTCCTCCCACAATAGATTATTCCACTGCACTAAAGAAGCCCAGTACAAGTGAAAGCTGATCCATTGAAAAAACTGTTCCAGTTTGTTTTAAATCAGTTTAAGAATAGATTAAGAAACAGACTTTTAAATTTTCTTCTGACATACTCTATTTTTATTATCTAGCTGACTTTGTGAATTTTAATGCATTAAATCACCTAACATAACAGAGCATGAATGGAGGTTGTGAGAATCAACTTAATGCAAAGAAGCCCTCTCAAAAAGGGGATACTCAACATTAAAGTTCCCAGTTTAAAAAAACTGAGTAAGCTTGGCTAAATCTTTACTGCAAAAATGATTCTATTCTAATCATAGAATCATTTGATTGGAAAGGAACTTTAAGACCATCCATTCCAACTGTTAACCTAAGACAGCCAAGGCAACCACTAAACCATATCCCCAAGCACAACATCTACACTTTTAAGTCTTTTTTTTTCTTTTTTACATTTACTTTATTTGCATCTTTTAAGTACCTTGAGGGATGTGATTCAACCACTTCCCTGGGCAACCTGTTCCAATGCTTGACAACCCTTTCATCTGAAGAATTTTTCCTAATATCCAATCTAAACCTCCCCTGGTGCAACTTTCCTCTCATCCCGCCCACTTGTTACCTGGGATAAGAGGCTGGCCCCCACCTGGCTACAACTTCTTTCAGGTAGTTGAAGAGAGCTATAAGGTCTTCCCTGAGCCTCCCGTTCTCCAGGCTAAACACCCCCAGCTCCCTCAGCTGCTCCTCATCAGACTTGAGCTCCAGACCCTTTCCCAGCTTAGCTGCCCTTCTCTGGACATCATTTCAACGTCCTTCTTGTGGTGAGGGGCCCAGAACTGAACCCAGTATTTGACATACAGCCTCAGCAGGGCTGAGTACAGGGGAACTCATGCCCTGGTCCTGCTGGCCACACTCTGTCTGATACAGGCCAGGATGCCATTGGCCTTCTTGGCCACCTGGGCACGCACTGGCTCAGGTTCAGCCATCTGCGGACCAGCACGCCAAGGTCCTTTTCTACCAGGCAGCTTTCCAGCCACTCATTCCCAAGCCTGTACCACTGCCTGGGGTTGTTGTGACCCAAGTGAAACACTTGGTACTTCGCCTTTATATATATTACTTCATACCACTGGCCTTGGCCCATCAATCCAGCCTGTCCAGATCCCTCTGCAGAGCCTTCCTACCCTCCAGCAGAGCAAAACTTCCACATAACTTGGTGTCATCTGCACACTTACTGATCCCCTGGTTCAGATCATTGACAAAGATATTAAACAAGGACTGACCCCAGTAAATGAGCCTTGAGGTACCCCACTAGTGACCAGCCACCAACTGCAGGTAGCAGCATTCACCAACACTCTCTGGGCCCAGACATCCAGCCACTTTTCAACCTGCCAAAGAGTTTGCTGTCCAAGACATAATCAATCAGTTTCTCTAGGATAATACTTTGGGAAACAGTGTCATAACTCCAGAGATCCTGATGGCTAGGAAGTCTGCAGAGTCCAAAGCCATATATATTGGGTCTGGCTGAGATGGAGCCCATTTCCCCACAGCAGCTCTCATAGTGCTGTGCTTTGTATCAGTAGCTAGCCAGGTGTTGATAAACACACTCGTGTGTTGGCAGCTGCAGAGCAGTGCTCGCACGGCATCCACGCTGCCTCTCAAACATTCTCAGCCCCACTACCTGTTGGCTGGAGCTGGGCAAGATCTTGGGAGGGGACACAGCCAGGACAGCTGACCCCAACTGACCAAAGGGACATTCCATACCATATGGCATCTGCTCAGCAATAAAAGCCAAGAGAAAGGAGGAGAAAGGGGGGGCACTTGTCATTATGATGTTTGTCTTCCAGAGCAACTGCTAGGCGCTCTGAAGCCCTGCTTCCTGGGAAGTGTATGGACATCGCTTGCTGATGGGAAGTAAAGTCTTCCATTTTCCTTTGCTTCCATACATGTGACCTTTACTCTATTAAACTGCCTTTATCTTCATCTTCAAATTTTTTCCATTTTATTTTCTCTCTCCTCCATTCTGCTGAAGAGGGGAGTGATGGAGTGGATGGTGGGCAACTGGAATCCAGCCAAGGTCAACTCACCACACTGTACAATGTTGATGTCCTTCTCAAACAGGCTTTGCTGAAACACCACGACTAATCAAAAGTCTGGTCAGCAAATGCCATATGACTAATCCTGCCAAAACCAGCTTAATCAAACAGGTTGTCAAATGCTGTAACCCATGCTGCACCTCATTCTTCAAGTCATCTTTTTTTTTCTTGGAGGGACTTCACAATCAAGAACAGAATGTTAAAAAAAAAAATACCCTACAAAAAAAAAAAGGCTCTTTTGCATACAAATGCCATGACAACACTAAATCCAAAGGGGATATAAGCAAGAAGAAAGAACTACTCCAGAGACTACAACTATTTTACATGGCAGAAACAAAAGTATTCATTTTCCACAAGAGATTTCTACAGTTAACTCCTCTGTTTCTAAAGGCAGCTCCCACCATATAAAATACCCCAGTGCATGTCAGTTTCAAACATCAAAAGGCCATACTTAAGTAATTAAATCACTGGATGCTGTACACAAGAATTTTCCAGCTTTCTCAGTCACAGTGTAAGTTTTAATTCATATTGAACTCACACCCAGTCAGTCAAATACATGGATGATACCTATTTTCAGGGCTCTACTCTGACAATAAGAAAAAATAATGTTATAAAAAAATGTTACGCTCATACAAAATTTATCTTGTCACACCATAGTAATGCATCACATGACAAATCACTGACTCCTGGCAATAGCTGGTATACAACAAATACAATCCCAGTTCATTTGAATAGCCTTTACTTACAACAAATGCAGACAATTTCCTATCTGTTTTCCATACTAAATCTTTTTAAATATACTGACTCATTAAACTGTGGGCTTGATACATTTTTAAAATTCATTCCCTCTTACCAAAAAAGTAACTGCCAGAAAAATTTTGAATGTATTTGTACAATAAAAAAGCTGCTGTAGTAAACCAGAAAGCATATCAAACATTCTTGCCCACACAAGTTAAAAAATACTAAGTTATGGAAGTTAGATGTAACAGCTCAAAACCTTGCTTCCAGAGCTAGAAATCTTTAACTGGTTGGACTAAAAAATTTCCTCAAAGAATATGCTGCACTCAACAACCACTAGACATAGTGTCATTGCTTAGCTTCAGCCTTATCTATCCGTACAGAAAAGAGAAAAACACAGATGTAAGCAGCTTGAAGGGGTTTGGGGTTTACCCCTTTGTGGCTTTAAATACATTCTTGTAGTTGATACATTTCACGCTCTCTAAAGTCATTACACCCAAATGTGGAACCAGATGCATTCAAATAGTTTGACACCTGAGATGTCCAAACCAGTCCTAAAGTCCTCAGCCTAAAAGACTTCCCACAAGACTGAGGGGCCAAATTCAAAGAGGCTGTCAGCATCCTGAGAAACTGTGTCAAAAACCACGAAGTGCTGTTGTTGGGATTGGTTCCTAACAACAGTGGCAGTGACCCAAACTCTCAGGCCCCAGGCTTCACCTGCTTCACACTTTGGCGTGAGCTTTGCGCCCTTCGGTGGTGGCAGACAGTTATTTCCAAGTGTGATTTCAAACTAAGCATTAGAGGGCATAAAATTATACAAAATTAAGCTTATTATTTCCATAAATTGCCCTTACATCAAAAACTTTCCAGGCCTCTTCGCCCCTTTGTTTTTTATTCTTTTACTGATGATGAGGTAGTTTCCCCTACTGACAAATATAAAGCAAATTAAAATGTCCTCTTTTTCATACTGACTTCCACTACCTTTTATTTGCCTTCTCACATACCTTTTACTCCAATTTAAAAACAAAAATAGCATTTCATTAAAAACAAAACCAAAATGCAATGCTCTTTTATGTATTAGGCTCTGCTTGTTAAAGATAAGAAAAAGGGTAACTTTTTTCAAAACAGATTCACACATTTGCACCTTAGAACTGTGTAGCCTGCTCGCCAAAATTAAAGCATTTATTTGTACAGAACACAGGTAGCGACACATTTCTATAACTGGGACTTATACCAGGAGAACCTGATATCTACACTAACGTCTACTAACACGTTTTTTGAAAAGTTTTCTGCACCAGTGCTGGTAACCTAGGTATTTACAGGTATTGTATGTCTATACCATAATAAGCTTTACTATATGTAGGTATATATCTTTATTCATTTACTCTCATCTAGATGTCCCATCTAAATAGTCAAAAAATACATATGAAAGATATACACATCAGTTGTAAGTACTTTTTGAACTTCCCCACCATTATAGGATTGACTTTGCAGTAACAAATATTGTACACTGAGCTGCTATTGTGCAGAGATGCTCTACGGTAATTAAACTATTTGGTCAAAAAATATACAGAATTTAAGAGTCAGCTTAAAAATACCTAAGTGTTGAAACAGGCAGGTAACATTAGTTTCTTTGACTCCTCCTCCCCAATCACCTCATAAGAACAGCTGTAATGAAATTTTATCAATTCCTGCAAACTAACACTACATCAAAAATATTTCAATAAGTATAAAAGTGTCAAAAAGTTCAAATAAATACTGCCAAAATTAAACACCACAGTTTTGATGAGTTCTCTGAACAAATGAGAGCTGGCACCAAAAAGAAACTCTGAGTAGTACATAAAACACTTTTTTTTTTCTCATTTTTATGAAGACCTGAAGAACTGAACTGGTTTCTCTGACTTCCTGCCCCAGCTCAGAAGAGGCACTCACCACGCCGCTCCCAGCAGCAGGCAAGAGGCACTTGGTCATCCAAAGGGCTATTTTTTATCCTAGGTGCCAGCGCAAACAAACCAAACAAATCCAACTAAATACACAGCAGACAAGCACAGAGACTGCAGAAGTGGAAGACCATTTCTAACACCACTGCACCATCACCCCAGGTTATAATGCAGTAATCAGCAAAAAATAACAGCTTTTCTAATCACAGTTTTGTGCACCCCAGTGCCACTTTTTGCTTTCAATATTAGAATGAGAGGAGGGACCTCAGCCAATTTTGGTTTTTTTTCCATCTGGATCTTAATGAAGTTTATGTCCCTGCTTGCTGTTAAATTACACAGATTAGTAACACATAAGTAAAATAAATACAATCCTTCACATGATTACATTTTAAATTACCACATCTGAGAGAGAAATCACGAACAACATGCACTTGGCATGTACGGAACATTTGCTGCCCAGGTTTGAAAGCAGGACTTCTGTTCAAAAGCCTTCACCTCTTCAGCCAAAGAAATAATTTATTCAGCTGGCTGCCATTACAGACTTCTCAATGGGAGAAAGTACCTTCTAACACTGTGAAAATACAGTGGCAGTGAAATACAAGAACAAAGAATTATCTGGACTTAACTGCTCATCAAATGCTTCTGAACCTGTGGCAGCAGCTGACACGGATGCACAGAAACCAAGGATGCAAAGCTATGCACATGCACAGACTGCAACCCTACACATTTCCACCCTGACATTTAGACTCTGCCAACCAGGTATCTTAAAGGATTTTATATATTGCAGCTCCAACCACAAGTTTATCAAATGCCTACAAATGTGACTGATCAGTGCAGTTATGGGAAAAGGGACGCTCCACTTAACCTCATTTGGAGCATATCCCGTTCATCTCAATGCTGCTTAGATCAGACACCGGTTTGCAGCTGCGTACATTTATCAAGTGTTCCTATCAGGTGCTTAATATATATCCAAATCCTACTGCTAACATCATTTTAGTAGTTAATCAATCAAGCCTAAATGTTCCCAAGTTCAAAACCAGCAGCTGCTGTGGGTTGACACAGATCCAGCAATGAGCAGTTTGTTTAGGATTACGTACCCGATTCACCTCCACATCTAAGGATGTTTATGGTGCTATGCAGCAAGGGTCTCAGCACCATTTTTCTCCACCAATTAATTAGCTCATCAACTGAAGACAGCTCAGGGGGCATGGGATTGAAAACCTATCATCAACATAAACTGCTCTTCCTAGCAATCACTGGCGGAGACAATAAATGGCCTTGCCAAAACACAGTATGCATCCCAGTGCTATTTGAATACATTACATCACCCTCCAAACAGGAATGAGAAGCAGATCAGATTTGACTAGCTTGATCTAGAGGGGGGAACACTGCATACAACCCCACAATCTACAATCCATACCACAGACTTGGACAGCCATCAAAAATTGGGTTTTTTGGAAAGATAGCTGTTTTGATTCTACTTCCCTTAATAACACAGTATCAGTATTTCTTTAGTCTTTAAATAAGGCACTGATTTGATACATTATTTGACTGAAAGACACACAACAACACAATCACAAGAACACCTTTTACAAAGAAACTTCTTTTCATAAAGCAATACCAGCTCCATTTTGCTCAATCCTTGCAAGTAATTCAGAGGCAATTTCTTTGGACAGCAGAACAGCAACCCCTGGCATGACTCCCACCAGCTGCCTCCATTCACATGTAAACCACAAAGGTTGGACGATATTTTTCCTCACAGACTTGTCCATGAATGGTATGACATGATTCAGAAAGGAAAAACCCAAAGAGACACGCTATTAAAAGCCTCTCTACGCATTCCCAACTAATAACTCAGTTTCCAAGTCTTTCCCTGTGTTCTCCATCATCATTCCCTCTCCTGATTCTCTTACTCTGGTAACACTGTCAGGCTAGATACTTTTTTTTGTTGTTCTTCTCACTCTGCTTTCTGCCTTCTGTGCTGGAAAAGAGGCATTGTCCTATTTGTTTTCCAGCATGCTGAGCACAGCTATAGGAGAATCTGCTTACCACCTCAAAGTATTGCTCACTGATGGGCGAAATAAATGATAGTGTCTTGCTCCTTCTCTTTCCCACATATTATTCCTTAGCAATGCAAAACAGAGTCATTACAGCAGAAAAATAAAGCATTTCTTCTTCTTAGAGGGGTCTCAGTAATGCTACAAAACTGAAGGAAGCGACAGTAAATATCGTCAATCTTAGATTTTCTCTGGCATCCTTCTGCCACATAGAGTTTATTTGTACAGTCTGCAGAACTACTTTGGCAAATGTTTTACTTTCTGAGCATGCAGAGTTCACTTCAGATGGCTGACATTCCCCAGAAGAGCCAGGGAAGAAAGAAAAAGAAACATCTTGGGACTTCCCAATTCCTCTCAGCAAGACTGTCCCAAACCTCCTGCCCTCAAAAATATGTAACCACTATATTCTGTGTACTTTCCAGTGATAGAAAAGTGCTCCAATCTGCCTCCCCAGTTTTAAAAAAATGGATATTTGTGCTTAAAGGGGAAAAAGGAGCAAGAGCAAGAAGAAATTTTTCAAAAAACATTTTAAGTATCACTTTAAAAAGCTTCATTTTGTAACTATTTAGTTCCTTTCCTTCCCACTGCTTGCTTTTGACATACAAATGCTATTGATGAAAGTCAAACAGAAAATTATATCCCTCTGCATGAAGCACTTTAAGCTAAAAGGACTTCAGAACCCCAAATTAACTATCTCCGCTCATCAGATCTACCAGATACAAGCTCTCAGGACCACAACTAGTAGGAAATTACACTGGTGAATTGACATATTCTTACTCTTTTTTGCTTGAATCTCACATCCCAAAATATAATGAAAGCAATTTCAATTTATATTGACAAAATTACCTGCTAAGAAAACATAAGCAGCATTGATGATCAAACTGCTGACAGAATTTACTTGTTTATGTACTAATTTAGCCACAACAAGTTTTTAAACTACTTCCTTAAATCACATTTTGAAAACTAATGAACTTTTCCAGGTGTTTGACTATGAAGACCTTTTTCTCTAATACTGGACACTGAAACTGCCTGGAAACCACCAACATGTGCTCTTCTCAGCTCTTCTTTTGCTCTGGAAAGGGATTAGATTTTCCTGCCCTATTAGAAAATTCCACATGGGTTCAGCTTTAATTTCTGTGGACCAAGACATCTTTTTTCCTCTCAGTATCTTTATGCACCCCAACATTAATTCATTCAGATACCTTCTCCCACCTGCACTGTCTATACACTACCGAGTGAAGATGCCAACGAACCTGCAGAAACAACCCTGCTACAACAGCTAACTTTAACACATAGATTTCTGATTATTCATGCATGTTTTGTAATTTGTTTAAATTCCCTTCTGGGAAGAGGTTCTTCAAATACAGTCAACATTTCTTTCTCATTAACTAATGGGAGCAATTTTTTACTTCAATATTATTTGAATAGTAAATGTTGAAATGCATGGGAAATGAGTTGCTTTACAAAGACACAGGAAATCCTGCTCTTCTTCCTAGTGTACTGAACAGAAATTTGCTCATCAACTGCAGCTCCCAAATGATAAGGGTCACAACATTAAAATAATGGAAGTAGTAAATCACCCTAGTAGATGGAGTGCTGACATTGTTATGCCACATTCAGAGCTTCATGTTAAAAACCCAATTCCTAGATCAAATGACATTTTTGAAGTACTTAATCACTTTTCAATATACTTTTTTCTTATGTGCACTTACAGAACCTTTCCTAGCTTCCTCTGCTTTTCCCATTTTTTACCTTGGGGATGATAAAATTCTGATTCACTTCATCTGAAAGCCTTGTTTTCAAGAAACAGACGATATTTCAGTAGACTACATCAAATCTAGGTTCTGTTTGAATTACTTCATCTTCTCGTATTTCAGTTAATTGTCTGAAGAGGAGGCAGTCCATCTTTCCAAATGACTCTCCAAGTTTCTGTTTGCCAGTATGATCATCTAGTTGACCCCTGTAACCCAACTTGTAGATCCCGATCCTTCAACAGGAATCTGAAGCCATCTGTGGCTTCCCCATTCTCCCTCCAACACTGACACCGATAAAAGATTAAGTGTGCCCACTCCCAATTGTCTTTTTCTTTCTTTTTCTCTTTCTCTCTTTCTTCTCTTTCTTTCTTCCTTCCTTTTCTTTCCTTCTTTCCTTTATATATCTGACAGATGTTTCTAAACAATATACTCTCGTTTCCCCTTTACGGCAGTCTCCGTATCAATGGCTGTGTCCGCGTTCTTTAGCCAGTCTCTCTTGAATGCAAGTCATTCAGCACATTAGAATCTACTGGGAAAACGGGCAGATATGAGAGTAAGACGTGCAATGCCATTATGCCAGAAGGCATGAATGGATCAACTGTTTCTTTTTTGATCTGTAAACAAGTACAGAGGTCCTGGACAATGTGTCTTTGCTAGACAAATGAAAGGAAACTAGGATGCTGTTCCTAATTTCAGTGTCCTGAGACCTTTCCTCTAGACTGCCCTCTCCCAGCAAGGAAATTGCACAAAGATGTAGAGTAAGATAGCACATCTCACTCATGCTAACAAAACCAGATACAGAAAGATAAGATACAACAAACGCAGTCTAGAGGTGTGATCAGGATATAAAAATTCATATGCACATCTGTCACGACATCAGTAAAGTTATACTACTTTCAAGTTTAATATAAAATGTATCAAGAAACAGCAGCTATTATCAAATGTCTTCATGTGCCACCAGACAGTTCAATGCTGTTTGGTATCATTATTCACTTAACAGTAACAGAAGAAAACATTTCTTTCATAAAACCCAGCTGTTCTGGGAAACATGGTACTCTTTGAGCCGTCAGAGGAGGAGCTCGAGCCTCCAGAGTACTGCAAAGTCAAGGTTAATGTCCTTCCAAAGCATTTAAGTAGTGCTGTTTGTAGCAACGCAACCTGAACAACAAGGTAACGCGTGCTGCCCCTGGCTGCCTGGAGTTAATTTCCTTCACAGCAGCCCATCTGGTGCTGTTTGTATTTATGACCAGTACAGGTAACACAGCAATGTTTCTGCTGCTGCTGGTGCTTGCACAGACTCATGACCTTCTCTGCCTCTCACGCTGCCCCCATGATGTAGGCTGAGAGTGGGCAAGAGCTTTAGGCAGGCAAGGACACAGCTAGGACAGTTGACCCCAAGTGACCAAAGGGATATTCTGCGACACATAACATGATTATCAGCCATAAAAATTAGAGGTTTGAACTTTCCAAGGTAGCTGCTGCTCAGAGACTGGTTGGGATCACTCTGCCTGTGGGAGGTGGTGAGCGACTGCCTTTGCATCATTTGGGGATTTTCTTCCCTTCACTTATTAAATGGTCTTTATCTCAACTCATGAAGTTTTCTTGCTTTTGCTCTTCCAATTCTTATCCTGCTGCAAGGGGGAGGGTAGGGAGGGGGGGAGGGAGGGGTTTGGAGGTGCTTAGTTGCTGTCTGGGGTAAGCCCACCACATAAGGTCTTCATTAAAAAGCTCTAATGGAAATATTTGTGAAATCTGAAGTTATCATGCTGCTTAAAATATATTGTTACAGACTTAAACACCCATCACTTGCTGAAATGAAATAGCAGAAGTATCATCTTTTCAAACTCTATATATGAAAACAAAGTATTTAATACAACTGCAAGATCATGTGGGCATACTTAAGAATAAAAAGAGATTCTGTGTTTTAAAGTACTTCCAGTACTTCCCCATCTTGTAGGGTTCAGAACCGTGGATTACCAAGAAACATCTCTGTGAATGGAAGCTGTTGTGCAGAGCACCTTTAGGAGGTGCTACAGGTATTTTAAATAGATTTTAGTAATTAAACAACCAGGGACAAAACAGAGCAAGGTTAGTATTTCATCACAATAATACTGTAACTACAGTTTCTGTTCCAGTATTATGCAAATACAGGCTACAACTGTAAATTATAAAATTTCTGTGGAAAGAGGCTGCATGCCAACAGAACTGCACATCCTATTCTTTTTTCTTTTACCTTTATTTTTGGGAAGAAAAAACATGTCCTTATAAAGGAGAGAATAGTGGCTAATATTTTGGGCTTCCGTATTTCTTTAAATTCCAAGCAGAACTACAGGCCTCCAGCCTCCCTTGTTTTCTAGGTATTTTGTATAGGATTATTTTCTAAAATATCCAAATGGGAGCCTAGACAAAACCGCCTACTGAGGTATCTTCCAAATTAATTATTTTCTTTCAGATGAACTTTTTGTATGCCAGTTTTCTACACAGAGGTGTTCTATTGCATACTTATGAACCCATGGAAATGTTGAAGTTAATGGCAGGGCTGTCAGACCCCAAACAACGGAAGCACAAACTGCACCACCACTGCAAAAACTCTACAGGGTGAAGATAAAAACTAATGTTCTCATTTGAAAAAAAAAAAAAATGCTAATTTGAGACAAGCAGTACTCTGAAGCATAAACACCAACATAAAGAAAAGAGGAAATGAAACTGATTCCACAAAAATAGATATACAAAGCAGAAAAATGAAGCTGACACATACAATAGCCTGTGGTATATTACTATGAGAGCTACAAGCAAGATAACTGAACTCTTGTACACAAAAGATTCTCAAATACAGATGATGATGATAAGCGCAACTTTAAAAAATATGTCAAAAGTTACACATAATCTTTATTATATAGCATTATCATGCTATTATATAAAGCATTATCATGTCTCAAGTCAAGAAATAAAAAAATACAGAAAATTAGGCTGGTCAAAAAATTTCCACTTTTTTGTAGGAGCATAATGGTTTCTGGAAAGATGACATTAAGAAAGGATTTTTCAGAACCAAAATTGGACCTAGCTGTCTCCTCTTCTCTGTAAAAGAGAATATTATCTGGTGATCACAAAATGCAGCTGGGCTGTATGATATGCACACTGAAACTCCATCAGCTTGTCTAGAGTGGGCTGGATCTTCTATAAGGAGAGGAGAGAGGAGGCCTTTCATCCTATTGCCGACAAAAAAGGGATCTGAAATCTCAGTACTTTGAAGAATAGATAAAATGTTTGTTTCCCAGCTCAAAGAGTAAGGTGTACTACACTTCTACAGTAAAGGAGCCTTTACTCACAACTCTTCCCTGGTGTTAAACAAAAGAGCACATGCATATATACACAAGAAAAAGGCCCACAGAGATATCCCAACTTGCAGGAAACAGCATACAAACAAATTAAAGCAACAAGTCCCTGTGGTCCCATTTGGAAATACTGCACAGGAAATCCAAGTTGTAAGGTGAAACTATTCTGACTAGGAATGCAAATAGAAATTACATAGAAAACAGTTTAGTTGTAAGTTATTTTAAAATACTTAAGAATTTTCAAGAAGGTAGAAAGAAGACAACTTCATAATAAAGCACTTGCTTTTCATTAGCATTTTTGTGAAGTTTGCAAAGTGTCTAAAGGATGTGTTGCCTGAATATGAAGTCACATTTTGAATACTGTGTAAGTAATAAGACATCTTCCCCTCCCTCGGAAACACCCAGATCTGTCACTATAGTCCAGTTTTTCTTCACTGTTCTTCTCTTTACTCTCTCCAGGCTATTCTGTGATGGATTTGTCACCAGCTCCAGCTCTCTTCTAAGGGACAACTCACTTCTGCAAAAATAATTATTTTCTTCTCTTCATTTATGCCAGGCATTCGAGTAAGATAAATCAGAAACTGCAAAAGATGAACCAGTACAAAGCCAAGACTACACCTGGAGTTTTGCCAGCAAAAGTAGCATTGTTTAACAAAATTACCCCTAAGAAACATTACCATGCCACTGTGATTGTTATGTGCCCCTAGCTCCAAACACAAAAATGCCACTGCTGGATGAAACCACTCAGCCAGTATGCTTTCTCTGTCTCTCAATAGATAAGCTCTGTGGTTTCTGTTGAGGGAGGGCACATACCCTTCCAGTGAGAGTCACCTCCAGATGTTTTCCATTTATCCCCTCCTCCAACATCTGCTCTGTTGCTCAGACATGCTTCACTGTCCCACATCTTGGGGAAAAAACTCAACCCCACCCCAAGCCCTGCAAAAGCTTTTACCCTCAGAACCAGTCCTGAAGCACCTTTACTGCAGGAAGGCAGAGACAGCAACATGAAGCAATGAGGTCAGTTCAGCAGAGCTCTCCACAGAAAGCTTCCCTCTGTCTGCTTAATTCTTTTTTTACTCAACTTGCTTAATTCTTTTTTTACTCAACTCATCCACATCATGCATAGTTTTGCGTATCAGTCATAACTCTCCCTGGTGGTCTTTTCCAGGCTTAACAATCCTACTCTATTTGCTTTCTCCTTACAACACAGCTGTCCCACAATTGCCCTGCTTGGGTTGTCCAGTTTCTGCAAAGCCTTTCCCAGAAGGACCCCAGAGAGCACCTTGATAGATTACCAAAGAGAGAGCAAAGAAAATAGGGACACCTGTAAAGCCGTGCAAAGGAAGAAACATCCTTGACTCCCTCTACTTTCACCACCGCAAGGCCTTCAAAGTGTCAAGCTAAAATCAGAGAAGGAACAGGGCAGCATGTGTCTCATCTAGAAAAGCTGAGAATATGCTAGCAACATAGCTGCTAGCTTCCTCTCCAAAATCCCTCTGGTTAACATGAGGGAGATAACTTGTATAAAGTAAAGACAGAAAAGTTTATATGTAAGAGGTATAACAGGATTCAATGAGCAAGTAAAGACCCAACCTGCCTACCACTGGATATCCGTAGTTTGAATACATTGTTAGAGACAGAATTAATTTATTCTGCACTTGCATTCATGTTTGGATACAACTGTTTTGTATAGCCTTAGAATAAATACCAAAATTTCCCTTATACATGAAAGCAGATTTGCGTTTATTACCTTAAAAGATTGAAAGTCATTATGAATATTTCCAATATCCTCTGCTACTTCTTGAACATGCGCTTCCTTAAAACCAGCCAATTTTTTAAAGTTATATATAGTCAAAGATGAATGCAGAATGAGTTAGAAAACTCATTTTCTTAGAAGAAGCCTAAAGAATAATTCATCTGCTCATATTAAAGCATAACATAACAGGACTTAGTAGCAGGGGAGAAAATGATGGGGGGAGATACCTATGCATGCATCAAAGCTTCACTTTAATAGGTAAAGAAAATAGGTATCAGGCTGAAGCAGCATTAAATAGAGATTTCATATGCAAAACTTAAGTATGGAAGAATTTCAATTTTCTCTCCCAAGTTTTTTGTAACACACCTTTCTTCTTCCAAAAAAACGAAACTAAACCTGAAAGACCAGTTTACATACCTGCTGTGGCTGCAAGGGGCAAAAAAATTTATGACATGATTTGTACGTTGTCATGTTAATCACTTCTGCACTTCTTGTCAGCAATCAATCAAGGCTGCTAACATTTACCTGAGCAATAACCATTGTTTTCAACAAGAAAAATTACTACCTTGTGCCCATTTTTCTTATTAAGTATCATTTTACAAATTAAGGCTTTGATTCTATGAGTATGCACATTTTTGACAAGTTTGTGTATTTCCCTGGAAGCTAGTGAGGCTCTCAGCACACAAAGCACAGAGCACTTCATGCTTTGCAAAAGCTTTACTAAGAATTTAGGAACCAAATACTAAAATCTACTTCAGTTAATAATATTAATCCAACTGAGAAATACATGGTAACTTGCTCATTAAAAGTTACTTAAAACGCTGACCCCATCTAGGTTAGAAGAGTAGGTTTTTGAAATGTGTTTTTATTATCAAATTCAAAAGATTTATCAGTCAATCTGAAAACAGAGAAAAATAACAGACACAGCAGAAGATTAAAGAGCGATAACAGAAAACAGGGAATGATGAATTTGAGGACTCTAGTATTTAGGCCCTGCCCATATCTTCCTAAGTAATAAAAAACAAAACAGTAATCAATACTAATTTTCAAATCAATCCAGAGTAAACAATAGATTTATAGCTCACATTAATTCTAGAGAGAGCTTTATGATGTTTTTAGTGGCACAGCACATTAATTAGAAATGTCAAAATGCACCTCAACATCAGTGCTTTGTTTTCCATTTTTTTGCATTTGTCTCGGTTGTTAACTTGGGCCATTACGACAAAATAATCCAAAAACAAACAAACAGCAAAAAAAAATAAAGTCTGCTTTAATGACCATAATTCACTAGCCCATAGCTGATTTTTCATTATGTGTTTTGGGATTAATTTTTTAGTATTTTACACACTAATTAACTAGTTTGGGAGAAAACCCTCTCCAGGGGACCATTAATTAATTATAGACATATTGTTTATTAATGCATATTTTTCTTTTCCAAAACCGTGCAGCAAGAGTGAACAGAATTTACTCCCTTCTCTTAAAAACGTAATAATAAATCTGTTTTACTGCACACTTAATTATGGCCCAGTTTTAAAGTATCCCCCACCTTGATCAACCAGGAGCCTAAGGGTACCATTTTCTAGCATAATGAGCACAATCTTTTGAACTATTCTACTGAAGGAGTTTGGTGCTCAGGACAGAGCTTCGTGAACGAGTTTGCAAGATGCACATCATCCTGCTATTCTGAAATGGCAACAATTCCATACATATGCAAGCTAATATAGGGCAGCTCACCTCTTAAAGGGCAAACTGAAAAAAAAAAGGCGAGTAAAATAGTAAAATATGTGATCATGTGCCAGTCTTAGGCAGAAAAATGAAATAAAGGTATGCCACTCTTTCAGAAATAGAGGTCATTCAGCTGTGCTTTGTTGATGTTGACAGCAGCTTTATGCACAAGCAAAGAACTAACAGGCACAACACAGCCTTTTCGAATTAAGAATCTAGCCCTATTATCATCAACTCACAGACCCCTTCCTAGAAATCAAGCATTAGACCCCGAAGCATTAAAGCCAAAATTACAACCAGGAGTCCTGTTGACAGCCAGTACGATGAAATGAGTAATTCTGGCTAGACTCTGGTTCCCCAGCTTTTTTTCCACAGGATATTTCTTAATGCTAATGCCAATTCCAGAACTGGAAACATTTCAGGAACAAGTCCATAAGCAGAGCAATTCACCCTAAGAAGCACTTAAAAGCCACACTTCAGATCAAGAATTGAGAGGTTTCAACTAGCCTGCATTTGCTCCACACAACTCCATATAAAGTTAGAAACATATCTAAGGAGTAAGTAAATGTCAAAACCAAGGAAAAAAATTGCACCCAGCAGTAGTAAGTGCGATGGGATACTCCCCCTTCCCCTAGGTTTGTGGAGGAAGAACTACATATTAAAAAAAGCATCTCCCTTCCCATCCTACTGCCTAAACCCACTACTAACCAGAAAAAAGTTCCTCACTCCTCTCTAATGCTGTCCCTCTCCAGCTTTCCTAGTGTTCTTTTACAAAGGGAATACTCAAGACGTGGTGCAGAATTCCCTTCATTTGACAAAGCTTATTTTTGACTCTGACACTTTTGGCAGCAAACGTTTCCTCTTTCCAGAAAAATCAATCTGGAGCCCCAAAATGACTGCACATCTGCTACGAAGGAATAATTCCAGACAAAAGATGCTTTATTTCTGTTGGAAGCATGTGGTTCTTTTAAAGGTTCATAAATACAGGTGATTTCCATGTATAGGTTACTCCCTCAGAGCCTCCTGTTTTTGAAACTAACCTCATGGAAGAGCAGGGAGAAGAGAAGCTTAAGCACACATATTACACATATTAATAAAAACAAACAGCACAAGAGCCCCCTTTTTTGTAATTCCTCATGGAAACAGTTGATAAGAGGCAAAGCTAGATTCCTCTAAGAGGAAAAAAATTCAAACCGCAGCAATAAGATGTGTGTTGTTTGCTCTGGAGTACCAAGTGTTGGGATTTGGGGAGGGAAGGAAACAGAAGGACTTTTCCAGAGGTGTCTTTGGCAGATAAGCAGTGGATAGGAATGAGTTTCTAAAGGTAAACATTTTATTACAGATGTTTCTAGAGAATCTTCCCATTTAGATTTCTTCTAAGCTTTTATAAACAAGTGGTTTGAAACAGTATCTCTTACAATCTTTATAGCACCTGGACCTCAATTATTTGCAGTGTACCATATGGAATCACATATGAAGCAAATCACTTCTCCTTACAGAAACAATTAGAATATTATAGATGATCACATATGACAAAACTAACAACAACTCAATTGCATGTGACACAAGCAATGCAAAAAGCTTCCAAAAAATGCAGAAAGAAAGCAGCCTGTAAAAAAGTTCACAAGTAACAGAATGGTGGAGGTTGGAAGGCTCCTCTGCAGGTCATCTGGTCCAACCCATCTGCTCAAGCAGGGCCACCTAAATCACAGTGCACAGGATGGGCAAGTCGTCCAGATGGCTTCTCCACAGATGGTGACTCCACAACCTTAATGGGAAACTTCTCTTTCTGCTTGGTCACTCTCACAGTAAAAATGTGTTTCCTGATGTTCAGAGGCTTTCAGTTCCCTGTCTCAGTTTATGCCCACTGCCTCTGGTCCTGTCACAGGGCACCACTGAGAAGAGCCTTTGTCTTCTGTACTTCTGCCCATCAGGGACGGAAGACCCCCCACTGCACCTTCTCTTCTCCTGAACAGTCCCAATTCTCTGTCGTTCCTCACAGGAGAGATGGTCCAATCCCTTAGTCACTTCAGTGGCTCCTCTTCATGTCTCTCTTGTACTGAGAAATCCAGAACTGAACTGTACTGCAGATGTGGCCTCATCAGTGCTGAGTGTGAAGCCATGATGATTTTTTGCCTTTTCTTTTATACTCCTTTTATATACCTTTTTATAACTTTTGTATTCCTAGTGGTTTTCAGCCTACATTCTTAGACTTATTTTGTCAAGCTAGGAGACCAAACATCTTAGAAGCCTCGTAGTTAAGGATCAGAAAGCCCCAGACACCAAGGTCCTCTCCAGAACACATTTTGTAAGCTAAGATAGAACCAGCCAGGGGAAGGTTCCTCGGGGAGGGGGGCTCACTCAAGCCTCTCACTGGGGAATCTTTGATAGATATGCTAATTAGTAAGACCTATAATGTTATATCAGATCTTTTGTGTGGTGTGCATTGTGGTGTGCATTTCGGCACATTCCACCTGGACATGGTGCACCGAAGGATCCTTGAAATAAATATTGAGGTAAAACCCCTTTTTCCCTTCTAACCGTGTTTGATTCTTGACTTTAAGACCATGAAAAGGCATCAAGTGAAAGGGAGGGGTCACCTCCCCTTCACCTGTGGGCAACACTCCTCCCAGTGCACCCCAGGATACCAGCAGCCACCTTTGCAGCAAGGGCACATTGCAGGCTCATATTCAACTTCATGTCCACCAGGACCCCCAGGCTCTTTTCCACAAAGCTGGTCAGTTCCCAGTGTAATAGGTTCTAATAAACAGGGTGGTCTGAACTTGGAGACTGAGTCTCTTTTTTTACTCCAGGCAAAATTCTGTCATCCGAGTACCCAGTTAAAGGCCATGATGGGTGACACAGGGTTTACTCTGGATGGTGCTGTCTCTCAGAGTGGCTCATACCACTAGCGACACACCATGAGTGCAAGTTATGTGGTCCTGAGGCAAAATGGTGATGTTTTGAATGATGACAGATCAGTCTAACTTCTTTCTGATTAAGTATCTATTTGAAATCTTGACGAAGGCTAAGAAGCAAACTCAGATTGTAATTAATACATTCCAACTGAGTATCTCTCATTCCATCTATGTTCCTTGGCACAAGGAAAAAGAATTACATTTTCCATTTTGTACCTTCCTCTCCAAGAGGCCTTCTCTCTAATTTTTTTCACAAGCAGTAGGAACTGAACAAGGAAGACAGCCACGGCATTCTTCCAAATCTTAACAATAAAACAAATCCAATTCACATAGGCTTCCAAAATAAGGATCCACTCACAGTAGAGCATCCAAAGTCTTGCATCCCCACTGAACCCCAGGAGTCTCTTGAAATCACCTCCTCAGCAGTGAGTATTAAATACACTCATGAGCTCTGCTGGGTCCTAGGGGCATAGGTTCACACTGGCGTCCTCTCTGAAGCTTAACTGGCAATACCAAAATGAAACATCACTTTGACCGTAAAAGTCCACATCATTTCTGACCCCCCTGTGGATGAGTGAAGTAATTACTGCTGGGCATAAACCTACCAGAGCATCTCAGTTAGAACAGTGTCAAAATTAATGCGTAAAACAGAACTTTAGGAAAAAGAGTCCTGTGTTCCGTGATGGTATTTGTTCAAATACAACAGAACTTTTTTTTGTAATTTCCTTTACTTTTGAAGAAACATTTTACTGAATATCATACCTTTTTTTGTTGTTGAATATCATCACAAATCTCATAGTTTGAGCCCGTTGTCCATATGCCCATATAAAATGCATGACTAATCATTGTTTCCACATCACTGAAAAAAACCTGTTCTTAAGATAGAAAAAATATATACATAGTCTAACTCTACTTACTGCAAACTTACTTCCCAAGATAAAAATACCATTTTCTTACTGATTTGAACAAAAAAATCCTGAAGTGCTATAGCATACTTTTTTGAAGGGCAAGCAAATTAGGCATTTCCCTTCATCTTCTCTGAGCTTCTGTCATGCTTTGATGATGGCCAGACAAATCACATTTAACTGAGCCACATCAGAGTAATAACTTATTAAATAAATGAAAAAAAAAAAAAAAAACAAACCAAAACAACACAATCACTTAAGTATTTCTCCAGATGCTGTCTTCTAGTTTCTGGAATTCTGTGCATATCCAAGGACATCAGAAGATGCCTCTAACAAACATCCTGTTTGTATCTGGTTCTTCTCTGTGCATGAAGAGCTAAAATAAATCATCACTGCTTTTTTCTTTCTTTTTTTAAACAAAAAAACTTTTCTTCCCTCCAAACCAAGCAAACCTGCAGTCATGAGAGACTTCCCACACATAAACAAGCCAGGACATAGTAAGAATGATAATGAATTTGACAAATGGAACTGACATCATTCTTCGCATAGATAAGCTAAAAAACCTTTTTCTGAGCAAGCATAGATTGCTATTTTAACTGTAAAACTGCATCAGTAATTGGCATCGACAAAGGAGAGCAGGCTGGAGTCATTTAATAAATCTGTCTGCTTAGAAGGCCAATAAATAAATGAAAGCCACACTTTACGTGGCGTTTGCCAGTGTCTGCCAGTGCCAGCAGCCTCCAGCAGCCCGCAGGTGCTCCCTCCTCTCCCTGCCCACTCCACCCAGGACAGGAGCTCCCACCCTGGCTCTGCTCCCCTGCAGCTGACTCAACAAGTGGCAAGGACTTCAGTAGCATCCTTGTCACCACAGACACGGTAACCACACCAGCTTGAGAACAGGACAAATAGCATAAAGGCATACAGTGAATGTATATAATTACACCGAGACTAAGCTGTAAATGAAAACAGGCACAAACAGGAAAGAAAAAGAGGAAATCAAAGAAGTACATCTGTGCCTAAGAGCCAACCAACAGCTACGGGCACTGTATTTGAACTATGATGTAGCTTTTGTCACCATACTGGTTAAAAGGAAATAACTAAAATGAAATCAGAAATTGTTATAATAAGAGGATAACTAATTACAAAAGATAAAGGAAAGGATGGACATATCGGTCCCATGGGGGGAAGGGACTGATGTGTGCATAGGTAGTTTTCAAAAAAAAAAGAAAAGTAACCCCAAATAAAACAACCAAAATTAATAAAAGAACTTGCAAAAAAAGTAACAAGTGAAGATCTTATTTCTCAGTCAGAAAGCAACAATAACTGTTAATGGAGAGATAAAGATAAAAAGAATTAATGATTAAGCTCTCTGCGAATTTCAACATATCCTTCTAACAATACAGAAAGGAAAAATACTTAATCTGAGACATATTTAAGAAAAAAAAACACAAGCCAAAATATGCATCCTCTGCACTACTTCTTACAACATACTTGGGATAACAAAAAGTCTTCCAGATCTCAACGCTGAAGGGCATATCTGACCAAACTAATTACAGCAAGTGACCTCAGACAAATTCCTTCAGTGTTGCATTTTCAAGACAGACGACAGAAAACAAGGCCAGGAACAGCACAAAGCCAGCCTCAGGTACAGTTCCAGGATCACCACGCCTGAGTCTCAATGTGCATCTCAGTGGAGAAAAAGAATGGTAAAGTTCCATTAAAACAAAATGGTGCTGAGTGTGATTGTGTACAATAATAATCCACTGGCAACAAGAAGTTTACCCTCCCTAAAAGAAATAGGAAGATTCCTCAAACACATATGTGTGGAAGAACAACTTTTTGTATATGTGAGCTATCAAAGAAGTTCATGTGCAAAGAAAAATCCTGCTGAGTACATGGCAATAAGAGAAATATCATATGCCACTGGATTTTCTGGGTAGGCACATCAGTGAATATCTTCCAAAGCTAGTAATGTTTTTATTTCTCAACACTGAAAAAGGTGAACACCTGGATTCTACAGAGAAACTTAATTCAAGTGAAATAACCTCAGAGGGCTCCAAACACAATCAATTCCAGTTGTTACTTAGAATTGGTTATAATACATTATGTGCTCTCTCAGAGGCCTTGCTTCCATCATTTATCAATAAGTTTTCAGCAGCATTCACACTTATTTTTAGTTATTAAATTACTGCCAATATTTTATATTTAAATAACCTGTAATATTCAAGTTTGAATTTTTAAACTTGATAAAGAGAATTTCCATACCTGAAACGAACATAAGTAGTAGTAGTTTCCTCATAAGCAGGACCCTGATTCAACTGGCTGAGAAGTAGAAAAGTTTGCTGGAAGGGGAAAAAGATAAATTCCAGAATATATAGAAAAACAGGTGTAAGGTAGTAACAATTTCTTTAAGCCTTAATATCATCAAAATGACATTGTTTTGTATACATGAAATCCATTTTGTTTGAATAAGACAGTCAGAGCCTGTAATCTCCTTTTTCTTATCCCTTCCAAATAATTAACAAGAGATGTCAATTGACTTACAACTTTGATTACTGTGGATGGGATCCTGCAAATATATTTTTGTCAGTGATATTGTGACACACAGCAGATGAGGCAGCATACACGCAGAATTTCTCAGAAAAGCTAAAATGAAGACAGAGATAATTTTCATTTAGATCCTTTCACAAGAAGATTTAGATATAGTCATATGTCTGTTCGTAGTGTGGCTTGGAAGAAAGAAAAAAAGAACGAAAGCAATAATGTCTAAGTACAAAGCAGATGGAAGAGACAGACCTATCAAGGAAGTGACACAATTATTTCTTGCCCCACAACCAGGAGATTGCCCACAAGGCCAAGAACAAGAAGCTATGGATCCCATATATAAAATTTATAACTTTTTTACTCTGTTTAATCTATCAATAAATTACTATATCCTGTATGTCCCAAGAAAATAAACACCAGGATTTACATGTAAGCATAGTTCATCAAAATAATAATAGCTTACATTCAGACTCCACATTTCTGGAATGCATACACCCTCTCATCGGATGAGCAGAAACATCCCAAAATACACATGCACAAGTGAGAGAACTCGGCCTGGAAATTCATCTTCATTTCGCAGTGTTTCTCTGATAGCTAAAACACTTGCCTGCAGATCACAACTGACTATATATGTCAGCATTTTGGCCAAATCCTCAAAAGTCCCTGCTGCAGACATGGATTCAGACCAAGTTCTGCTCCTTTGCTCCATCCATTTTCAAAGAAAAGTTAAGCAAAGGACACAGGCATATTAACTAGTAACATGAACCCTTCTTCCCTCCAGTTTCTACAGAAGAAAAGGCAGAGAAAGGGGAGAGTAAGCAGGTTCACGCTTGACTTAACAACTTTTCTCATGTCATGAAAATACTACACACTTTCTAAAAGGTAGAAGGATGCACTCTCACCAAACATGCCAAGCAGAAGAACACACAACTGAACATATTGATGGTTGGGGCAAAAATTCAAACCACTGCTGCTCAACAGATTTAAGGGATGCACCAAGATTAAAGTTCTTTCTCAGCTACAAAAGAGGGTTCTCAAACTTTCATCTCCTAAAGGCCAGGTCTATCCCCCAACATTAAGAACTGAATTCGTAGAGTCACTGCCAAGTGAATCTCAAAACCTTCCACATGGTCTCAGGTTCTGCTTCAAAGCCTTGAAACTGACAAAACAAAGCAGCTATTTCATAGTCAGTTTTTCTTGGTGACTTTCCTGCCACTTCTCAGTTACTTACCAGCTTGCATTGTGGTCACCAAGACCTGGTTCTGAAGTGTCTCACATCTTCCAGGACCTGATTTATTTCCATGTGCAACACAGCACAAGGAAGTGACAGGAATCCCTGATCACCATATAAATTTTAGTAATTCTCTGAGAAATTATGCAAGGCTGCCCGAGAGCTGGACTTTTTTAAGCCACCAGAAGTTTCACAAACCAGCATTTTTACAGAACAATGCCACATCAGTCCCACAGCAGGCACATCTGTCCCACAGCTGATGCAATAAGAAGCTTTAGCAGAATGGCAGTATTTGCTCTCTTCCATTCACGCCCTTCATTCTCAGACTCACCGGAAACACAATTGCTAATATTACCAATCTAGAGGAAACAATTATTCCCTTTAAGCAGATGAGAACAACTTTACAAGACCTGAAAGGCTGGCATTATTCTGCTACAAAAGCACGCACACTAGCATCACACACCAGTCCTAAGAAGTAGCAACGCAATTCAGATTCGTATTTTGTTGGAATTGCCTCAAAGAGACACAGCAGCAGAGACCAGTAAATCCATTGGGCAAGCTGATGTCTAAGCCATCCGCTGCTAGGGAACCACTGGACCAACACCAGATCCTCAGTAGTGTAAGAGAACAGTACTGGGGAAAAGAAGAAATAGAATTGGGAGTGGTAGGAACCCAAACCATCTCCTGAGAAATCTCTGTAAGGTACAGGCTCATGAGACAACATCATCCCCACCCATCTTCCCTCCAAAAGGTGGCAGTCCAGAAAGATCTCTATCAGACCTGCAAACCTAAGAGGGTGGTCCTCCTGCAGGAGGCATCAGATTACATTACTGAGCCTTTACCTCCCTCTTTTCACCAAAGAAATATTTGCCTGTGTCATGCATCAAGTAACACTTCAAAAGCAGCAACTTCCAATACGGAGTTGTTATCTTCTGCCTGGAATTATGTTTCTTCTCATTTGCTTTGTGAGAACACATCTGAACAGACACATTTTTCCAGACACTTGAACCATCTTTGTACACATTTGGTAAAGTAACCTGACCACCAGATGAAGTTTTTCTGACCCAGTTCCCTGGTATTATCCAGAAAATGCTTTGACACCTATACTTCTGGGGTTTTTTTCCAAATTCAGTTTTAAGGGTTTTTATCTTTCTGGCATATATGCACTTCTCTCTCAAGCTACTTACTATATATAAAACTGCAAAAAAACGCAGAAAAGTTATTTAGTGTATTATGCACCTCCTGCATTATGGCATTCAAATGCCTCTTGTTCGTGCTTTACAAAGCTTTAGTTTTTTCCAACTACACCCTTCCCTTTAACTGTTCAAAGTCAAAATAATCTCTCCACAAAAGTTCTGGTTCTGAGATGGGTGTCCTTTAAACCAAGACATTTTTCATGCCAACATCCCACAGAGGGAGTAGCCTTTTTATTTGGGGTGAGAGAGACTGTGAGAGCAAGCACATTACAGAATCAAGAAGTAACTTGGCAGAACTCCCTCCCCTTTCACACACTTCCACTTCAAACACACAGAAGTTGTTCCATGAGTGAAATAAATGAAATTTGGCTTCCTCAGAGCTGGAGACTCTAAACATAGTAAGCAGTAGATGAGTATTAAGGATTTTGCTGAGGTCAGAGTATTCATAACACCTCCAACCACATTCTCATATACTTACAAGAACTTGCATTTCAGTTTTTCCATCAGAGCAGATTCTTATCTCTACCCTTCAGCCAGCTCACATGCTTTTCCACCAGGCATCTAGGCATCTAGTGTCAGCCAGCTTCAAAGTTACTGGGTGAAGTCAGATGGCATTACGCATGCAGCAGGCACAATCACAGTATCCTAAATTCCTAAGAAAGATGGCCTTAAAAAAAAAGGTGCTCTTGATATCAGGAAAAATTAACACTAAAATACAGCTAAACAATAGCAATAAAACTCACTACAAGAAGCAATAATCAAAGCAATTCGTGTTTATTTTGAGTCTGAAGATTATTTTCTTTTTATTTCATTGTGACATTGATATTAATTTATTTACTGTGCACACATATGACTGAAGGTCTTAAAACATGATTTAAGTGCTCAGAGAAACCAGCAACAGGACAAGAACCAACAGCTCGCGACTGCTGACAATAATTTAGAAATAAATCATAATACCAAGCAGCTAACCAAAGGAACAGGTTACCACCAGCCCTGAGATGAGTTTAGTCACAAGATCAACACTGCCTGTTATTCCAACAAATATGCTACAATTCAGCCACTTGTTATTGGCCTTGAACACATTGTAATGAAAAAGAAAATGGTTCCATCATTATAAGGCAGAGTGGACTTGTTACACCAATGGTCCAAATACATCAGAACAATCCTGCATAGCTGGAAATCATTAATCTAAACTTTGACAAACCACCGAAGCACTTTGTTCACTCAAAGGACACTTATTTGTTTTTAGACTGCTCTTTTCAGGTAGTACTGCTCCTCAGAGGTCATTTTCTATCATGATACCCAACACAGATAATCAGTGCTTTGCCTAAAACAACAAAACAGATGCTAACTGAGCCAGAACCTACACTCAGAGAGTGAAACTTAGGTTGCTTTGAAAAAAAGGGCAGCTTCTTTGGCAGGGGGGAGGATGTGTTTGGTTGGTTGTTGTTTTGATGTGATGTTTTGCAGGGAGGGGAGTGGTTTGCAGTTTGTCATTTTCAGAGAATAGATAAGGTACATTTCAAGACAAAATGAGAAGGTACCTTACTCAAGTAACTTTGAAAACAGACAAGAACAGCCCCTCCCCCATGATACTTCATGACAGAGGAAACCACTCCACAAACCACTGGAAACACTGAGAACCTTCCCACTGATTTCAGCACATACCGACACAGGCCTATGTTTCAGTCCCCACAATGTGACCAGTGTGACAAAAAGGAACAGGCTAAAGGTTAAAAAAGAAAAAACAAAACTACACTATTACTGCTTTGAATGAAAGACTATAGATGAAGAGGTCTGTATCCACTCTTTTATTCACATGAGTCTCTGGAAGACGTCACAACATCTTAGGAAGGTGAGCAGGCTGCCACTAAATCCATTAAATAGCTTAATTCATGTTCTCACAGACCAAAGCAACGGTCGGCATCATTTATAGAAAAGTGTTTTTTTGATTCAAAACCTAATCAAAGCAATATAAGAGCAAGAACAAAAAAGTGAGAAATCGTGCAGTACTCCTTCACGCTACTGCTGTGCTCTGACCTTACGGGTAGGATGAAATACACCAGTAAGTTCCCTGAAACAATTCTACAAATAAAAGTATTTTCTGACACACAACTTATTCACAGGATTCACTGCTCATGATTCTTTCCGTCCTAGTTTACTGGAGAGATTAATTTCATAACCCACAGAAAGCAATTATGTGGTACACTTGCCTGTCATGTCTGACATCTTAATTTTTAGTAGTTTCTCTTCAAAAGACAGAACACTTCCTGCAGTGTTATACATTTTTCAGCTACTGCAAGCAACTAAAGCAGGTAGGATTAAGAGCCACTGAACTGCTCAATTTATTCCCCTTGGTGCCTGAGAGACAAACAAGCAAGCACCTCATGTAGCACCGACAATGTGCAGAATAAGATGACGACCTATGAGGCTGCAAATGCAGATCTTGCAGCTTTAGAAGGGCCATCTTCCTGTTCATGCCACTTTCTTTCCTCCATCAGAGATTTCAGGTCCCTGCTGGCCAGCTTCTGCTCCTGGTGTTGTGGTCACAACTTGAAAGGCTAAAACATAAGTCCTCCTCCTCTACCTGTCAAGGGCATAAAGACCCTCTGCAAGTTCACTGCTACTTGTTCAAGCACTGCTTCAGAGGTCAACCTCCCTCCAGGAAAGGGGAAACACACGTTGAGAAGAGATACACAGCATCGGCCAGCAACATAAAAGAGTATCTTTGCACTAACCATACAAGGAGAATGTGCTGCTTGTTAAATGAAATTTCCATTTCAATAGTTGACTATTTCATTTCTTGTAGCAGGAGACCCAAAGCTGACAGCTTTGGACAGCTTGGAAAACTACTTCCTCTCTCTTCTTATCTGATATTCCCACTTATTGTCATCTTAACTTTCTTCATAACTGTTTCCCTGTTATATCAATACTACATATACAAGCCAGAAGACTAGACTGCTTTTTTTTTTTAGTATCATGGTACGGTCTTAGCAGTGTTTTTCAGGATGGGCTTCTAAGACCAGTATGTGCACCCACTCCTCTGCTCACAGATACTGTCTTCCTTAGGAGTCATTAAATCAGGTACATTATTGTTATTAATGTCTGTTTCATCTTCTGAACTGAAGGATGTTTGAAAAGAAAGGAATTAAGTGATACCTGGTACAGCTCATTCTCTGATTCACACTTTAGGCTACAAAATCGCCGAGAACTGTATAGAATTTGAAGAGATAAGGACAACGTAAAATCTCAACACATTTTTCTTTCTTCTAAGAAATGACACCTGAAACTATGGAACCAATTGATGCAAATGTCACATCAAGCTCTTCCCTATTTACAGAAATGGAAGAAAATTCTTTTGTGTACCCTTCCCACTAGCTGTCCCTTACTGCCTCTGCAGTAGCTCATATCAACAATCTGTCAGATTCCATTAAAAACATATTTGAAAGATTATTTTTTCCCCAAACAGCTTGAATTTAAATAAAAATTTGCTCAAGTTGTCTCCTGTTAAAGCAGAAAACGAGAAATAAATAAAATAAGGAAAATAAGTGCAACCTGCAGATAAACAATCCTGGGGAAGGGAAGGGGACAGAAGAACTGCCATCTTCATATGACAATGCTTTTTAATAGATTCTTTCAAGTTCTGAGTCAAATTTAATACAAGGTATTACTGCTTACTGTGGAGGTTATAGCACAGATACACCACTGCAGCCTTCAGAAGAAAATACTGCACAGAACCAGACCAGATTTGTAAAACAAGGATTCAGCCTTTACTAACCATGTATCTGCACTTATTCGCACAGGTGTAACTTCTAGGGAGGAATCAAGTTCTATCAGTGTTACAAGAGAAATAAAATAGTCAGGACCACTGCATGATGCAACACAGTTCCTGAAAAGAGAGCCCGACCCATGATCTTCACTCCAGACCTGAGAGGGGTCAAGGTGAGTTACAGCTTTTGCAACACGTCAGAAAATCACAAAACATTTATATTGTTACTGCTGTATTTGAGCATCAGTGTGATCTGTTCAGAAAGAGAGGAAGTCTGATTTGATCCAGAATCCAGGACATTACATCATCATTTATTTATTCTAGAATCTGGCATTACACAATAGCTATCTCACTTTATTCAGCCAAGAATTTAACTTAGAGAAGGCAATAAAGAAGAAATGCCAGAAGTGTAACATCAGCGCATGAAAATACTTCCATTTGCTTCTAGCTATGGAGGCAGAGGGAAGCACGAGGCAAGCACTGACTACAATACAACCAGTCATCACACCAAGGCCTGCACCTCCTCCTGCAGAAACTTGCTCTGTGGGATAACTTGCACTGACCTGGAACTCTCAAGCACAAATCATGAGCAGCATAGTCTACAAATTAACATGTGAATCAAATCACAGATAGGTCAAGACCCCAAACAGATTAGACTGAATAATCAAGTATCAGTTTTACCAATAGAACAGATGCTGGTTTTGTGCTGTTGGGTTGGGTTTCTTTTTAATTTCATAATAAGCATCTCTCTTGGTTGACATATTCAGCAAGAAGCCAATGCAGCAGCACTTTACATGAAGTGTTCTCTCAGGAGTGATGTTTTTTCCCTGCCTGTTACAGTACGGGTCTACAGTCACAGGAACCACCATGGGCAAAGTTCTATAAAGTACTTTGCCTGCATGAAACATTTCTCAGCACTGAACAGTTTTAAATGGCCACTTTTCTTAAAACATTCAGTTGTACTATATCAAAAAAAAACCCCTAAGCATTCCATTCAGACCCTCTGACTAACAAATTCTTCCGGTAGTTATTTAGAAAATGAAAATACGTTTGAGCAATATGCCTGTATTAATACACATGCACATCATAACACTGCTCTCTGTGGGTTTCTTTTAGCACCACTGAGAAATACTAAAGGCATACCTGGACTGTGTAAGGTACAAAGATATTTAACCTACCTCATCAAAGCTGCTATCTTCCTTCTTCAAGGCTTTAAAATAAAAAGAAAGAAGAAATTATTATCTGTACTGAATTTCAATGAACACAAACTACCAGAAAAGAAGGGAAAAAAAAAAAAAAACCACAGAGCACCATTTTCCTGTTATAATAGGAAAGAACAGGCTGGCATGAATAACAATTTTATACTCAAAACCTGAATCTGTAAATGGAATGTAGAACTGCACAGAGAGTTTCCAAGAAAGTGAATTTACATATTTATGAAAAATATCCTCTCAGGTTAAAGAAAATAAGAGTTTGTAAAGGTAGGTTTGGTTTTTTTATTTTAATTCCTAGTGAGTGTGAAAACCCTTTATGGAGAGCTTGACTGAACTTCAAAAATGAAAAGTAAAACAAACACCTAACCATGTATTCAGTTTCTCAAGTACTAACTCCTTATAAAATAGTATGCATTGTAGCCTGCTTTTTTCCTTTTTCTTTTTTTCTTTTTTATTTTTTAATATGACTTACACTAAAGCAGAAGAGATTTCTTTCTTATACTGTTAACAACCAATTAATCAACAAACAAAGAGAAAAACAGTGCAGAAAATATGTGAACTGGTAAATTCAGAAAATGAAGACACAAATAATTCTGCAGTTGTAGCAAAGATTCAGCTGATGAAAAGTTTTCCTTTAGCATACTGGACATCTTTATTGAAATGTGAAGAAAATTAATTTCTCCAAATCTGCACTGAACTGTGTCAGTCCTAAGGTATGAGACTGGTTCCTTTTCTCAACCAGACCCACGAGGGACTGCACTCCGTGACCTGAAAGTGCTTTTTGCTTCCTTTTCTTGAAGAGCTAAAATTAGATAAACCATTGCATTGGGGATTGTACTATTGCTCTTCAGTTTAAATCACGAAGGTTTTCAGTTTGAGGGAGGTCATCTGAATGACCATGCAGCTTGTGCAGTGCTGCCCCAGAAGGGTCCCTCTTCATCATTTAAGCAATGTAATGTTTCTTACACTCCTGCATATTTCTGCAGGAGATAAATATTTAAGCACCTAGCATGGTTGGGGATCTAGACTGCAGTAGCTCTTTTTCTCTTTTAGATGCTCCTTCTGCCTTCAAATCACTAGTAATTTCTAAACCTCTTCCAAATCCTGTCTTCAGGAACAACTGTGTTATCAGCTTCAAAAACAAAAATAACAACCAAAAAAACAAAAAAAAGCCCAAACAAACAAACAAAACAAAACAAAAAACAGACAAAAAATCCCAGAATAACCAACCCCCCCAAAAAACATAAGAAATCAAAAAACACTACCAAAAAACCCATAACAACAAAAATCAAACCAACCAACCAAACCAAAAAATCAAAATAAAAACAACAAAAAACCCACCAACAAAATAAAATGAACAAAAAACAAAACAAAACAAAAACAACGCCAAAACTGTAGAAGCTGTATCAGAGGTGGTACAGAGGCAGTACCACCTGTGCAAACAGTGCTGCACCTCCAGAACCTCCACCATGGGCAGCAAGGCACAAATCCCAGTTATCTTCGTACAGAAAAGCAGGGAAGGTCCAGCCTTCCTTTGCTTTTAAACTCCCATTTCTTTAGGACATGAAACACGGTTTCCCTCAAATCTTTACAGATCACTGCTTTACAGTTACTCATCTAGATTTCATGCTCAGTGATAAAAACAATGAAACAAACCTTGGTGTTTTGCTGAGTAGATCTGAGGCACACATTGTACATTTTGATAGTTAAATATATTTTTATGGTTTTGAAGGGTGATCAAAACATTTTCAGACTGCCAATTCCAAGGTACTCAGAACTATGAGTCAGGAAAGAGAAGGAAAGAAAAGGAAAGAAAAGGAAAGAAAAGGAAAGAAAAGGAAAGAAAAGGAAAGAAAAGGAAAGAAAAGGAAAGAAAAGGAAAGAAAAGGAAAGAAAAGGAAAGCTCTCAATCTGTGGAACACTTTTTAAGAACACGCTTTTAATCTTCTCAATTACCATTCAGGTCACAATGACATACAAGCTATAAATTAGTAAATGACACACCTAGGCCATGCTGACAAGCTTTTCTCCCTTACCAAAACACAAGATTTTCACATGACGAGAACATTACAGGAATACCCAAACAGCTAAACAAAATTCACAGTCTAACAGAACAAGAAGAAATGGGAATCTGTGGTCCATTGCATATATTTGGCTTGTCTTTAGCTTCTACCTTTGACTAAAAAAGGGCTTTTAAGAATCACCAAAAGAATATGAGAGTTCTGGCCACCCATTTAATGAGATTCTGTTTAATAATAATATTACTCTCAACCCATTCACTACACAGCATCTCCAAAAAAAGACATCAAAGCAGCATATTTTATAGAACAAACTATATAATAAATACCTTTTTCTCCTCAATGCAATCCTTTCCTTTTTAACCTGTTAAAAAAAAGTTCTGCTGAACTTCAAAAAAATAAACTGTCTACAAATGGACTTCTCATTATGTCAGGTATGTGAGCTATGTGGATGTACATCAGAGGAGATTAGTGGAGATAACCTTTGCATTAGTGAGGAGCTAGTAACAAAGCCCAGGGATGCTCAGAAGGGCCACAGACTGCTTTCAGCACATTGTGATCAATCTCAGCAATGTTCTCTCTCTTTCTTTCTTTCTTTCTTTCTTTCTTCCTTTCCTCCTTCCTTTCTTTGTAACCTGGTGTTAGTTTTTGACTAAAGAAATTGCAGAAGAAAACAGAAGTTAAACGGCATGAGCTGAAGAGATCTCAAATATGATTCTGATATGAACTTCAACAAAAGCATAGCTAAGAACTCTTCACATAACTAAAAGATGGCTATTAATTTTATTAAATTATTCATTATTAATTTAATTACATAATTATCAAAGTGCAAAACTAAGAACCAAACTTAATAAAGGTTTAAATGCTAAATTAAACAATGAGTCAAATGAATCTCTAAAAGTTGGTTAGCATACAGTTATGGTGTGTTCATTTATATGGTCAACACAGTCTATAAGCAAGGAAACCAAATTTTTTTAAACTAATATGGATGTTCATATAAAAATGGGCAGGCTGGCAGAAACTTATGAATGAAAAGAATTATGTATTTTTTTCAGATTCTTAGCAATGTAAGTTCTTTACTATGGGATAAGTTTTAAGAGGGAAGCTCCTTGTAACACCAGAAAATTTCTGCCAGGAGAAAGGGTACCTAAGTTGCAAAGATAGTTCATTTCTCTAGAACTGGAAGCATGTAATTTCTGCAGCAAAGAGCCTCCCTCTAGCACCACAGGCCACACACATTTCCTCTAGCACACCAGAGCACTGTATCATCCTCTGCCAGATTTGCACATAATGGCACAAAGCGAATGCTCAGGAAAAGGCTCACTGAATGGGCAATTTCACACACCACATTTTTCAACTCAGCAAAATAAACATTTTCAGTACTAGATACTCTAAGAGTTACAGGACTGAGCACAGTTTTGCATGATGAGCCAGACCTTCATCACCCTCTTCCACGAAAGCCAGTGCCTGCAAAGCATCAGTTCACAGTTAAGAAAATGGGTCAAGTCTACCTGAGGCTGTTGTTCCTTTGGGCCTCTGCTGTACCGCAGGAATAACTACACTGGTTTTGTCTAGAGGTGGTGGGGAAATAGCTTCAACCTAACATACTTCAGCACACTGGAAAAACAAACATCTTATAAATTAATTGCAGATATAACTTCTCAAATTGAGAAAATTATTTGGTGGGGAGAAGAGGGTCTGAAAGGCAGTTCATTGAGTGTTAACCTGCAAGCTCTAACAAAAAAATGCTCACTGCCAATGACAATCAGGATACATTCCCACCACTCTTAGCCAAGAGGCTAATATAAACTTGGCTATCAAAACCTGGTTTCAAAGTTTGGGGTCTTGCAGTATTGAGAGAATTGCATTTGGTAGATGGAATACTGCCAACACCGGGGGAAGGCGTAGCAGTGCTTTATCATTTCAAGAATGATCATCAGATCTTCCTTACTGCAACACATGAAGGTTTGATTTTAATGACTAATTATTTGATGCAAACACCATAGTACTCTCACATTATTTATATGATTATGCTCATGATACTATGTCATGTACTTAAACCTATGAAAACACAGAACAGAAAAAAGCAGCAGAACAGAAAAAGTTGGGATATCATCATTGATTTATAGAATCACAGAATGGTTTGGGTTGGAAGAGACCTTAAAGACCATCCCAATCCCCCTGTTAAAGGCAGGGACAACTTCCACTAGACCAAGTTGCTCAAAGCCCCATCTAACCTAGCCTTTGCCACTTTCCATGGTCAGGAATTTATTATTTATAATAAACCACAACTGAACAGATGACTGACAAAATTATAGCTTAAATATGTATTAAATTTGTAATTTGCTGACCATTCCAAGCAACCAGCTCTTACAAAAAGAGCTTTAAAACCCTAATGTCAAATACCCAGAAAGACTTTTTCCAATGAGGTTTTGGTTTTCCCTCCTTCACTTCAATATAAGAGTTAAGGACAGCACATGTTTTAACCAAGGATTTCCTGGTATGCAAGCTTAGAGTTTCTTTGCTTGGGCTTATCTGTGGCTCTGGTATCAGGGAGTGGACTATGTCCAAACCTCATACAGATAAATTAGAAGTTTTTTTGCTCAAAGTGCAGTTACCAGAATGATGATCAATATATCTGAGCATCTGAAGACTGAACAAACTTGCTGGTAGCAGCTGTGTTTTAATCACAAAACAACCACCAGCAAACAAACAAACCGCATACCAGACCACACTCCTACACTTCTGTTGCGTATGCACACAGAACTGGAGGAGCTTTTAGACATAAAAATCCGTGTATCTAAAACCAGGCCAGAGCTCCCAAGGAAACTAAAAGCTTGTTTAATTTGTGCAAAATGACAAAAAGAGATGATCGCCCAACCGAGCCAACTAAAACATGCAGAAATTACCAGCCAGAGGGGCTGTGATCCCTAAAGGGCATTAACGGGACTGTCACTGTTACAACAAAGCAGCATCCTCATTCAAAACATTTTCTTTGTTAATGACTTCCACCATTAGTAAAACCCTTTCACAGTTCTGTAGAAGAGTGTCTGTCTGTTTATACACACACAGAGACATATAACAGACCAAACACCTGACTGCTTTGGTTTTTCTTCTAATCAAAGAAAGTTAAATGTATTTTATAAGTTTAAGACTGATGATAGGTGAAAGCCGTTTTCATATGGGGACAGAGATTTGTAACAGTGACTTGATATTTGTTTCACAACTGTAACTTTGCATTTACCCTTGAAACTCTTCTGGTTTTCAAGTAAGAATGAGCTTTTCTCAGTTTTTTTCTTCCTGGAGCAGGACAATAAAAAACATCTGATTTCAAACGCAACCATACATTTAAAAGCTTGCAGGCCTTTAAAGCTAAAGGTGGTACGCTGAATGCATACACAGCATGTGAAGCCCAAGTATGCCAGCACATCTCCCAGGTAGGGTTATTGGGGGAGAACCAAATGTCACAGCTCCTGTCTGTGGCACAGGCACTTCACATCCTCTGACTGGGACAAAGCAGCTCTGAGAGTTGGCCCACGTCTGCCAGCCAGACTGGCTGTAAGGGAAGGCATCCCAATGGGACAAGGCATGGGTAAGGACTGTGGAAGGGCCCATAAAGAAGGTCTGCAAGGACAGGAGTTGCTGCATCTGCTCTCGTGTGTCACAGCACTACCTCCAGCTGCTCTGTCCCACCAGCTTGAGGATACCTCACAACTCCTCTGAAGTACCTTCTCTCCCTGCTCAGCTGTGTGTTGATGATGTCAGTAGGAATTAATGCTTTAAACAGTGAATTAAGCAATACAGTGTGCCAAAGACTAAGAGAAACACCAGTCCGAGCAGACCAAAAGTCTTTGGCATTGTTCTCAATAACAAATTCAACTGCAAAATAAACTGGTGTCAAAACCAAACACGGTGTGGCGGCACCGGGAGGTAATCACGCTTGGCAGTGGCATTCAGATGATGCTACCTCAGGATGCTTTATGTTAGTGACACAGCGACAAGACTTCGCAGCAGATGACAGACAGACTTCTTTTGTCTGGCCTCCTAAATCACTGGGTCGCTGTTACCTGCTTCAGCATCTCACACCTCAACTAAAAACAACCTGCAGCCCGTACAAAAAATAAATCACCAGACCTGCAAAAAAATTAAAATAACCGACTGCTTTCTGTCGAGGTTTCTCCTCGGCAATGGGGGCACGTGAGCCAACTATCATTTACAGTTTGTTCTTCCCAGCCGATTTTGGGCTATCTCCATCACAGACACATGCAGCACTGCTGGGGCTTCCAGAGTTATTTTCCGAGCTTTCTTCCCAAGAAACGTTTTTCGGGGACGGTGTCGGCGCGGGTGTTTCCAGCCTGGCAGCGCTGAGCCCACCGCCCCCCGTCCCCTCCCTGCCGGGGCCCCCGGGTGTCGGGCAGCGCTGTCCGGGCCCGGGCGCGGGACTCACCTATTCGGCCGAAGCTCTCCGATAAAGTTCTCCGCAACTTTTTCATCCTGCTGATCTTCTCGGCGGACTGAGAGTCGATCATGTCACACATCGGGGGACGACCCCGCCTCCCGCCGGCCGCTACCCCCACTCCCCTGGCTCCGGGGGAGACACCCCCGCTCCGGCCCCGGGGCTCTCCCCGCGCCCCGAGGAGCCGCCGGGCGCCGCGGGACAGTCTGGGTCCCGCCCGGGAAAGGAGCCCTACGCCGCGGCCGCGG
>VZTI01005074.1:2984373-3027856 GCA_013397865.1 Struthidea cinerea
GGGGTGGGTGGGGAAAGGGCACCTCGCTCGCCGAGAGCACCCGGCCCGTCGAGTTGAAACTTGGGGTCTCGTGCGTCTCCAGGCACAGCCAGATAATGTGCCTTCAAGTGCCTTAGCCTGCAACTTAATGAGTGTTGGGAGCTTTTGATCTTGTTAACTCAATTGAACCAACATTATTGAAAAATAAATCAGTTTAACCCAAAGAAATGGATGACCATGTCTAGTCTAAAGTATAAAGTAGGTACTTTTCGAGAACAATATGTTAGGTAAGATTTTAAAGCCCAGGGTTTTGTGGTTCAAATTGTATTTTAATGCATGTTATCTGGTTAAAATGAACTTGGGTTTTAATGAGGCTAGCTAACACAATTTACTGGGATTAGATGGTGTCTAAGATCAGTTTTAGAAGCACATTTGTCTAGACAAGTGTTTAGGTGAGTTGGGTTCAAGCCATCTCCAACTCTGTGCTCTGGGATTGGGATTGAACCTTTCTATTACAATGCAGCAGGGATTGACAGTGTGCAGCATCTTGAGGTGGAAGTCTATTGCAATTACCTATTTTAATCTACTATATGTAGACTATACATGCATCTCTTGTGGCATACAAGATAAAGGGAACTTGTCCTGCCATATAGCAGTACAGTAATGCCAGTAGAATGTCTTATGCATAACCCCTGAATGCACAGACAGTTTGAGAAAAAGGTTTTCGGAAGTGTGAATCCTCTTGACCCTGCTAGCATCTTTGAAACGGGAGCTAAAACGGCATTTTCAGTGTTGGCTGTGTCATGTTATGGAAGGAAATTGAGAAAGGGTGGAAACTGGAACACTGCAGAGAGCAGTGCAGAGAAAAGGAGGAAAAATACAAATTAAGAAGAAACAGAAAAGGGCACTAGAAGGAAAAAGGGAGGGAGGACACAAGTACTTAAGGATGTTTAACTCAATCACTTCAAAAAATTACATTTAAGTCCTTAATAATAACTGATGATCTTTGTCTGAATCTGACATTACTACCCCTGTTCTGAGTGGAGAGAAAAATGCCATCATCATAAATAAAATATTCTGATCCAGGAGCTGAAACTGAGTTTAGCATTTGAGCCCTTTGCACTTTCTGTGTGCACCATTCACTCCAGGTAGCTCTGCTGTTTGGCTGAGACATGTACCAACACTGGCATGATTCAGTCTATGACTTGCTTTCAGCAATCAGGGATATAATTTCTGAGAGCTTCTCAGGAACCTGTAATTAACCATGCTTAATTGATAGATGCTGTCTTACCTAGTGAATTAGCCTAGATCCTAGCTCCTACTGAATTTAGAACAATATTCCCTTTTTTTCTCCCTATTTCCAAGTAAACTATCACTTTATCGCTTGTGAAGGACAAGTCTCTGCCAGGCTACTGCAGTGGGTTCAGCTTTCTTTCACAGAAAAACAAGCAGCCCAAAATTTCTGAGAAGCATCTGGCCTTGCAGCTGCTTGGGAATGATCTACAAGCATATGTCAGGGTCTTTTAAATCAATGCAAATTTTGCCTAAATTAGACACCAGTGTGGTGCCAAGTGAGAGAAACTCAGGTCTCATCTTCTGAAAATTGTACAACCTCAGGATGCAGAGATGTTACACAGACTGTCTCCACTGGAGGAAGGACAAGCTTCCAGCTGCACACAGATTCTCCAACTGCACCCTGCAATTTGTGTCATTCTTCCCACTGTGGTCTTTATTTGGCAGAAATATTTCTGTGAAAAGTCCTTCTTTTTTCTCTTCCCAACCCAAACCTCTTCCATATCCAAGGGCAGTAGTATTGAAAATTCATTGAATTCAGGAATGTGGAATCACTTTTGTAGCTTTGATCAATCTCATAAGCTGGTGGTTCTTATTGCTCATGTCTGTATTTCCACCACCCATCTCAGGAAACCTGTAAAGCAGAAACACGCAATTAGCAAACCACAGAGATAGCAGCTACTCTGATGATGACGTTTTGCTTCCTTGTAGGGACAGGATTTCAGCTCTGTCTTAAGTCTTGCAATTTGTGGCATAAAAAAATTAACATGAAAAACATGCAAAATGATGTTGTTGTTTGCTGCCTTCTTCCACAAGCCTTTACCAAGTTAAAGCATGTTTGCGTTTAATGGGGCATCTGTTTTATAAAAAGCCAGGCACATTATTTACAGCACCTTTTCTTACATCAACTCTCCAAAGAAACACCCTAAACAAAAGCTGCTTGCAGTTGCTTTATGACCCAAGCATCTCCTTGCCTGGCTTTGGTAAGAATTCACTACAAACCCTGGCCTCTGCTGCTGACACTGAGTCATACTGAATCACTCTGCAAATATAAGTATTATCAAGTGCAGGAAAAGTAGTTGCCAAGATATCACTTGCAAGCTGGACAAGAGGAAACGTTTGCCTCAGTGTATCATACAAGCCAGGAGCCTCATCATTTCAGTGTTTCACACTGAGGTGTGGGTTATTTCCGAGGAAGGGGAGAGAGCAGGGCTGGCAGTTTGTTCATTATTGTGTAAAAGAACATATTGTTTGGAGCTCCAAGCAGCGTGGTCATGGGCCTGGAGCACAGGGTGTGCCAGCAGTCCCCTCGCCGCAGATGGAGCAGCCACGGCTGCGCTATTCATTACTTGCCGGGTAAGATGAAACGACAGAAAAATAAATCCGTGGTGCATGGTGCAGATGGTGACTCAGTGTGTAACACAGATCTGTGCACTCTCCAGATCTCAGGGCACTTGCTGTTGATTTTATGGGATAATTTTATGTGGTCTGAGCTCTCTCTATACCCCAGTGTTTGTCGTGTGTCCCTCCACCCCACCCCCGGCCCTGTAACACTTCTCCTTAGGGGCTCTTGAAGGGAAGTGTACTTAAGTTACATTCCTGGGCCAAGTGTTTGAATTTCAGAAACCTTAGGAGCACATAAACAAGAAGTGTGTGTTTGTGGAAGAGGTAGTTAATGCCATCGATTTGGAGTGTTATGTGGGCAGAGTAAGACCTTGCATGAAGTGGTCTGCTGAAAGAAAGCAGTAAAGCTCTCTAGGGAGATGGAATAGTCAGTGTAACTTCTCTGGGGACAGCACTGTCTTGTCAGGCCTTCTGCTGCCAGTATAAAGTAGATTTTCATAAATCTCCCTGGCTGGAGACATTCTCCATTAGGCCAGTCTGCTCACCTTGAAAAGATCTCTCTGCTGCAGCATCTGGGACCTGAGTGCTTGGAGCTGTGTTGCTTGTTAACACACAGCAGCTCTTTCATGACCCTACGGTGATGAAGATGGATGTAAAGTCACATAACACACCCCCCTCCTCTTCCCCCTTCCCCCAATCTCACTTTCACTTGTCCTCTAATAATACTCAATCCAAGATGACTATTATCTGAAGAGAAAGCCAGGCTCTGCTAACACAAATGGTGCCGTATCCTTAGGGACATGACCTTTAAGCCCTGCTAGCAAAATGCATTAGTGACAAAAATTAAACTTGGGCAATAGCAGAACAGTACCTGTGTAATCTGCATCCACATCATAACTTGTTCCTGCAAAAAGTTCTCAGAGCTGATGTATTTTATTTTGCTTTATTGGTGATTGTCATTAAATCCCAGTTTTAATCAACCCATGGAAATTTTCCCCTTGTTGTTATTCCACGAGTCCCTGATGATGAACGGAGGGCAAACAGGCCCAGGTATTGCCTCTCCAGCCTGGCTGCTGTTGCCAAAGCCTGCTCTGTGGGGTAAGAAGGGATGAGTTAAGGTTCACACATATGGTTCCAAAGGCACAACAGGGAGAAAGTGTTTTTCCTGCTGGCTTATATCCGACTGCTGGTTAGAGGTGACCTGCTGAGCCACCCGTGGTTTTACACCTCTAGTACCCTCTCGTGGTCACTTTATTTCATGTATTAACATAGGGGGTCACTTGTTTTCTGTCTCATTCTTACTTTACACCATCACATCAGGGGTGAAACGGCTGCAAGCGAAACACATCTTTAACCTTGATGTGTGTAGTTTCTGTCCCTGTTAGGCAGCTTCCTTGTGGTTAATTTCCCATGAAGGTATGGATTCTTTTTGGTTTGGCCATGACACAAAGTTGTGGGTTAACCCCTGTAGGGAGCTGAGCACTGCACATCTGCTTACTCACATCCACAGAACGGAAAAGTAAGAGCAAACTCAAGAAAACTCATGGGTTGATAATTTTATAAGCAAAGAAGTGGAATGAGAAAGAAAACAAAGGATAAGTGATGCAAAGGCAATCACTTGCCACCTCCCAGAGGCAGAGAGATGCCCAGCCTGTTCCTGAGGCAAAAGATAGCTGTCATAAATGCCACTCCTCTCCACTGTATTGCTGAACATATTGTTATATGGCATGGAATATCGTTTTAGACAGTTTAGGTTGTACCTGCCTGTATCCCCTCCCTACTTCTTGTACACCCCTGATCTGTTCAGTGGTTCAGCAGCAGGAGAAACAGAGGCAGCCTTGATGCTGTACAAACACTGCCCAGCAATAGCAAAAACAGTCTATATAGCAGCATTGTTTTGGTCACAAATCCAAAACACAGCATCATATGAGCTGCCATGAAGACAATTAACCCCATCCCAGCCAGACCTAGTGCACACAGATGGAGGAAAATCACACTGAGTATACAGCATACAGAGAAAAAAAATCATGAATGACAATGTGTCAGAAACTGACCTACTTCAAACTAACAAAGTAGCATAATTATTAATTATGAACCTAAATCTTTTGCAATATATGCTTCTGTATAAATTGTGTCATGTCAGAGTTTCTGCTGGGCAAGTATAGGTATGTTAGATTTGCAGGAATAAGCTGAGGTGCTTTCCAGTTCAAAATCACCTGGCTACCTAGCAACATAGTATTGATGCTGAATGTTGTTCCTGTGAAATAAGTGGAAACACCTTTGAATGAGCTCATTTGCTTATGCCATCTTGATAAAAGTCTAGTAAAAGGGAAAATGGGATTTAGTATGTAATGGCCTCAACCACTTGTGATTTTAGATCCCAATGTTTTGAAGTCACCGAAATATTCAACAAATACTCATGATGAAAATGATGCAAAATGAAACAGCAGGAGGGCTGAGGCTGATCCACTTAGATGCACTCAAAAGGCATATGTGAATCATGTAATTTTATCATAAATGTTGAATAAAGGGTGTTTACTGTAACAACAAAAGTTTTATTTGCAGCAAAATCTCCTCAGCACTGTAGCATTATTAGTGCAACTCAAAGGTCTGTGCCTCTACGCATACAAAGCCCAACTGATTTGGGCTGGGAAAATATGATAGCTGGTATACACAGCCTGGGGAAATTTCTCATGGGCAAGGGTCCTCTTGTAGATAACCCATGATTTTGAAAACACATAGGCACACAAAGCCAGTTGGTTCTATATGTTAATATTTAAGCAATAGATGTAAAATTAAAAACCCATATACTAATATCTCTTGGAAACAAGCTTGAAATATTAACCCTACTTTATTTCTAAGATATCTCTACTTGTTCTTGCTCTGCTTTTGGATTTTTTCCCCATTTCTTAAGTAGTTAAATCATTTGCAATGGCTGTTAGAGAAGCATGCTATAGAAGCAGCTGGAGTTCATTTACTCACATTTCTCTGTACCCTTTTGGACTGCTTGAATCTGTAGGACAGAGTATAATGGGAATGTTATCTCCCTGTGGAGAGAGAAACTCTCCCTCAAAAATAATACAAAATATTTGCAAGAATTACACTTGAAAGGCTGCTTTGTCAAAATGGAGATCTGCCCTCTTAACATGAAAATCTAGATGGACTTCAGGCATGCAGGAAAACATTGCTTGTTCTTTCTGCGCAGTTCTATCGCAAAATCAGCACCAAAGCCAGTTAAAAACAGTCCAGCCCACGTGGTAGTCTGCTGAGGGAAGGTTTCAGAAACTGTATCTTACAGTTTTATTCAGTTCCTATCACTGTGGTAACGAAGTGCTGCGCAAACTAAGTGCCACAAATTCACAACAGAATACTGTCCCTCACTACCAGCTTGCAGTATAGTTGGTCTTCACAGAGTCAGCACAAATGAGTGCTCCTCATCTCTCAATCCAGTTCTTTCTTAGACTGCCATAGCAGCATAGGCTCTGTTTGCTGTTTAGGGGGCTTATATAGTGATAAGGAGCCTCAGAGAAGTGATATCTGTGCAGGTGATGCAGGTATAGTCTCTACACAAAAGTGTTGCAGTCAACATTTGCAATGGAGGACTGTCACAGTAGATGTGACAGTTGAAGGATGGCAGTACCCGTCATCTGCAAAATGAGTCAGAAGCACAAGAAACAGCAAATTGGCCACTGTGGAGTATAACTCCCAGGAAATATGTGATTTTGAGAAAGATGAAAGAGTTTTGTGTTTGTTTAAAGCCCTGCTTCCAGGAGTTAGGGGAAAAAGTATAAAGACATTTTAAGGAAAATTCAACTAACGAAGAGCTGGAAACACTAATTAGAGGCAGGGGTTGGTGCCACCACAGAACTTAGGAAGTGTAAGGATTTATGTAATTAGGAGTTTTAAAAGGAAAGAAAAGATGGGGGTGTTTAATGCAGCAGAAGGTGGAGAGGCAGCAGAAAGAAACAAAGTGGGAAAGAAATACTCAGGATCATAAGCTGGAAAGATGACCTATAAAACAGATTTTGGAAGCAGGATAAAAAACCTTTGTCAAAACTGAAGGTTAGGAGCTTGTGGCAGCCAGCCTGTGAGATGAAGAGAATTTTAGTTGCATGGAGAAAGAGGAGAAGTCACTCTGGACAAGAAGGAGCCGCCAGATTTAAAGCACCTGGACCTTTGGAAAATTAGATGTGACAATTTCCTCAATTTTTTAAAAAATAATGCATGAGGTAAATGCTAAAAGGTGAGACCTCCTGCAAAATTAGGAGGAGAAAAGCCCAGGTTATTGCAGTAAATTTGTGGTGGTCTCCAGGCACACCAACTAATTATGGCACTTGTGACAGTCTTGTCAGGACAGTGCTGTGAAAACTCGTGGTGGCTGACCTATAAGCCAGTGACAACACAAGTTATTTTAATGAAGTGTTGTTTCATACAAACTAGCAAGAAACAAGTCAGAGCAGAGAGCATCTGCAGTAGATTTAGTAGCATCTTCCTACAGCTCACTCCTGTAGGCTGTGCTGCCCGGAGTCCCTTTCATGCATTGCCTGGGCACTGTTTGACCTGTGCTTCACAGCAACAGTCCCCACTGGGATCCCACTGCCTCTTGGAAGGATTGTTTGTAAAACATACAGCTCTCCAAAGGAGATGGAAAATGGAATCATGAGCAAACATTGTTGGAGCATGGTGCTAATAACACCGATGCCAAGGTGGGTTTGATCCCCATTCACTTAAGAGCTGGACTTGATGATCCTTGTGGGTCCCTTCCAACTCAGAATATTCTGTGACTGTGATTCTGTGAGATGTGCTGGCTGGAGGGAGTGCTCTCCAAGGGCCAAGCAGTCTCTTTGAAATATGCATTTTTGAGGTACCAGAGCTGGATGCAAGGAGGCACGACAGAGGGATGGGTGAGAAGAAGACATGAAGAGGAAGGCAATGGACTAGGACGATTCAGCCAGACACACAAGATGAGTTAACAGAAGCAGGTTCAGATCTGAGCAGAAGGAAGTCAGTCTGACACAGAGAGAAAGACCTTTGAGTCATCCCTGCAAAGCTAGTAACCAGAACTGTACAGTGGCTTCAGAATTTAATGGTAAGAGGTCCTAGTACCCCACTGAACTCTCAGATTAATTATTGTTGTTGGTCTGTATGTAACCACAGATTATTACAAGATAAATCTGCTTGCATCAGTAATTAACTGAGCCCAAAACACGTGCAATATTGCAACTACCTTTATTCAGAGTTTATATCCTTTGGTTATATACCTTACTGAGGATTTAAAGATCAGATTTAAAAACCCACAGATTTCAAGCCTGGGATACACTCATGTCCACTAACCTCAAATTTGAAATTAAGTACTTAACCCCTTTGTCTGATTGATGAAAATAAGAAGTTGATTCACATTCCCATTTTTATTTCTAAGTTTATATAATAAAAATTCACTGGTCACAAGCTACTCTAGCAGGACTTCATTTACTTGTACAGAAACTTCCAGAACATGTATATTTTATGTTTCTCCTTTATAAGAAGAAGCATATAAAATGTGGTAAAATGGACAGGACTTTCAGTGTGATTCAGTTTATTACAGTAAGAGGTTAAGAAGTAAGTAATCCCACATTACTTGCTAAAGTATTTACAATATTTCTGAAATTCCTCTTGCAGTTACAGTCATCCAGAATGGATGTGTCTTTAAGATTTATAAAAAGTGGTATACAATATAAATAAGTGCATATACCCAGGGAAAAAGGTCCCTGAGGAGTGATTCAGAAGACAAATTCACTGCAAAGTAATTTTTTTCTGGTGAAAGTTTCACTTGACAGAGTCCCTGCTAAGAAAAATCTCTTTCAGAAAAAAAAAAAAATGAGTGATACAGTCCTAAGGAAAGCCCCAATAATTCCAGCTTCCTGAGTTCACAAAACAAGGCTCTCATAATTGCATGTGGTGCTCCAAGCATCCCAAAGGAGGTGACACTTAAGCCCTCATTCCTCCACACCAATTAAATGAAACAAAATCTCTACTGTCTTAGACCCATCTTTTCACCTAGTGCCTCCAGTTCATAGACAGCTACTTTGCCACAGAAGAACCTTATGCTGTATGAAAATATTTCAGTCAATTTCTCAGTTTTTGTTGGGAACAAGAAGGGGAAAGGTGGAAAGCCAGTAAATCAGAATAACTGATGCCATCACAAGGAGCTCCTTTAACAAGAGCAACAGCAGAGAAAAGAGACTATCAAGCAGAAGAGAAGGGATCTTATTCTGAATATTCTTCAGGGTAAACCAGATTAGGAGGTATAGGACAGGGTCATTCAAGGAACAGGCAGATATCCTCAGCTGCATCAGAATGAAGGAAGGAACTTCTCAGCAGTGATATGTACCTCTTGGGTAACCTCTTGCTATTTATTTACTGCATGACAGAGATACTCCTGGTGCTGTCTCTCTCTAGATTGTGGGTCATTTTGGACTTTCAAACCAGCAGTGTTTGCGCCCAACCATCACCATAAACCAGATCCTTCTGCAGGGTGCTCCAAGGCACAGCAGCCACAGACCTCCTGCTGCTCTCAGAGGGTTCACTGGATTCTGCAGCTCCAGATACTGTCCAAAGATTAACATTTTCTGTCATTTAACCAAGTTCAGTGTTGGCTGGTGTCTAAATTTGGGGTTTTTTTGGTTTACTAAAACCAGGATGATTCCACAGCATCACTCTATTTTTTTTCAACTTTTACACCGAGGATTAGAGGTTGGCCTTGGGGAGTGATAGCCAGTGACCTAGCAGGGCTTTCTGTGGTGCAGTGTTGTCCAAAGATTATCTATCTTTTCAAATAAACAACTCAGCTGCTGTGATTCATGGTCTGTGTTTGATGTCAACAAGAACATTGGTCCCAGTAATGACAAACAGCTCAGGCTGCTTCTAGCATTCTGCCCAGCTGAGCAGCTTTCATGATGAGTAAATGAGCTCGGTTTTGTATCACAGATCTTCAGAGAATAACTTGAAGAGAAGGCTTGCTTTACCGTGTTCAAAATGAATTAAAAAGATACCTAATACGTTGTTTTTTGCTGCAAGTCCCAGTTCCCAAGTTACGCTCCTTGCTGCTTCAATATTCTCCTTCATTAAGTGTATTTTTGTCTGTCTTAATTTGGCTGAAGCCAGGTATCTGTATTTTAGAATAAGAGTTCATCAGGTAATGCAACTAGGGAATAAAAGGAAAAATATATTTTTAATCTATTTGGTGTACTGAAAAGAATGTCAGGAAAGAAATTTGTAATAAAAGACAGTTTTATGGCTCCTTTTCTTGCTTCACAACGTGATCTAATTATGTACTCGTTCAAATGACAGTTCCCTTGTGATTCTCATTTAAGAGAAGTGCTAACCAATGCAATGATCAAAACCAACACTGTAGAACAGTTCCATCATATTCAGGATCCAAGTCCATCACGGGACTGTCTGATCACCAGACTTGCTGGTGTCTAGCCTGAGGGCATTAAATACCTTCTCTGTCTGACACATTTATGTCTATTTGCAGAGTCTATCTATTCATGTTTTCCAAAGTTTAAAAATGTGTTCTTTTGAAAAGAAAAGTCTTGCCTCATGGATTTTCATTCAGCCAGCACCATACTTTTCTTTCACTGCCTGAGCACCCTGGTAGTGCAGCCAGGCCACAGGCAGGCAGCTGGAGCACCCCCTGCACGGCTGTGATCCGGCACTGGGGCTCGTGTGCCTGCCCCAGGAGAGGCAAATAGAGAACACTGGCTCAAGGTTCATAGATGGCAAAACTCACCTTCGAGTGTACATGAGCAACAGGAATTGAAGGGTTTCATTTATTTACCTCCCTACTCCCCCAGTGGTTTCTGAACTCTATTTATTCTCTGAGAGTGTTTGAGTTGCCAAATTCAGCAATATATGTCTGAAAACATCACTGACTTCTTGTACTCTACCAAATGAAAGCAAAGAGATTTCTATCTTCCTCTGTTTATATCTGATTCATAATACAGTTTAACAAAGGATCTAGAAGCATTTTAAATGCCACGTGAATGTGAAAACAAGTAAGAGCCTAAATTCTTGTAATTCTTTGTGTTATTTTTAATCCCAGTCTGAAAAACTACACTGATAACATACTATATAGATAACATTTTTAATTTATTCATTATATTCTGATAATTTTTCATGTAAGTAATTACATTAATAAACTCGGCATAGTCCTTTGAAGTTCAATTTAGAAAGTACCATGTTATCTGCATGTAATAAACCTCGTGTATCTATCCTCCCTCTTCTACTATCATGTCTGGTGACTACTATTACAAGCTTTTTAAATATTCCTCTGCTGAGTTTAATAGGAATTTTTACAGTATCATTACACATTCTAATTGGGCGATTAGGGGTTTCATGCCTCTAATCAAAATGCCGGGCGAGCGACTGAACTAGTGCAAATTATGTGAAAAGAAATGAGCCCAAAGGACGGTCACAGTTTTACCTACACAGGGTAACAAAACCCAGAGTCAAGTGTCAGGCATGGCTGGCACTGCAGCCCGGAGCAAAGCCCCTGAACAAAATGCACCTGGTCAAAAATTAACCCATGGAAAAGGGGATTCTCCAAATTTCTCTGTGAAGATGGGTTTGCACCATCCCTCACTTTTAATTTTGAGGCCCAAACCCCCTTGTGCTAGAGGATTTCCTGCATTCAACCATTTTATTGCCTGTTTTGGAATATCTTCAGCCTGGGGAGCTTTGGCTAACCATCATATCCTACGTTTGATGAGGGGACTTGCTCAGCATTGGGATAATCTTGAATCCTCCTTTTTCACTTTCATGGCCCCACATTAGAGCATTAAACAGCCTCTTCATCTGACATAGGGGCCCATATGAATGGTAAGCTCTAGGGGAAAACATTCACCTTTTTTTGTAATATCAAGCACATTACAGTCTGATGAAGCTGGTGCTTCTGATATTCCTAAAACCTGGTCATTTAATAAAGACAAGAGTCATCGTGGCTGAGGGGTTGGTTCTACCTTTGGAATACATTCCTATGTTGATCTGTTTGTTATTAGAAACACGACTTTTTTTCCTATTCTTTTCCTCACAGATGGGAATGGCAATTTTGATAACAGGGAAATTGGAGATGAGCTTGGATCCTCAGGATAATTTGGGTATTTCCCCCTTAGAAGTCAAAGTCTATCTGATCCCACTGACTCAAATTCAACCCACACCCAGTAGATTCACAGTCCTGGGAATCAACTTCATTTTGAGGACAGAGCTGAGCACCGAAATGAAGTCTGTGTTTCAGCAGGAGCTACTCAGAGCATCAGCTAGTCATGACTTTAGCAACCCAGGACAGACGTTCAGTCTGTTTAAAAAGATAAAAAAACACTCCCTAAATGCTTTTATTGTCTTTTATTCAGGTATGAAGCTCCCTTGCAGCAGCAAGAGACACTCAGGAGGATGACACTGCTGTCATGACATTTGGATCTTTGCAAAAATTCCATCAGATCAACAGTAACTCTTGAGGGAAAACTTGGGGATATAACTGAGACCAGGAAGTCTAAAACCCAGAAAGAAGTTGTCCTTCCTAATCCACAGCATCGGATCTCTGCTGGCGAGTACTGAAGAATGGAAATGCTTTTCCAGACCACAAACTCTGTCAGGAGCCCACTCTGCACACAGCATTGCATCTGTGGGGAGGCCTGAATGATCCACCTCTTCACCAGCTTGCCCAGAAATGCAGCCATGATGAAATGGTGCCATGTAAATTCCATGTGCTTCCTCTTGCTTTGCAACTGCAGTGGAAGCAAGGTAGCCATACCAGCAACCGTGTCCCAGGAATGAGCTGAGGCTGAGCCTTTGTCCTGCTCGCTCTGGCCGTGTGCTGTTCAAATAAAGCATCAAAGCATTGCTCTGGTCTGTTGCAACAATGTCAGCTCGGCCACAAACTGCCTTTTTAAAAATAAGCTACTCACTGTTCGTAAAGAAAATTTATTAGGAGTCAAATGGATTTTCCCTGTGTGCTCACTATCACCTTCTTACAACCCAGGAGGTCCAGGAGGGAGGATTTCCCTTTGCACATGCCATGCTGACTCTTTTCCAGAGCAGGCTCAATTGTCCAGTGCAACTGATCTGAAGTCACACCATAGGGATCTAGGTTATTGCAATTTCAAGAGCATACGTGAAGAAGAATGCAGCATTAAAGAAAAAGAGGTACTGCAATACAAGAGGCAAAATTGTCATCTTGGAGATTACCACCTTGAAATGCTGCAAACCTTCTTTTGCCAGGACTGAGAACTTAGGTCATCTAGTAACAAGAATTGTGACTTTCATAAAAAGGAAAAAAAAGAAACAAAGTAATGGGAGCTTAAAGGCCTCTCCTTGAGGGCAAGAGTGGTATGTGTGTGTGATTCCTGAATTGATGCATGGGAAATGAGTAACTAGGGCAGGTCTGAGAACACCAAGTGCCAGATACTATTTCAAGCCAGGTGACCATTAGGGGTATAGGAAAGGTTGTCCTTGGGATGCAAGTCAGAGAAGTATTGAGCTTAGTAACTGTGACAGAAACAGTGGTATGAAAATCCACATCAGTTTGGGGCAATCAAACATTTCCTAATCCTTTTTGCCATGCTGCTACTTCACAACTCCTTGCAGAGATTGGACTGAAGGACAAGTTAAAAAGAAAGAAAAACAACCACCAAGCCTCTGTAATAGAGGTAATTAAAAAGAGGTAACTGTAAATATCTTTATCTTCTTCCTGCATCTTACTTCAGCACATTAATACACAAAGAGATTCAAGCTCACAGGGTTCTCAAAGTGACTTTGCTTAGTCTATCACCCATTTATCTGCCATGCCAGCACTTGACTCAAAGTGACAGCTCAAAAACTCTGCCCTCTATTACTTCTTCTTGTTTAAAAGCAATTGCTATATCAGCAAGAGAAAAGTCACTCCATTTGATTAATAATACATACTGATGGTCGAGACATCCAGTCAGAAAATTGATAAATTGTTAAGCTGCTGAAATCCACCTGCAGGTTTCTTTAGGCCTAGACTTACCTTCTGAGCTTCCTGCTTTGTGGAAGCTCACTTAAGACGCCACTAAATAATTTCTCTGTAAACTGTGTAAGATAGGAAAAAGTAAAGTTTGTGATTTTCAGCCAGCCTTCCTACAAACAAACACTAAGCCTGGTTATTGATGCAGCAAGTGAATCAACCTGGGAATTTCTCATGTAGCAATACAGTGTACTTGCATATTTTCATTTCTATTAAAGTTGACAGGACATATGAAAATACAAATATGCCAATTTCATCAAAGGTGTGCAAAGGAGAGCACCATTTGTTGATCACTGCTCTAGTGTTTTCCCACTATTTATTCCCTTTTGCTTCCCTTCACAACTCACAACTCTTCCAGTTCGTGGACAGTTTGGCTCATTTACTGCTTGCACATACCCCAGCCTTCACCACTTTACCATGGCTTAAAACAGCAACAAGGAGTCAAACCGGAACAAAGAATTTTGTTCTCATCACCGACATTCAACATCTCTTGTAGGAGCTCAGCATCAGAAAAGAAAGCAGAGATTGTTTTTCTTGATAACTAAGGAGTCTTGTTGAGGACAAATGCACTTGAACTCACACAAAACCAGAGACACGCGACAAGAGCCAGCCAGGAGCTGACACCAAGTGGACAAGATAAAACTCTGGGCTTGAGAGCCAATGTACACTTCTACGCATTTAAACATTTGATCCTCTCATGCCACGTACAAAGCCATAATGATGCCACAATAAAGACTAAATGTATTTGCTCAGCCAGATATTGAGTATAAACCATATGAAGCCATTATAGTAAAAAAAGGTTTTCAATGTTGTTTGAAGGTATCAGAATCATGACCCTTTTTTTAAGTTTTGCACAAAGGAGCATTCGGGCAATGGTCTCAGAGGATTCTGTCAAGTGCTACCAAGCAGAAACACAACTTTAAGAATACTCTGGAGATATTTATACTTCAGTCCTGACATGCCATTTTCTACATACTTTTGACAAGTTCTTTCCTCTCTGGCCTTCAATTGGCTGTTCTAGCACCCACAGAAAGGATAAATCAATCAACAGCAAGCTTGGCCCTGCTGCTTTTGGAAGATGACAGCCTGTGGGAGCCTCGAAAAGCTTCCACCCATGTAACCTCCCCAACTCATGCTTTGAAGCACAGGCAGTCAGAAATGCTAGCTGATTAGAACCCCAAAACCAAAGGTGATAAAGCCCAAATTCAGGCAGGAACTGTGGGCACAGCCACATGCAATTGCTGCCCACTTCCCCACTCCCCGTCATTTCTTCTCAAAGTATCTTTCATCCTCTCTGTTCCCATTTGGCCCCTGACACTCAGAAAGATAGCAAGAAAAGCATCCTAGCTGTTTCTGTCCCACTTCTCTCTGGACCAGCTCAAATCTAGGGAACTGCATGTTCAGCAGCTCAGCTGGGGCATCCTAGGGTTGCAAGCCACCGGCACACAGCCCAGAGCCATTCCTCATGCACCTGCTTGGCGTAACAAGAAACTTTGAAAGGATACATGGTGAAATCTATGAATGGCAGTCTGAAACAAAGATATCCTAAGAAAAAATAATTGACCCTTTTCCACAATTACTTTTGTACATCTACTTAATAATCAAATAACAATTAAAAAAGACATGGTACAGACAACTAAATGGAGTCATCGTCAAATCCAAGACTTCTGAAGTGGCAAAAATGTTCCTGCATTAAGACAAGTTAAAACAATATGCTTCAATCTACTAAAATTTTCTTTACTTATATAAATTACACCCAGCAATATCATTCTCATTAAACCTGTCTCACTTGACTTTTGAGTACTGGGGGCTCTATTCTGTGGAAAGATAAACACAAATTTTAATTTTTTTGCTTCCCAGACTGCTCTTCTTTTCAGAAAGCAATACCTTCACTACTAAAATTAACGAGCAATAACCACTAAAAGTGCAAATACAGAGGAGAGGGAATAGATTGCGAATGAAAACAGATAAAACATGATAAACAGAGATACAGCTCTCAGGCCTAGGTTATGCTGTTACTTTTGTTATTATGTTCCATACCTTTTCTTTGTTGAAAAAGCGTGGAGGAGGGGAAGCTCACAGTGAAGATGATAAATGCCTTTGTTCATACACCTGAGAAACAAAGATACAATGATACCTCTTTCTACAGCTGTTTTCCCAATTACTTGTGGCTACACTGAAATACAAAGGCAAGCAACCCTTCTAGTGGTAAGACAACGTAAGAAATAGTGACATAGAGAAAAGCAGAGAAGGTAATTAATATATTGAAATAAGGGTATTTTCCATCCAATTATTTGCTCCAATGAACACAGAAAAGAAAGGTTAAATAATCTGAAAAGTCTGGGGATTTTGTGAGGATTTTTGCATTTTCTATTAAGCTCTAAGGCTGGTGTCCACAGTAGTCTCATTAAATTAATAGTCTTAAACTGTGTAAGCAAAAATATACCATATTAGATGTCCAGGTTAACATTTTGTATAAACTACAGACTAAAGTTAAGGTTTAAGATAAGGTAAATTTGACCACAGTCGTTACCTTTTTATGTCCACAACTGCAACTTAGGAATGTTAATTCTCCTGTTCCCTTTTCTCAAAATATTTTGGTTCTCCAAATACTTTACCATCTTTGAAATGGTAAGAAAGGTTGTCCCTCCTCCCCTTTTTGATAGAATATATGACAGCCCTTCATACATTGTAGCAGGTGCTGAAGAAAAATGCTTTTCTATTAAGTCAGGAATGTCACTACTTGGGTCGTGAGACAGCAGGCAGACCTTCATCATATTTGCAAAAGTTATCTCCAGGGAAAACCATCAGCATGTTTCATTTCCACACTATCAACTCACTCTTATCACAGACCATCATTCTTCTAAGACAGGCATTTGAATAATACTTCAGATTTGACAACGGCTGACAGACAAAGAAACACGAAATTAAACACAGTGCCTACTAATAAAGTGCTAAATATGAGTTAAGGAAAAAAGGAAAAAGAAAAAACAGATCAATACTTCATTAACACTAATTACAATACAGATTCAGAAAGTGGGAAACCTATTTTTATATAAACCCCTGAGAAACTCTACACAGAGGAACAATTTGCAGAGGTAAAGCCAGTGAAATAACACTGTACCCAAACCAGTGGTGATATTTACTAAACAGAAGTAGAGGCAGGTTCTCTGACACTGCAAGGAATGGCAATTCACATCCTCACCCACAGGCATAATCTAATTCCTGCCACAGACAACCAGCAAAAACGCATCTTTTTCCTTCTCCCAAAGTCATACTGGGTAACTTCTTTGAAACCAAGCTAATTTAAAATGGTATGGAACAACAGAAGTACACAGAATCATATTCAAGATGTTAAAGACTTTATTTTAGGAAGGTGGACAAAAAATAACACAAACATCTTCAATACTGTACATTTGTTTTTCAGATAATAAACAGCAAGGGAGGTGATTTAAAGTGTACAGAATAAATGGGAACATACAATTAGACTGGGGGCACAGAGGAGCTCTTTGCTTGTCACATCATACTGGTAAGCTACTAAAAATGCCCAAGGAAACACCTCTATGAAAAGAAAGACAGGAAATAAATCACATTACGGAAACATCAAAAGAACAATAAAAGCTTAAAAAAAATACTGCCTTCTTACTGTATTGGGTCTGGCAGGGACTGAGGTAACTTTCTGCACAGCAGCCCTTACGGTGCCGCTTTGCTTTGGATTTGTGGCAGGAACAGTGCTGGTAACACACCAGTGCTTTGGCTTTTGCTGAGCATTGCTTGCACAGCATCAAGGTTTCATTTTTCCCACACTCTGCCTGCTCCAGCAAGTAGGCCAGGGATGAGCAAGAAGCTGGGAGAGGACACTCTTGGGACAGCTGGCCAAAATTGACCCAAACTGACCCTATTCCAGGCTCACCAAGAAAAACGGAGGGGAGGCTGGGCAGAGGTCTGCTTCTGGGAGGTGGCAATTGCCTTTGCAGGGTTTGTTCCCACTACCCTCCTTCCCTTCACTTACTGTGCCTTTATCTCAACCCTTTGCTGTTCCCATTCCCTCCTTCGTCCCACCAAGGGAAGGAGGAAGCAGCTGGGCAGTGCTTAAGCTGCTGGCCAGGGTCAGCCCTGGTAAACTGCGGAATATGGGCAACTTTATACTTTTTTTTCAATATACATTAATTTGCAGAAGAAAGTGTTCACACAGACTGATGTTTCTTAAATTTAGGAACACGTAACTATGTTTGTTTCAAGAATGACCTTCTTCCAATTTTGCTAACTGGTTTCTTTTTCACATCAGTGCTATATCCAAAGTACTTACTAACATTCCCACAACTGAATTTAATTATTCAAAGACAAATATGCTCCTCTCTGTCAATCCTTACACATTACACTCTTGGAAGATCTTTTTCCAGGCAAAAAAACCTCCACCCACAAGAATGGGCATGATGTATTTTTCATCAACTATTTCTGCTATGTGGAGCTGTGCTTCCACGTTGCTTTTTATTATATATATATATAATCTCTTTATTTAGGAACATGACAACAACTGCTTTAAGTGGCAGTTAAGACTGAACTGAAACACATTATTGTGACTATTAACCATCTAAATCAAGTAATGAAATATAGATTTAAGAAGAGGAAAGATAACCAACACAAACTTTAGCAAACATTTATAAAAAATTTGTTCTATACAGGTAGAAGATAGAAACATGTTATTTCAGGAAGTCTTTAGCTGCTTCTAGTTTTACAACCAGGAAAAAACACTTTGGAGATAAAAAAATCAAAGGTGAAAGAGCACAAAGGGCAAATGAAAACAGTCTTCCTGGATTCTGGAGTTACAGCTCTTGTGAAAGGTGCTCATCTTTATTCATTCTCAAATCTGCTGTAGGGGTTATCAGAATCCTGAAGAAGACCTGCAAAACAAAATGGGACTACATTTATCATTTTCTTATTTCAGAAAAACTTTGAGTTGCTGACTTCACTAAAATAGGAACTGCACCTAACAAATCCAAAAGGCAATTCTTGTAACAGTTGCTCTATTACCTAAACACTCAAGTATTATAATAAATTGAAAGTGTTCCTAAGCACTCTTACTTCTCAGACTATAATCATGAATGAGTATTTAATGATTTAGCAGGGAGAGAACATTTCTCTATGAAAAATTACTATGGAAAAAACATTTCTCATTTGTGAGCCATATTCCAACAAATGCACTTGTGAGAGTCAAGTTCACAAAAACCTAAGCATAGAGATGTCTCAAGAAGAACAGATTCTGAGTGGCCAGTTTATAAATGCAAGTGACTATAAGACCATCATCCTTTTAAAATGTAAGATGCTGCTGCTTTGACTTAGTTCTACTTCAATTGTACCCAACCATCTGTCACATTCAGCCACTTACAGCTTTTCTGCAACAGGACAATAATCTCTAAGAAAAAACGAAGACCACTTCTTACGTGCACTAAAACCTCCAGGGACCAGAACAAGAGCATCACTTAATTCAAGCTGCAGTATGTTTCCACCACAAAGATTCTTAATGACTTTATACTAGAATACTGTCACAGAAAGCACTGGAAAGCCATCCAATTATGCTGAGTGCCTGGATATGCAGAGCATCCTCTCTAAGGGTTAGCTGAGCAATTGCTGTTCCACACAGTAATTACTTCAGAGACACTTTTAAACCACACTCTAAACCTGGGGTAGTCAGAAGACTGAAAATAAAGGAGTCCTGTAAGAGTCCAGAGGCTGACCTTCTGGTGTGAAAGGAAAGGCCACTATTGCTATCTTTCCTGCCAAGATTTTTATACATGTACATGACAAGGACTCCTCTCTAGGTCATTTGCCTAGGCATGGAAACAGAAGACAATGCAGCTGAGCAACCCCAAATCACAAATGTTCAGATTCATAATAGTGAAAAAAAAAGTTTTTTCTAGTCACTGCCAAACCTTGTAAGAACTCCCCTCAGTCCTTTTCACACCATACCTCTTTTCCACATGTACCTGCACACAGATATTGAACATTCACTGTTTTACCTGAAAGTCAAAACCTAATGGTGCTGTAGGCAGACTACACTTTTTCCTACCTTGTGCAGTTGGTGAGCTTCACTTGAACTGCCAGGTTATTTTAAGAAGTCAATCAAGCAGCACACCTGCTCAGTGCTGATTACTGTATCAGTTACTGCAACTAACTACCTGATAGGGAACAGTAAATACTTGGAATAAGAAATAAGTATGACAAGTCCTATAATCACTCAAATAAACAAGATTACCAGCAGTCAACTCATAAAATGTTAGTATCAAAACTAGCCCTCATATATAGTGACCCTTACTTGTCCAAGGAGTAAGCCAGTCACATTTATAAAGCTTCAGCCAGGTAACATGACATACAGTCTATTTACCTGGTATTGTACCTTGTATCAGAGGTACTATTCCTTTCTGTAATTGTTTTTGAAAAAATAAAAATTTAAGCATTTGTGTAGTAAGAATATGCTTAGATGCATAATTGTCAAAAATAATCTACAATATTTTCAGATTTTGAAATTTTTATATTTTTAAACTTTTAGAAAGTGGTTACTTCTCAAATTTTAATCTTACCTTTCATGCATTTAAACAAAGAGCTGTGATGTCCACTAAGTCTATTCTAGCTGTCAAGTAAGCTAATACACAATTTAAAAAACCCTCTTATCCTTGGCCGGCCATTCAACCTTTAGTGCCTTCAGATAACATTCCTGCATTAATTTAACCCCAACCCAAAGATAGAAGAAACATTTATTTTACTCCCAGACCATCCCTACCCACCCCCCCCCGACTTGTTAATACTTTGGCAGTTAGGATATACGGATCCTAATATGTTTAGCTACCTGAAACACAATGGAATAGTCCAATTAAAAAAAAAAATTGCAGTACTTCTGTATTTCACCCCTTCGAAATACAAAACACATTTACACAACATTTACAGAAAATCAGCATCAACAGTAGAAATTACCACTATTATTACAATTGCCATTGCATAAACTCCCAGCACTCATTAAGTTCCATTTACAAATAAATGCACCTAACTTCAAAAAGCTTTCCACAAAGTTGCAAGAAGTGGTACCAGTTTCCCTGACAAAATGAACATAGCCTGCAGACTTTTCTCTATGGAGCCTGGCAAGTGCTTATTATGTTTTTTTGATATTTCATTCAGGACACATACTCAACACTTCACAGGTCTGAAAGTAGCACAGTAAAACACTAGATACTGTTCTTTACAGCTTAAACAGCTGAAATGCAATGGAAAAGATTGTCTACATCCAGTAGTGCCAATTTCAAATTAACCATAGGATTGTGTAAAAGTCCTGATAAACCTTTCCTATACCATTCTGAGGAGTGAATACACTTTTCTCTTCCCCTACCCCCAAACACTCAGATAAAAGCCATTTTAGAAAATTAATCCTCATATTTCAAGTGAACGTGTCACTTTTACTCCTCACTGCAAATGCCATTCCCAGTAGCACTTGCTTTAATTTTACTGAATTATGTTTAGGAATGAACAGATATAATCACCACCAACCAGGCATTAGTATGCCTTACTTGAAGTACTGTCATCTGTTTCATCACAGAATACTGAACTAAATAGGCTTTAAGAATTATGGGTCAATCCAGCACGAACACTATTGATTCTGACTTCAGAAATCGATCTCCCAGGAAAAATGGACTCCAAGAGAAATGGCAAGCCCTCCTTCCAAATGAGGATAACCGGGGATTACAATACCTGATACACTTTGCTGTCAGCCTTGCTCTCAAACCTCCATCCAGAGTTTAAATTTCTTTTATCCTCAGCATTTTAAGTATGTCATAACGATTACATTAAGAGGAGTGAGACAGCAGCTCATCACTTGCACCAACTCTTACTGAAGAAGTATCAGGCTCCAGTAAGTGGACAAAAACTATTTGGAGAGACATACAAAAAAAAGGGGCATGACAAAAACTTCTGTCAGCTGCCACAGCCGCTCTGCCAGTGCCACTCCAAGGAGCTGGCAGCCCATGCTAATGGGGCAGCACGTCTGGTTCAGCTGAAGCTCTCGTGCTGCCTTGAACCAGACAGGAGTTGTCTCTCGACTGTTTCCTGTCTGACATGAGGGCCACTACCCAAGCTGTCATTTACCCTCAGGGGTTCACAGAAACCAGATGTTTGTATCTTCAGGAGCCTTGTTTGCAATCAAGTCCATTACATGTTACTGGTGAACTTGAATATTGACACTTAAAAGGTCACTTAAAAGTTCTTACTTCTATTTACCCTCATTTTGAGGTTAGTGTTTGACCTACTTAGCAGTATCTAAGAAACACTCAAAACTTTGGAAGGTATAGTAGTCAAGTATCTTTCATTAGCTTGTATGAAATAATGATGCATCTTATTAAATATGAAATGACAAAGCAATGGTCAAAAGAAATTAATACCTCTTTCCAGCATACTGATTTATATTGTATACTATCTAACTATGCCGGTCCCCAGTCATTGAGATCTGAATCTCAGCATGTTTCAACACGGCCCAAAACAAGAATTAACGAGTTAAATACTTACAAGAGACTGTGTATGGCTGAAAAAAACCCCAACCTAGTTTCCTGCATGTCTTCACCCCTTATTAAACTTTTCCTTCTTATTTTTAGCCCCCCAGATTAACAATTGTACTCTTAAAAAACAAACTAAATAGCTGTCAGTGTTTGGCAATGCAAGGTTCTCCTGCCTCACATTCAGAACACTAAAGAAGGTCAAGGCAAAGTATCTACCTTGAACAGAAGAAACATTTACTCTGATAAACTACTGAATATAAAAATCAATGTCTCACATAAAATAAACGAGATAGGACTGCATACTAAAATAGCTGATCAAAACCTTTGCAGAACTAAAGCAATGAAATGGCAATAATTTTGCAAAAATTAAATGAAAAAAATCCTGCCACTAATACTAGGCAAAATCCTGAAATAAATAAATAATAAAGCAGCTTCTCACTAATGCTATACTGAACACACAATAGAAGTAAATGCAGCAGGAATTAAATTGTAGTTCCTTTGTGCACTACACAAACCGCAAAGTACTCTGAATTCTACTTTAAATTTTTCCTAAGAGTCAACGTATAATTTGTGTAATCATATTGCATTCATATATGTGAGCAAATGAAAAATACTATCAAATTGTGCAACAAAGAAACAATTGAAAGTGTGTACTCCTGGTTGCTAAAGCTTTCTATTGCTTCCAATGCTCCCAAAGGATTGTGGCTAGAGTGACACCTGCAGTGCATTATAAATGTGTAATTACCATTTAAATGGGGTATGGAAAGCTGTGGGATGAAATGGGAAAAGGCATTCCCTTAAAGCCAACCAAATACTGAAATTTCAGGCATGATCATCTTAATCTACAGAGTCAGGTTAACAAAGTCATTGTCATTCTGCCACTCATCCATGCCTACCTAACTGAGAATTCTCTCTGCAGTGTGTAAGAGTGCAACATAATCTAGTGCCTCCATAATTATTTCCAGCAATTTTTATTAGATTACGTTTAATATGCTAACATCTGTATTTTCTAGACAGTAAAAAATGTGGACAGAACATCCAAGTCTACTTTATGTCTCACTGAATTATTCTGACAATTATTTGTCTGCATATTATCAGAACGCAACCCTTATATATAACAGCAACTATATTTCTGGATTTCAAAACTTATACACATTTTGTATTTCATTTTTCCTCAGTTACGTACATCCTTTCAGGATGTGCTATTTGTTTATGTGAGACTTAGATTTTTCTTTAAGACAAAAATCAACCATGAGATTCCAGGCCTCAAATTGACGTATAAGATAATATAAATTAATCTTTGCTTAGGCAATATGGCAAACCTGTCAATAAACTTTATATAGAAGTTTGCTAATAAAATTTAAGTTTTATAGTCCAACTGCAATCTTGTGCAGGTAAGCTGCACTGCAAAACATAACTGCAGGAAGGAGCATGTCTGACTTCCTACAAGAAGGAACACTTTCCATTAACACAATGAACGTACGAACTTGTTTCTCATTACTTCATTGATAGTGGAGGCAAAATGACACAAGCTCTCCTATGACTGTGTGCACAGTATAGCTACAAGCAATACTTGATTTATTGAATGTGATGTATGTATTCCAGAGATATTGCATGACACAGTTTTAAACTTCAGGAACTCAAGTACTCCAACAAGATCCAGCAAAGCACTCCATAAAGGTCTGAAAGTTAAGCACTAAACTGTCTTCAGTAAAATGTAGGGCCATGCAGAGACAAGTGAACTGGTTTCACAAGCAGAACATAACTGAATGCAGCTTTCACATCACTGAACCCCAGTGCAGGGCTCTGATACAAGAACTGTGATACCACACCCAGGACCTGCACCTTGGCTGCATCCAGGAGATGCAAAGGTATGTCTGTACTGAGAGCTACAAGTGATTGTGGGGACACAGCCATTGCCCTAAGTTCTTCACCAGATCTTTCCCAATGATTCAAACTTGCTGAGATTGACTGTGAGGTCTCTTCTAAGGAGAAACAAACACAAAAAGCCTGTGTTATGTTGCACTTGGATTTTGTTTGCTTTTTTTACATCTGGACTATTGTTGTCAACCACTCAAAGGCCTCTAGAAACTAAACTGTGGTTGAGATATAGGGTTAATTATCCTGTAAAATACCACAGAACAACATCCATGACTGATGTTTAACAAAAATTACTTCCAGTTTCTACAACATTCTTTCTCCTGTAGCTCAAGCTTCACAGTGTAGTTTTTCCTCTGTTCCAGCAAAGGATTATTCTCTTAAAAACATTCTCCTGGCAGAGAATTCCCTACAGAGTTTGTCTGTATCACTTCTGCATCAGGCAAAGGGCAGGCTGCAGATTCATGAAGGCATTCCTAGACTCTGCCAATCAGTTTAACAAGAGGATGAAAATTAACAGCTTTGAGTGACTGTTCAGACCCCTAGAATCACCTTCTCTGACATTAGTGCAATTTGCATAATAAAAAATGCAGCAGAGTTTTAGCAGATCTGTCTCTGAATACACAGTACTATTAACCCTAGGAACAAATCAAATGGAAAGTGCAAGCACTGACAAGCCTACATAATAAGAGCCTCCTATACAACACAGCAGGTCCTCCAGTCTTGTGATATTCTTCTACAACTGGACCACAGCTCCACTTAAAAACAAAGAAAAAGAAATTTTGTCCCTACATTAGGCTGCATCTTCATCCCCTCTTTTTCAAGCTTGATTTAAAAAGCTTGCCATCTACTAGTCAGTCTCTCCTCCTTCAGTAGCCATGACTCCAGAAGCAAAGTTCAAGTAGGTTGATTTATCACATTCAATAACCAAAAAAAAAAGCCCTCAAACTCAGTCCTCTATTTTAGGAACAGACAGAATGAACTACTTATTCTAATCAATATATTTAAACGCCCATCCCAAGCAAACGCCCCATCCTGTCTTCTTGCCCAGATGGACTGTCAGTGCAGGAAGAGAACAGGAGCATAAATGTGCTGAGATCAGGCGTTCAGGTGTCAGAAGACAGGCACCAGTAGAAAACCGGGCTTGATTACTTGTGCTGCTCATAAAGCAGCTTATTTCTGCTGTCAATTTTAACAATAATTGGGGTAAAGGAATCAATTTAGACACAGTATCGAAACAAGATGACACATACCATACTTCTTACGTATTTCATCATGCTTCAGTTTTCTTTCATGTTTCCTGCAAGAAATAAAGGCATCAAAAGAACATTCAGACTCTTTTGAGCTGTAAGCAAACTATAATTACATCAAAAAAAAACCAACGGCACTTTTTACATTAGTATTAGTAATTACATTACAAATTTTTAAAAAATCACACTTAGCAGTTATATATATTATCTATTTACACTTTATCTGTGAGTTATCTACATACACTGTATCTACAAGACTTCCCATAACTTCTCACTGATTGACAATGTGAAAGTAAGACGTATTACAATAAACAGTAAGAAACACTTTTCTATATGAAAGTAATGCATCCACATATATGTACACATACACACACTGAGGTGTTCATCCATACTTAAGAAGCAAGGCACTACACTACACCAGAAGACTCCCTAATGCTTTTCTACAGGGAGCATAACTGTAAAATTTAGCTGCGCACAGAACATACTTCAGAATACTAATTCAATGTAATAATTCGAAAAAGATAAAAGGTGCTATTTTGCTTAAGATGCACAGCAAGTGTTAAGTGAAAACTACTGCTTTCTAAAATCCAGTATGGCATCCATGCAGAGAATAAATTAAAATATTGTGCTAAATATAAATTGGTTTTTATGTTTTCTGACCATAAGACAGGTTTCAAGGCTGTATCTAATATTGCCAAACTTAAATTATTCACATAAACCAAGTGCCTGATGAGTCAATTTCTCCTTTCCTTTTGCAAAAGTGAAGGGGGGAAAATGAAAGACATTTAAATGGAAAAACTTCCACCTTTTCTCAGACAATTTTCCTATATTACAAAGGAAGGATCTACTTTGCATAGTTTAAAAACCAAACATAAACGTTCCTACACAACTGCTTCATGAGCATGCTCCAGGATCTATATACTTTTAGGAAAAGACATAAAATTTGGAAAAAAAATGTTCCTCTAACAAAAATAAAAGAAAAAAATGATAAATACACCCTTTGCTACCGGCTGTCAAAATTCAACCCAGTTAGATAAGTTGTGACTTCTGCCGGATTCCAATTTGCACGTATTCAGCAGAAAGCTGTTAAGCACTGACAGCTTAATTCACCAAAGATCCCATCTGCCCTATGCATATTCCACCTCCAAACAATTCCTACTGCTAATCAGATCCTGTGTGTCCTCAGAAGCAATTATCCTGCTTCCTACAGAGCTGAAGGGCTGAACTGCCCTTTTCCAGCAATTGCACTTCTGGAAAAGCATACAGATAAGGCATGATGAGAAAAACCAAACAAGACAGACAGACTCAAAACCTTCTACTGTTTCCCAGAGACACCCATGTCCATTACATCCCTTTGCCTTATTAAGCCCAGGCAGCACAGTAAACAAAGCAACCTGGCCAAAATGCAGAAGAGGAACTGGAGAGTCAGGGTAATCAAATTCATGTAGAGGAAGAAAGTCAGGATTGAGATATTGAAGAGAACAGAAAAAAGAGGAGACAAATTTACCCATTGAAGGTAACCTGACAACAGGATTTCTGCTTTCTGTGGTACATAAAAGGAAAATCTTATATGGGGCAAGGGATCGCAGGAAGAAAACAGAGAAATTCTGCTTAAAACAGCCTTCCATATAAAGCTAAACCTTTCTACTGCATAGTTTTCACGTGACCTCAAACCAGGTTTATTACTGGTGGTACTAAGGGCATTTCTTCACTGTTTTGCATACCCTGTCTGAAGTAATGGAGACTCATTGCCGCAGTTTCAGCTACTGAAACCTCAGTACTTCAGCAGTCAGTGCGAATCAGTTCTGAATTCAGAAAGCACCTGCTTAAGAAGGGGATGGTGCAAAATCAGGCTGTGTGGGCTCTAAACCTCAGAGAGACTTTAGGATACTTCCCCAGGCTATTCAAAACAAACCACAGAACATCTAATTAAGTTTGATGGGTAAAACCATTAGTATCAGTGAAACATTCAAACTCTGACAGGCAGCCATGTCAGCATCACTTCACCCATGACTAAATCCTTGCTCAGTAAATAAGGCTTAGGTACACATCAACCCAGAAGAACCAGACACAGCTCTGAACAGGCAGTCCCTGAATCAGCCACCCAGAATTACTTCACCACCCACATCTCACATTAAGATCAGCCCAAGTCTTCCAGTTTAGTTCTGTTTCTTAATACTATTCTATTACTCCATCTTATACATGCTAAAGTCTTGGCTTCCCATGCAAGTTGTCCCCACTGCTGTAAGCTGAGGAAGTATTTTTCCCAATACTAACAATCCACATAATAATTTTCCATACTTGGTTCTTCACAAATAAACTGCCATCCTTTCTTTCCCTGGCCTGTCTCCTTGTTCTCCCTTACCAGTACACTACCAAATTATACTTGGCACTGGATCTCATTGCTTAGCTTTTGTTTATAAGATTCTAAAATAAATCATGATTTATAAATTATATAAATCTAAGATATAAATATACCATGTATTTGAAGCTGTAAATAATTGAGTGTATAGGAAAAGATTCACTACTCAATGGTATGTTTAAAAATGATTTTTCACGTTAGAGATTATGAAGTCAAATAAAGGACTAAAGCTATGCAATAAGATACCTGTTTTAAGTCAAAAATTAAACTTCAGACATTCTTCTCCTCATGCACCTTACTATAAGTGCAAACTTCAACCATCACCAGTGATTTTCAGCCCCCAGAGTAAATTGACATCCTTGTGTAGACAAGCAGAGAGCTAACATAATTACCCTTACTTTTAATTTTACAGGCATCTTCCAAAGACACACTTTAGTATCCATAATTAACTGAATTTTAATGCAAACAAATATTAAACCTACAAAGCAGACTTTTACAGTGTACCTGAAAAAACAGAAAATACCAGGCGCTGCAATCATCTTAAACCTTCCACACAAAGTATTCCATGGAACAAACTATGGAACTTGGGCCTCTTTACTTTGTTTTTAATCGCTAATGGAATCATGAATGAAGTTCAGGCTAGTGCTGTTCACCTTCCATTGCCAACTGAATGAACAGCTGTATTTGAAGTAGCCCTATCCCACAGGCAAAAAACAACATGTAAGGTGACAAGAAAAAAAAACAACAAAACCAGATAGACACAAGGTCAATGCTGTGCCTATTTTCCTCCCATGATATTTACCTGAACATCTATTCAGCTATTTTCATAAACTATGTGAAAACTTCACAGTAGAAAGGAAGGACTACACAGTACACAGCAGTGTTTTCCTCTGCAGGTTGCTTCTCAAAAATGGCTTATTGAGAATACTAATTTGTTCTACAGCCTGCTATTAGCAATTCATCCTCCAAAGGTCTTAGAGGAAGCAAGAAGCGGGTAGGGTGAGGTGCTCTGGTTGCTGGAAGTGGCTCACTCCTTGTTTTCCCATGACCCCCAGCCACACACACAATAGGTATGTGTGTTCAGACCATGAAAATACCCCAGGGATGCTGCTAAGCTCTCCCCTGCAATTAAAACAGTTTCTGTTTTACAGACACGACCCTGAGACAAGCTGGGAAAGAGAAATGCTGCTCTAAGTAAGGCTGCAGCAATCATTCTGGCAGAGCAGTCTGCTCCCAGTGATCCTTGCTCCTAGGCTAAATTCAAGAATGGAGCTGGTATTAGCTCTGTGTTGCTAATTGCCTGGTGCAACACCACTTGCTCGGTGTGTGCACAGCACACCTTACACTCCAGAAGCATCAGACTTCCTACAGATTAACTGTACCAAGAATTTAAACTGATACACAAATCACAGTGGAAAAGTTATGGAACACAATCACCCCCCATTATGCACCTAGTCAGAAGTCCTTGCTTTATAACAAACACAGGTTCAGCTGTCTTAACTGAACAAAGTAGCATAATTAAGGATGTACATTTCACCACAAGGCACACGGTTTTGGCATACAAAAAAATGTTGATATTCCTCACTGGATCCCTTTTCTTTAGAAACAAAAGCATTTTAGGAGAAACATCACATTCATACTAGCACTCAGCCTACTGTGCTGTGACTAGTTATAATTGGATTAACAGGTAGAGAATTCCCCTTTTTTCTGATCTATTGCAAATATTCAACATAACTTATCTGAGAAACTGTGTGTGAGCATTTTTCCTAAATTGGACACCTCTTTCATACCCTTCCATGCACATTCAAGTCTGACACCTTCAGCTCACAAATTCAGATGTTTATGAAAACAAACTTGTATCCGTTCTCTTCTTGGATAATGTTTGTCATTACCTTGCAACGATGAAAGGGCAAGTAGTCCTTCCTACTCTGTCCCCAAATAAATGCTTTCTTTGCTTTTCTCCCAGCCCTGGATTCATTACGTCCTTGCATCCTGTGTATCCCAGCAATTTTATGGATATATGCTGAGACTGTTCACTGAACTTATTCACCACAATAAAAACCTCACAGAACCAAAACCCCCACAGAATTGTGAACACCTTTACGTAAAACAAATTTGGCATAGCACAGGGCTAAGAAATATTGTGCCTCAGGCATGAAAAAAAGTAAGAACGCTCTTTCCATCAGCAACTCTCAGTTACTTTAGAAGTAAAATGCATTTACACACAATCTAAAGTGATAAACTAATGTCACTATTACACTTGAAAAACACATATTTTCAAAACATTACTTTTGACTCAACTACACTAGAAGACATCTAATTCTTATCTTTTCAGAAAGTCCCTTTTAAGCTTACAGTTTCTTAAATGAGTACAAATGCAGAATACGCACTATTGCAACTGTAAAACTGTGCAGTTAAAATCTGGGCAGAATAATCTAAGTTCAAATTTGGTAAGTTTAAAAGCTACAGAACTGTATTATACCGCTAGTAGAAAATGGAAATAGTTATATAAAACCGCCAGTATGTAATACTTGAAAGAATTAATAATCACAAACCCAAACACTTATCGTTTGAACTTTGCACTTCATCACGCTCTGAAAAATTACTTGGTTTACGTCCTTATTGTAACCTACTCTAATTCTTTCTATTGCCAGCAAGATTAGGAATTTTGTACAAGGCTAAAGGACACATCAACTTAACTCATTACAACAGGATCTGTTCTGCTTCTTCATATCACAGTGCTACTTCTGAGTCAATAACTATCAGATTCAGGGCAAAGAGTTGCTGTGTTTGCTTATATAACCTGGCAGCTCAGAGCAAGTAAACATATGCATGGAATTCAGAGGAGTGATTCTCCCAGCTCCTGCTGGTCAGATACATGAGCGACAGCAGGTACATTTGTAAGACCACCTTTCTGACTCTCATTTTTGTGCCTAGTCAGAAACATACCTGCCTTGCCTTCCTATGCACTTTTGTAATAGAGAAACTTAATGTCTTCATGCAAGAGCCCCCCAGGAGTTCTCATGCGGAAGCATGCCTTGCTCCCTGCCTCCCTGCTCTTACTATCAATCAGTCTGTGTTCAGGAGAGAACAGCAGGCATCAGCAAGGCAGGGAAGGTGCCCACCTGTTACTTGGCAGATGAGTCTTTAGAGAAGTGCAAACCTAATTAATTTCCTTGTCAGTGCGTGAGGATTCAAACCTACATGCAACAGCTCCAAGACTAGCATTCAGTTAGGACACCTTTGTCTTGCTGAAGCTGTGAATCTCCAAAATAAAGACCGGGAAAGGAAGTATGATTCAAAAGGTACACCTTGCTTGTACCAGGCATCACCACCCTATCAATAAAAGTTGTTTATCTAAAGAAAAATGTAAAACTCATGAAAAGTCACTGTAAAACTAAGCTATAAAAACCTACAAAAACAAAAACCTATAAAAATCTGAAGGAATGCTGTTCTCACTCAGAAACACTACCACGGCTGACTCTTGCACTTCTTTTTACACTGTGCTATGCAGCTTTAACAGAAAGGATGGAAATATGAAATTAAGGCTAAAGTGAGATCTGAGCCAAAGTTTTCCACTTCTTGAGCAAGATTTCAAATAGTTTTCAAATCTCACTATCAACTTCTCTACTTTTCCCAGACAAATTTTAAAAGAAAAAAGAAACAACCACCAAATGAATCCAGCAAGTGGGTCTGACTTCTGAATCCCAGCTCACTTAGACATTAACTCATGGCAGAGACAGACATCAATCCAGGAGAGACTGGACAAGACTTCAGACACATTCCTCCTGCTTGCTCCTGGCACAGAGCACTCATGGTACCTGCCACACTGAGCATCAACTTGTTTGCTCTCTGTTCACTTACAGCAATACAGCTCCTAATCAGGTTCATCATTCTCACAATAAAGCCCTGTTCTGTAAAAACCTGACAGTGTCATGCCTAACTTCACATGCCTCTTTGTTTAGTACTTCACATATTTCTTAGAAAGGCAGAATACTCCTACGTCACCAGGATATGTATAGCTATACATCAAGCTGTCAAGACTTACCTCTGAAGAGACTGCAGTCTTCGTTCCTCTCTCTTCCTAGCTAGCTGCTCCTCTTCTTCATCTAGCCTGCTAGAAAAATAAGGAGGGAAAGAAAGCATAAGAGGAGGAAAAAGCAACTTTATTGCTAAGCTATCACTATTTAGTTACTTTACTTATTTTCAAAAAGAGTTTATGGTCTGACCAGAGATACTACTTCAGAGCCATGTAAAATTTCCCAGCTGAGTTAGTATAACTGACAAGTTTGTGTCATTATCCTTTCACATTTTATATTATCCAAATGCTCTATTCATTGTAGTAATATGCCCTTCAGCCTCCAGAGGACTATTTACAGCTTCTGAGGAAGAGGATGCAGACTGTTCCAGAACCAGGATTCCTAACTGCCCTTTTCCCCATGTGTCACACCCCATTTTAGAGTCAGTGTTCTGCACATGCACAGTTAAGTCCATTGTTGTCCCCTGGAAGAAGACTGATGGTTCATAAGCCTTTGATGCCAGAACAATTTATCTTTCCAAAAAGCATTACTATCCAATCTCAAGCTGCCCCCCGGAAAGAAGTCTGTTCTGGAATGAGCAAGAGTTTACCTGAGTATCAGCTGCGTGACTGTGGGAAATGCTGAACCGACACAGTACATCTGAGCTGTGCATGTGCAGATACGCTCTACTGAATGCTCTACTGCAGTTTAGCTTTGTGACCTGCCTTCAAGAAAGCTCAGCTTCACTTAACCATTACACAGACTGTGTAAGACTTGTAGGACTCTAAAGCAAATGTCAAACAGTTTTTCTGTTAGTTTTTCCCTGACAGAATTTATGACGATTCTTCAGGATTAGTAAATGGACAACTGCCATGCTTGCCCAAGTGATCATCATCTTCCAAAAGAGAATACAACTCTCAAGGTGTCTGAGATGAATATTTACAATATTCATACACCTGAACAGTTGAATTACCACACATCGGCAGCCACCAATATCTGAGTTAAGCAAGAGTGACATCCAGTGGTTAATTACAGCATGTCAAATGCTTTAATACACAAAAGTCAGACACATTCAGCTCTGGAAATATGAATTCAATTCTTTCATGTGCTCAAACAGTCCACATATCTCTCTGAACATTTTAGTCCTTTCAACACAAGCCAGTACTTGAGAATCCATTCAATGCTTCACAAACAAATTTTTTAGTTCCAGCTTTTTCCACCTAAAGAATTAGAAGAATCTTGGGGGAGCAGGAAACACATGCAACAAGTCACTTTTATTTGAAAACAATGTTAGACCCTTTTGGAAAACTAATCAATTCTCCACATCAGCATGTCCAGCAAGACTAGAAGCTCCCATTCTTGGGCACCCTCCTGTAAAACTACTTTACTGGAGACCCCACTGTCTTATAACTATGCAATAATCTTCACAAGTGGTACTGCAAAATATGAAAACATCAAATACATAAAATGTTGGTGTATGATTCAGAAAATACATTTCTTCCCTGTAATTAAAGAGCATTAACTATCTTCTGATTTCTGGATACTTTGAATGAATTGAATTTTTCTTCCAAATTCAGAAAGCTTGAGATTATACAAATAAAAACATGGTTGATAACTAAAGTTCCCGAGATTCTATTTAGTATAATTCCATGAATAATAGCTGCTCATGAAACTGTCTCAAGTACATGGAACCAGACTCTTAAAAGACCAAAAACACAGGATAAAAATAAAAACCTTGCACCAATATTCCTAGAATTCCTGTGGTAGGATGGACATGGGTGAGCCAACTACATTACTGATGTGGGGGTTAATGCACCTAAGTATTCTCTGTGTTCAAGGAAGAGGTAAGTGCTGGCTTCTCAAACACCACAGCTTAAGAATGCCCAAAAGAAACACTGATACTTCTGCAAAACAAGGTTACACCTCAGATCTCAGATAATACATATGAAGAGTCGGTAAAACACATCTTGTACTGCATTTCCACAACCTTTCCTTCCTCCTATTCATGAAAAAAAAAATTTCTTTTGTGGAAAATGAGTCCCCAAAAAAGGGGGAAGAGAGCAAAAGAATTCCTGCTGAGAATCAGTGGGCTTAAAGCCAATAACGTCCCAGGCTTCAGTGTAATAACACATTCTGAATCCTCCTGAAATAAGTTGGACCCCAGATTGACAAGACCTTTAAATCCTCTAAGGGTCATAAGATTAAGCTTGACACCTCTGGAGTCTTGGCATAAGATGACTCTCAACTAACCCTCTATTTTTAGAATTAGATGTTACGGTACTGATTGACAACTTAGCTACTAAAACTGAAGTCTGACACAAATATCTCTTTTCACAGGATTCAAGCTTTATTTGCTGACATGTCAGCCACAGGGGCCTACTCAGTTGTTCTGCAGAGGATGTGGCAGATCTTATGTAAGATCTAAACCTGCTCTTTACATCTTCAAGGCTTATCAGAACAGGGCTAAAGAGTATTCATTTTTGCACTAGGGCAGATCTGGTATACCAATCTACCAACAGAACAGGTACATGCTTCTTCCTCAGGGAAGAGAGAAAGGAATGAGATGTTATTTACAATTATTTTCACATTTCTTTAAAGCCACACGTACCATATTTCTCTGGCTTTAAGGTCAGCACTAAACTTATGTAACTTAGGTACAGTTACGTAAGTTCTTCTAAAAAAACCAAAAACAACACCCAAACAAGAACAATCAGTCAAAGGTACTTTAAAAAGTATATAAATAATTTCAGACCAAGAAATAAGGTCCACATTTTATTCACATGAGAAGCACTGAAGGACAAAAAGAACAGAGCTAGCTGAAACTACACTGTCCAGAAAGTTGTAAAACTTGAGTGATAAAGGGTGAAAAGGAAGGAAGGAAGTGTTAACTTACTTCATGGCAGCATATTGTGCTGTCCCACTTCATACTGTTGTACTGACATACCTATTTCAGCTAGTCATCAACTACTTCCCTCCTTTTAATATTAGCTACTTAGAGAAACCAGTTTAAAAAAAAATTTTCAAGTTCAAGCTCAAGAACATTTAATTTTTGCAGCATTACTTTCCTTGAAAATAAGTAAATCATTCTTAGTACTTAGAGCAAAGAAGTATTATCTTACATTCAGAACACCTTTTTGAATTGGCAAAGACAGCTAACCCCTTAGATACTGACTGCTGACAGATCCTAGAGCAACTCTGAAAGATGGATACCAAGTGCTGTATAGGACATTGTTGCTCAGTTACTTGTTACTCACCTGGTCCCTTTTTGCTGTACCATGAGCTTGCCTTGAAAGAAATTATTTATACCATTATCACAAGAAGCAAGGATTCATTTGGTCATTGAAAGATTTCATGTCCAACATTAATAAGAAAGTGTAAAATGTAGAAGTATAAAGCAATAGCTTACCTAAAGTCGAATGCATCAGTGCTGTTACCACTAGAAACATCATTTCAGTGTCACTCCAGCATCATTTCCAGTGTCACTAAATATCTCTTCCACCTGTCACTAAATATCTCTTATCTTGTTGTCTTTCTCAAACAAATAAAGCAAAGTGACCAGAACTGCTTCCAAATGAAAATATTCTTAGCATATTGGAGAGTAAAAATTGCAGGTAGATAGGGAAGACGAGGACCCAGTGTTAGTAAAGGAAACAAATAAATGTGTTTACCTCCTGGAACGCCTTCTGCAGTAACAGCAGTAACAGCAACAGACTGTTATGGACACCAGAATGAGTCCAGCTACCACAGCTAGGGCAATAATTAAAGCCTCAAAGTTTACTGAAAAACATGAATATATTCAACTTGTTAGACTCCATCAGTAAAATTTATCTTTCTGATAATTCTTTCCCTCTTTCCCAGACATTTTTTCATTCCTGTACGCAAAAACCTCCACAGGATTCTGTTCAACTACCCCAGATAAAATGCAGTATACCACATTCAAACATTGCTATTACGCATAATCTACACTGAACAGACATTAAGTAAAACTACATTTCTCATTCTGTTACTTCCTTACAAGTTACAAATGATTAAATATACTTCATCCAGAAAAGAAAAAAAAGTAGTTTTAAACAAAATTTAATTTTTTAAAAAGTATACTATTTAATTGAAGCAAAGAAGCTTTTTTTTGAACCTATTAAAATGCAGGAAAAGACTGCCAGTTATCAGGTTGCATTTGTGTCACCAGTACCTATTTCATCTGCTTACTATTCATGAAAACACCCAAAACAATTAAGCTACACTGTTCTTCTTCACTTCACTCTGGTTAATAATCTGTCAACACATCTTATTCATGTAAAATTGTAACTGGAAGCCAGTCATTTGTTTTTGACTTTGAAAGCTGCAATATTCACTTTCATTTTCAGCAATGGTGAACAACATTCGTTTCTTAATTTTATTTGCTCAAAGGAACAAAACACCATCACCGCCACCTTCACAAGTTAATTAATTTTCCTGCTGTGTCTGTAGGGGACACTCTCAGTAAGACCATATAACCCCAAGGCATGTTGCCACCCGTAATTTGTAAAAAAATCTATTAAGGAAATGCATATTTGAGGGGGTTTTTGTTGTTGTTTTGATTTGGGTTTTTTTTCTACCTTTACTTTTTCTTTGCTGAGAATGTGCTCCATTATGAAGTTTAAATTCTGTGTTTAAGCTACAGTCAATCTAGAAACACAAATGGCACCCAAGCTAGAAGCCATTTCCACAGCAGCAGTAAACTGTCAAGACCACCCTTAGTAACAGTACAAGAGGATATGTGTTTCTCTACTTAGTGTGTTTGAGAGTGTTAACTTACTTCACGGCAGCTGATTTGATGCTGTGTTTTGGATTTCTGGCTAAAATATGCTGGTAACACACCAATGTTTTGGCTGCTGTTGAACAGGCTTGAAGGGCACCAAAATATTCTCTCACCTCCCCCCGTCCCCTTCCCTCTGTTCCCCCCAGCAAGCAGAGCTGGACATAGGCAGGAGACTGGGAGAGGTCAGGATGGGATGCCGACAGAACACTTGACCCAAACTGGCCACTATATAATCTCATGGTCGGCAATAAAATCTGAGGTAAAGTAAAAATAAGTGGAGAGAGTAACTGGCTTCCAAGGGGAAAACCAATTCCAATGGGAATTTATTGTTTGGGGACTGGCTGAGCATCAGTCTGCCTGTGGGGGGTGGAAAAAAAATCGCCTTTTTTTCCTCTCCTCCTTTCTCCTTCACTTTTTAAATCATCTTTATCTCAATCAAGAAGGTTTTTTGCTCTTGTTCCTTTTTCTTCCTCCATCCCACTGGGGCCATGGGAGAGAGGGAGGAAGCAAACAGCTGTGTGAGTACTTAGCTATTGGCAGGAGTCAACCCTCCACACTTTCAGAAAAATCTCTGCTAAATATTTCATTTTAAGAGCCTTTACTATGACACTTCAAGCCCACTTTTCTTAAAAGCGTGCCTTATCATTGCAATTATATACTTACTGTACCCTAAAAAACTCCAACAGAAGTCTAAGCATAAATGCCTGCTCTCAGAAAACAAAGCACAAAGTCCTTCTGTAAGAATATAGAATTGATAAAGTTCACCTGTACTGTTTAATCTAGACACTCTGCAGCAATCATTAAGTGGTAGTGTTCAGAAACTTGCATGTTCCACTTTAACAGCAATCTTCTACTTCTGCTACCCTAATTTAGACTACTGCATAATCTCTCTGTGCTAAGCATGGTAACTTTCTTCAGCCAACAGAGTCACTGACAGTTCACTTTGACTTTTGTCCTTTAGCCTCCTGGTGTCCACGCACAAACACACAGAAAGCAGCAAGCCTTTGCTGTGCTGGACTGAAGCTGTACTCTTATTTCATACGAGAAGCTTTCCAACGCCTTAGGTGTTCTCTGTTCCAGTCTAGTCTGAATTTAGATCTGTGCACACATTATTGCAAAAACAGCTCCAAATATTTCACCATGATGGCAGCATATACTCAGTGCTGTATTTTGTAGTAAAACATGCAAAATGGAAATTGAAGAACAATTAAATGATAAAGGATTACAACCTACAGTGGCACCGTGCATGTTCCTTTTAAACCTTATCTACATTGCCTTTGGTACCCATCAATTACACTGTTATTTCAGTTGTTTAAGCAAAAATAGCATTCAAGAATTTCTGTGTGACTATTTGTGTGACTGTGGTATTGGGTCACTGCTGCCACTGGAATATAATAAAAGAACTGTGGATCCAGACAAATCATCCAACACTTTCACAAATTTTAAAGAAGGTAAAAATGTTTTAAAGCCATTGGATCAGCATAACTACACTGGCTGCTCACAAAGAAACCTTAAGAATGACTGTTTCTAAGTCCAGAAGATTAGAGATATGGCTCCAAATCATAACCACTGTCTCCTCCCGCCGCCCAATAAATTATCTGGAAACAGCTCTAGCAAGTGGTAGTCTTACTTTAATCATACTCATAAATAATTCTCTACAGCAAAAGTAAAATTAGTACCTACTCCAGCAAACTCCCCATCGAGCATTTGAGAGAGAACACAATGAAGATGATGGAAGAATACTTCTTACAGGGTAATCAATACACGTGTTGTTGGTGTAACACCAAAGGCACTGTGCAAAAGAAACAAGACAAACCCCAAATTACCAATCTTCAAAAACAGTTAACAATTTACTGCACCACTCCAAAGACAGATTTCTTATGTGAATATAAGAGAAATGGAAGTGCTTTGTATTATAAAGCCTACAGAAGTCCTCGCACAATTTCTCAGTAAAACCTAAACCGAATTGTGAATAAGAACATTTTGTACTTACAGGTTACATTACTTACATTCTAGCCTGAGAATATTTGGGAACATACTGAGGTATTCTGCATACTTGAGGGTAAAATGGCTTTGAGTTTAAAATTACTGGAATTAACAAGACATAGAAAATCAGACTGCTGACTGTTCCGAATTTTAAAACACCTTGTATCTTTAAGGAATAAAAATATAATCTTATAATCTTATTTCAGCCTTGTATTTGATTATCAACAGAAAGAAAACAGTTAAGAATCCTTATAATTCTACAGGAGTTTTTGCTGCAAGGTAATGAACAATACAGCCTCATCCAATCTGTGCTGCAAAGTACATTGTGTACCTTAATTACACACACTTACATATGTGAATATTTTCAAAATTTAAAGTATTTATGTGTATTATAGTTAAAATACCAGCACAACATTTATGCTTTTAAAGTATGCAATTAAAATAAATATTTATTTAGAAGTTGTTTACCACACAACTCAAACAGTGAAATAGTTTAGAATAACAGTAATAGGAATCTTTAATAGAAGAGGTTTTTTTAGGATTCGTTATAAAAAGAGTTCAACCAGGAACTATACAGCCAGGAACAGTACTATCAAGAACATATCTCTCATACACCCTCAATTACACAAAGCCTGTTATCTTGCTCTTAATGGATTACAAAACATTAAACACAAAGGAAACCATTTGCAGCAGATTCTGCTTTCTTGCAAAACTGTGGATACAAGAAAAATTTATTAATATTTTGCAGTTGCTAGACTGTACAAGTTAAACATACCCATAAAGATGCATCAATGGAAACAACTAAGAAAATAGAATACACTTTGCAAAAACCATGCCCTTTTATGCATCAACGGAAACAACTAAGAAAATAGAATACACTTTGCAAAAACCATGCCCTTTTAATTAAGGATGTTAGATGAGAACATGCTTGTTTTTGTTGTTCAAATATTTAATAAGAATTAACAGTTCAAAAACAACTAACAGGGGACATATTAAAAGTCACTGTTAAACTTTGAATGTAATGTTGACCTGTTTTGAGCAGGAAGCTGGATTAGGTGGCTCATGAGGTCTCTCCTAATCTGAATGACTGTACACTGTTGGTGACAACCGGGAGCCCAGAAAGGCCAGCTGTATCACTCTGATGGAGACTCCTGCATCTAACTACCGAAAACGTGTCTAGCCCAAAAGGCAACACCTGACACAGCTACTGACCGGAGCAGGGGCTGAAGTACAAGAAAATATTTCAACTGGCTCATTCCCAATGGTAAAAGAATCTGACAATACACAATCATCAATACAATCCAATTAATATTTTTTTCCTTAAAAAGCCAAAATGCGCATAAAACAAGCAGGTAAGTTCAGGTATTTCTCAATCTTCCCTAGTGAAAACGTTTTCCAGTAATGGAAACTTATATGCAACTTAAAGACTCCTGAAATACTTCTTTTCAGTGACATCTGAAGTTTGAATTTGAAATAATCTCTCACTTCTTCTGCTCTGCAGGGACTAATGCCTTCTGAATGCTTATCACAATCATTATTGCACAGCTAAAAAGGTTTTCAGCAAAGAACAGAGAAACGAATTATAACATTTAAACGTCTGCCTGATTGCAATTTCATTGCAAATCTAAGCACTATCAACGGTGGCCCAGCCTGGCAGTCTTAAGCACACATGGTCTGACGTACTCAGTGGAGGGACCGGCACACTGAACATCTGCAAAGCATTGACACACTCTGCCTCAGTTACAGGCACTTCTTGGGGCATCTTTAGAGAAAGGCACTTCCAGTTTATTGACATTAATTTCCCAGTTTTCCTAGCACAATAGAGGAAAAGCAAGGCATTTTAACTGCCTGAGTTTATTAGATGGACGCTTAACTAAGTGCTACCCCCAAAATGAGGATGAGTCTGGGGCAGCAGCAACACCATCTCGCTCAGCTGAGCTCTAAAAGCCCTGGGCACACACTGACACTGGAAGCCTGCATTCCGTCTGTCCTCTCCAGACAGAGCACAAAAACACCCCGAGTGACCAAATCATGGAGTAACCCTGGCAAAGTGAAAGCACAATGGCATCACATGTGACAGAGGGGAAGCAACACATCAGTTGACTCTATCATTTAAATAAGAAACAAACTGCCAAAGAAAGCCTAACAATTTGATTTCATTTTAAGTGGAAATTATATCAAAAAAGACGTTAAAAATCTTACCGAAACATTTTTTAGACATTCCTCACAGGACTTCTGGGAAAATGCTGAACATGCTACAAAAACAAACAAAACCAAAACATATTATATATGAGATTATATATTTATTTTTTTTCTGTAAGGTCAAGCATTACCCTAATATTTAACCTTTTCTTTTTTCTAATCCTAGATACAAGCAATAATTTTGACTGAATAATGAAATCTCAGTAATTCCATTTGAGAAGAACTGCAGCAAACAGAGATAAAAAACATTTAAGTTCAACCTTAGACATAAAGAAACAATTCAAGCTTACCTTTAACCTCAGTTTGCTTTCTCTAAGGACAACACAGAAGATGTAACTCAAGAGCCTCCCTGTATCTCTGCTGAAGTTCTAGAACTTACACACTTCAATTTAGGGAACATTCCAAATTTTGCAGCTTTGGAAGCTTTGCAAAAGCTGACCCTTGCTTAGGATTTATCCCCTTCCATAGGTATTAACTTTTTTCTGGGAGTGATGCCATGATGATTTTTTGCCTTTTCTTTTATACCCCTTTTATATACCTTTTTATAACTTTTGTATTCCTAGTGGTTTTCAGCCTACATTCTTAGACTATTTGTCAAGCTAGGAGACCAAACATCTTAGAAGCCTCGTAGTTAAGGATCAGAAAGCCCCAGACACCAAGGTCCTCTCCAGAACACATTTTGTAAACTAAGATAGAACCATCCAGGGGGAGGTTCCTCGGGGAGGGGGGCTCACTCAAGCCTCTCACTGGGGAATCTTTGATAGATATGCTAATTAGTAAGGCCTATAATGTTATATCAGACCTTTTGTGTGGTGTGCATTGTGGTGTGCATTTCGGTGCATTCCACCTGGACGTGGTGCACCGAAGGATCCTTGAAATAAATACTGAGGTAAAACCCCTTTTTCCCCTCTAACCGTGTTTGATTCTTGACTTTAAGACTAGGAAAAGGCATCAGGAGAAAAGAGTTTTTGAAAGATAAAGCTCTCCAAATAATATGATTTTAAATAACAATAAAAACCACTTCCAAATAGAGGACACAAAGTTAATTTGCAAGAGTTCAGTAAGAACTTTAGCAGAAGCTTGACAAGCCATGTGATACAGAAGTACTTAATGCACATTTTCTTTGAATTTAAAAAAAAAAATACATACTTACTGGTGTTCACATTTACTTTTTTTTAGAAGTACTCCATGTTTATCATCTTAAGACAAGTCCTTTTTTATCCATAACTCAAGACATAATTTGTTTCCCACAGGACCACATACACGCCATAGTCTTGACCTAGATGAACTACTTGAAGGATGAGGGGGAATCTCCTTTCCTAGTCTGAGCCTGGATATTTCTCCCAGAAACTGTAGCTCCTATGATAATTTTTTATACCATTTAATGAAACAAGATTGTCCTTATTTCAGTATGTCACAAATACAAGAGGAAAAGATCTCCAAATCAAGAATCCAATTCTAACTTTAATGGAGCATTAGTCACAGGCAGTTGTCAATTTGAGCTAAGTTACTTGCTTGAGAGACACCTATATATTTCAATATTTTCTTTTCATAATGCAGTATTAAATATTTCTGGTACTAATTCTTTATATTAAATGCATTTTATGTACCAGTATATATATGTTTAATTAATATATTCATATAGAAAACCCCCTTACTAGTTTATCTGGTACCAATTAAATTGTTACAGGTATCAATTAACAGCCTAAGGTAAGGCCCATGTACCAATTCATAAAAAATCAACATGAGAAGCAGGTTCAGGAACAGTTCTCAGTTTATGCTAAAAAATTTTCAAATGGGATTATTTAACATGGAGTACCACCATGCTTATTATAAAAATACTTCATTACTTTTTCAATGTGAGATTTACAACATCCAAACAAACAAGCCTTCTGAACACGAATTACCGAGGCTGAATCGCTTCAAGTTAGTTGTCTCAAAAAGCTGGAGACTCCCTTCTCAAGTATAAACCCTTCCCTAAAGGAAATTAAACACCTCTAACTGGGATCTAGACACACCTGTCAAGGTGCACTTGAGACACCCAATTTGATGCCAGCCAACCCGACGTGCACCTTTGTGGTCACATCTGATGGTGGCAACTAATTCTGAAGCCGAGCTTCACCAGCTGCCTGCCGGAAGCAGGGAAGAGATAAAGGATTCCAACAGAACAGGGAAGGAGGATCATCTCCGTCAACTTCTCCTGAGCCACATTCCTCATCATCACCCAGGGCTGAGCAAACCCTGGCGACTGTGTACTCTAGGATAACCCTGCTTGAGGGAGGTTGGACCAGGTGACCATTGTGGTCCCTTCCAATCTGCCCCATCCTGCGATTCTGTGAATGCTGTCTCCGTGCCGCAAAGCTCCCGACATCCCCACGGCCCCGCAGGCCGGCAAACCCCAGGGCCATCAGCCCTTCCTTCGGCCGGGAGCGGGCTGTCCCCTCCCGCGCCACGGAACCAGCCGGCTCCGCGCCGGGGGACAGCACCACGGCAAGCCCCAAGCTCTCCGCAGCTCTCCTGAAGGCGCTTCGCTGGACCCTTGCAGGCCTAGGGGCGAGCCTGTGCCCGTGCCGGCTGTCGTGCCCCTGTGCCCGGCCAGGGCCGAGCGCGGACCCCGGGCAGGCCCGCCCGGGAAGGCCGCACGGCCGCACCCGCGGGACGGACGGGAAGGAAAGGGAGCGACGCCGCGCTGCCCGCCCCTCCTTACCCTGCGCCGGCGCCGGCGGAACCGTGGTGCGGACCTGCTCCAGCCCCACCGCGGCGCGGCCCCACAGCAGCGCCAGGCCCTGCAGCCACAGCGGCCACCGCC
>VZTI01005074.1:3037530-3063359 GCA_013397865.1 Struthidea cinerea
TGGACGCAGATTTCGTGGTTACTTCTCTGGAGATTGAGTGAAAGGACCTTCTATGTGTGCTCCATCAGCAATTGGATGGTAAGATACATTGAATCCTAACTTATACTATTTCTTGGCTAGCTGTAAGTGAAAAAGGTACCTTATCGTGCACTGTATGTTACCCTACTACTAGTAGTGTTTTCCTTTGTTTTATTCCTGTGTAGTATTAATTTGCTTTAAGTCTTTATGCCTGTGAGTTTTCTTGTCTATTAATAAATTCATTCTATAATAGACAGAATCAGTCATTATTAAAAGAACTTACGAACGAGAGTGGGTTTTGGGGTGCTGGCCGCCTCAATAAAGATACTACCTGCTGCCAGAGGCCTGGGCAGGAGGTAGGATTAATCTAAACCCCACATCCGATTCGTGACAGTGCCCCCACCACAAGCCTAACAAAGAGCAGAAAGGTGAGTATGTTTTTTTGAGGACTGGGCTTGTATTCTCAAGGCCTTCCCTGGGAGATGTATAATTGAATCAAGCAGAATGGGCAGCAACAGAAGGCAGCTACATTTGTGCACTCTGACTTATCTGAAGCTGTACTGTAAAAAACATGCCCTCCACTAAGCCCATTTTGTGAGAATGCAATTCCTTGCCAACTGCTTCCCGAGATGATATTTTGCCAGGAAATTCAACCTGTCTATAGAACACCTTAGCAGAACAGTAGAAAGAACCTGAGCATTTCATTGTTGCTGACTTGATTAGAGTCAAAACAGTAAAAATAATAGTAATCCATGGTGCTGAGTCTCTATAGATAACACTAAACCATTCACATCTAACCTATAAGCTAATGTAAATACCTTACTACCTGGCACTATTAATCTGCTTAAAAATTAGCTCTTTGCCTTATTAATAGCATTATCAGTTTCTGCATACATAATCTAAAGCAGTGTGATCTTCAAATTCAATAGAAGTCAACTCCTTTTTGTGCTTCGTTACCTTTTTTCTTGCCATATTGTCTTTTTCTGAATGAATTAGGATGAAATGAAATGAAATGAACAAAGGAATCAGCTTTGAAATGTTTTGAAACATGATTTTTTTTGCCTTGCTAATAAATATTCAATGTTTTTTCTCCAAATGCAGCATTTTTCAACAACTTCTACAATTAATAAACACAAACCACCTTAAAATTTTTCAGAGTAACAGAATCTTATGCAAATTGCTCACTAAGTGAGAAAACAAAGGTATCAAAGTAAGGCTTCATGAAGAATCAACCTAAGACTGCCATCTTGCCCTTCTTCCACTCACATACTCGCACTGCCTGCTTTGTGTTGGCAGCAGAGCTTGTGACCAGGAGGCAGACCAGATTAGCCACCTGGGGGGCTGAAAACTAAATAAGCAGAGAAGATAAATAGCAAGAGAGCAGTAAGACATGATTTCATCTTCTGGTAGCACACTATATTTACATCTGCTTAAGCCCATCCAAAAAATCACATGCTGAAGCCTCTTGAATAGTAGGTCACAAAGTGTCTGCAGTAACTTAATAGAGATCCAGGACCTGTTTTAGGAAACAACATATTTTTGACATAACTGCTAGTTATTTATTTAGACTCCAACGTGAATTTGTAAATGATCTTACACATTTGCTTATAAATATGTTGTGGCTTTGGTAAGAAAACTAGCACAGTATCAGTGTGTCTTGGTTTGAAAGACAGGTGTCTGCTAAGGAAGGCAGGAGCCTCCCTTGGAATGGAAAATGTAACCCCCTTCCCTCTGAATTATTATAATTTTGAAATTAAGGGGGCTTTTAGGCAAAGATATGAGAATAGGAATAACAGTTCTTTATTAGTATATACAACAAGACAAACAAGCAGCAATAACTACGGCAGTAACAGCGAACAGCACCACAAACCCAGTGCCAGCCTCTCTCGGCTGTCGGGCCCTTTCCCCGTGGGTGCAGTTCCGCTCACCGCCGGCAGGGGCGCTGGCGGCTCCCGGTGAGCGGGGCGGGTGCGATGGTTCCCCCGCGGCTGCAGGGGGCGCTCCGGAGCGGGCTCGGGGAGCACGCGGTGATGGCGGCTCGGCCGAGCCGGGAAGGGATGGAGCAAAGGCTGCACAAACCCCCTGGGCAGCTGATCCCGGTGCCCGGCCGGACCCTCGGGAACAGCAGGCTGGAGCAGCAGGAATGAGCACAAAATCCCGGGTGGTAGACGAAATGTATCAGACTCCGGAGCTGCAGCGGGAACCCCGGAACATCTCGGCAGGCAGGGCGTGCGGGGCTACGATGTAGCGAAGGCTCGGAGCAGCGGCAAAGGAACGGCGGGGGCAGGGCAGCGGCGGCCCGGCTCCCAGCAGGGCAGGGAAAAGCGGGCCGGCATCCCGGGGTTTTTCCCTTGAGGCACTCGAGCAGATGGTGAGAAAGTCCCTCTTTTAGTGAGGTAGGGTGTTAAATAGGGTCCCAATGAAACGGCCGCTCCAGCGAAGAGAGCTCCACTCACCGTAGAAGAGAGGCAGCAGAAGGCAGAACCCCGCACTGGTGATGAATTCTCCCCACAGCGAACGCAGCTTCTCTCCGAACGCCGAGAGAACAAGACAGCCAGGGACTCCCCCCAACCCAGTTTTCTCAGTCCAAATCTCACGGCATCTCTGCCCAACACGAGAAAACCCCAGGCAAAAGAGAGTAGCCAGCTGGACCCCTCCCCTGAGCTGTGGCCATGTCTTTTATCTCTCTTAAGTATCCAGTCGTTATTGTCTCCTAGCAACACGTGTGGGGGAAAATTCCGAAAGAGAAAAAAAACAAAGGGAGACCTCTAAAACAATGGTTACAGACTCTCTGACTAGTGGAAGGGCTGTAAAATGGGGTGATAAGATCACAGAGAGACTGGAGAGCTGCAAGCTTTGGTGCTGGAATGTCAGCCTTGGCAGTGATGGCTACACAGCAGCTTCTGGCGTGGCACAGAGCTAGGAAGTGGTACTGCGCACTTGGGTTAACGTCTGTGGTCCCCAAGGACACGTACTGCCTGGGCAGTACTTGCACGCTGTGTTTTCAAAGTTTGCTTATATTCTTCTGGGAGTCTTGGATGTCGAGTAAAGCTTATTCAAATACTTAGAGCTTTGATTACATATTTTTCTCTTTGTTAGAACAGAAACTAGGACAACAACCCTGCTCTTGGAAGTCCGGCTGTTTGGTCTTTCTCCGCAAAACAGTCACTCACTCGTACCCTTTACAGCTCACCATAATTTCTACTGCCCTGTTCTCAGCCTTTACATCTCCTTGCAGCTGCCACACCCAGAAGACAAGGCCCCCATACCGAGCAGTCTAATACCTGAGTAACCAAATTGACTCTTTGGAACATAGACAAAAAGCAGTTTTGAAAGCTGTAAAAACCTCTTACCCTCTGATGAGGCCTCTGCATGTCCCTCTTGATGAATACTGATGCAGCAGTGGAACAAAAAACTTACAGGAAAGCTTATGCTGCTTCTGAGGTGCACCACTGCTCAGTAGATACATGAAGGGATAAGTAAGATTACACACCTGATGAACCACATGTGAACTCAAGTCCTGTGAAATAAAACAAGGCAAAAACCTGCCAAGATAATAGTTTCTGATGAGCACAAATAGGTGAGGTAGTTTTTTAGGAATTTTGATATGAAAAAAATGAGCCACTCCCACATTTTGGGAGTAATGGAGTTCTCTGCAGCCCAGTACTTATGTCAACATCCAACCAGCCCCTAGGTTTATACCAGCTCATAGAGACAGGAGGCCTGTCTGAAAGTGACAGCAAAGGAGGAAATGAATCCATTGAAGCAGAGATTATAAAATCATTTTTCCACCCCCTCAAATGAGTTGTGGTACTGACAACTGCTTTTTACTGTGCTTACTCCACAAGAACAGTTCTCATACAAACTATTTCCCAAAACAGATAAAAACCCAATCTCCTAGAATGCCAGTTGAGAAGACAAGAAATCCCAAGGAATTACCAGCAAGTCTCACTCTATTCTGCAAAATAATTCAGGTTTTGTGAGCTTGAACTATGGTATTAACGTTTTTAACACTCAAAGGGTTTTTGTATTTCACCCCCTAACAGTGGGGAAAGGCTCAGTACTGAGTCACAGTAACGCTGCTGAGCTGTAGTAGCCAGGAGCAGCACACAACAGAAGTGAAGCATCAAGAACCACCACCATCCTTCTGGACTGCCACAAGTACCTGGGATGCCCAAATGACTCTCACAGGTCAGCAGACAGCCTATTCTCCAGCTGACAGCACATCCTGCTCAGCAGGGGGGAGGGCAGGAGGATGGCTTATCATCCCTTTTCAGAAGGGTTGGTTTACGGTTTTGTGATGCTTTTAAAAATTATTTTGTTTCACTCAAAGCAGGAGTCCTATAAAATTAGGAACCTAAAATGCAGTATACACATTTTAAACCTGTTAAGGCATCTGAAATGTTCTGGTGATCAACACTGAAAGGTTAAGTCTTCCATATTCTAGTAGCTACTGTTTTCCACAAAATCAATGAAAATAAACTGCATCTGAATGAGACTCTTTTATTAAAAATACATATCTTCTGTTTCACATAAAAAGAACCAACACTTAAGTAAACACAATTTAAAGATGTTGGACAGGAACTACAAGAAAAAATACAGGTTCCTGTAATCCCAGAGCACCCAACCTTCAACGGCACAAGCTACAAATTAAATTATTTCTGTTCAAGACCCCAAGTGCTTGTCCTGCATACAGCAGTGCCCAGGAAGGTGCAGCTGGTCAGAGGCAGGGCTGCTAACTGCTCCCCAGAGGCTCTTCCCTGGTGGACACACCTGCAGGATACATGTGTTCTCTCCAAATCCAGGGAGGCCTGTCAGTCCCCAGCCCTGGTGCTGGGCACGATGGCAACCTTAGCAAAAAAAATGATGGAGTGGCACTCAGCTCAAGTGTCACAGGTTGGCCATCTTTTCTGTAACAAAGGAAATACAGCACAGCACTTCCAGGTAATTTCACTTAGGATCCAGCAGAAACACATAAACAGCACTGATGAAAGAAAACCAGCCATGCTTTGGTGATAGAACATGATGCAACAGTCTTCTTGCTAACTAAAACCTACGCCGGAATCCGTTATCTTCTGGAGCCCCACTTTTCGTAACTCTTTCATCTCTGACTTTAGGAAAGACAATTTTCAAAGCAACAAGTTATCAGCTTAGGCAGCAGCAAATACTAATTAAAAGTTCTGTGCATAAAAATCAAAGTCAGAATACAAAAGAGCTGTCAGAGGCATCTGCTATTAAAGTGCACAGAAAACAACACTGGCTAAACTTACATTCTTGTAGAAAGCAACAGTTTGCCAGGCTGTCATTCTTGTTCTGGAGATGCTGAAAATTCAGTTCCTTTTTATGTCACTAAGAGACATATTCATCATCTCTCAAAAATGATCAAAATGCTTTGCAAATTCAGGCTCAAAGAGCATATCAGATGCTGACTGTAATATTTACTGGCCAACTCATAACTGAAGCAAGGCACAAAGAAGAAAAGACACTGAAGTAATGCGGAAGCAAGATGACGTTAAATTACAAACCAGTGGCCCCTTTGCTTTGACCTTACAAGGATATGGGCAGCTAAACCAGCAATGGTGCTGGACAACCAGAATAACAGTAAAGTTCAGTTTTGAAGAAACAAAAAACTGGCTTGCATGTCATTCCACGTGTTCTAATCCCAAGCAAGTCATGATCTGATTAAAAAAGATACTTCATACTCTCATACCTTGTAAACCTAAGAGAGTATTAAACTTATGTTTAGGCCTTTAGAGGCATATCTTCTTACATATTCTTTATTGTCTATAGTGTTAATTCTTTAAGACCGCTGTTTAATCAAGCACTCTGTCTTAAAGTCCTGTCACTTTACTGACTATGCTGGGAATTATGGTGGAGATCATCTTCCTCCCTCAGTCCACTGAAGTCTGAGATCTACCGGCTAAAACACAATCCTTCTTTACATACTGTTATTTCACAGATTTTAACAGAACAAGATTTGCCCAGCACAGTATTTGTTTCTATTTCTAACACCTAGAGAAGGAAACTAAATGGTTTTCAAGACCTTGGATGAATTTTTTGAACTGGAATTAAAGAACTTGATTTCATTTTTTTAGAAAAACTAATTTATTCTGGTATTAATGAAATGCAAATATCCACTAAGCTCCAGAATGCCACCAATCGAAACAACTTTCCTTACTGGGATGACATCTTAAACATAAGATCTCAATTTACCAAAACCTGAGAGAATCAAATGCTTGCCTTAATTAATAGCATCTTCAACTCACTGTCATCAAATTTTCAAGTAATGTCAAAGCCCATATTGAAGAGCTTTGATCCTTAGGGCTCACCTACTGCTCTGCATTTTAGAAGGAAAAAAGTGATTTAAAGACATCCCAGGTTGGGAATTTACAATCCCTCCTCATCCTTGTAAAGCTACAAGTTGAAGCTCACAAGTAACTCAAAATCTCATCTTATGGAAAATAGGAATAGGAAACTTTCTGCATTTATGAGGTGGCAGCAGACAAAATACTGGATTTTAAAATAGCTGAATTTGAAAGGTGTTGAACAAGGCTGAAAAGGTTACGTCTTAACCAGTAATGAAATAAGCTACAGCATGAAAAGTCCATCAACCATAAAAACCAACTCTGAAAAACACACAAGCTCATTGTTTCTTGTATACACACTTTAAAAAAAATCTAGATTAAAAAATCTCTCCCCAGGGTTATACTTCCCTTTTCAGAGAGATGTTGTTATAGCTTGTATACAGTGTTTCAAAATAATCTTTCATTGTCTTTAGAAATCTTTACGATTTTCCCAATCCTTTTTGCAGTAACTGACATTTCTCTCCAGAACTGAACACTTTATATCCCACTTGAAAATCCATTTTGAAGAAGGCCTTCAAATAAAACATTCAAGGTTCTAACCAGAATTTTTAAATACTAGTGTTTTTTGTTTTAATCACAAAATAGATCTAGTGAATTTGCTAACTTAGTAAAAAACAGACTAGAAATAAAATTCACAAAAACTTTCTAGCCTCCAGTAATTCACAAAATGCTGTTACAGCACAGAACAACATTCTTAGTTAAATCAGTTTTATTCCTTCTGATAGCTACTTTGGAAATAAAGGGTAATTTGGCACTAATTCTGTTACAGAAATTCCTAAGCAGGTATCTGTTTGTGTGTACAGTGAAAAACAAAGACCAGTGCACAGAACTGAATTAGTCTGCCAAACACCCTTTTCAGACATCACATATTACAATGTGTGTGTCTGGATGAACAAGAAACTCAGTGAATCTCCTACACCCAGTTCCATTGCCTGCATCTGGACAATACATGGGTGCAAGGGTTCTATAATGGGATCAGAATCTAGGAATAGCTTATCAAATTTCAAAGAGGTTCAAACTTGCTTTGATACCAGTAAGCAGAAGGATGGATACATACTATTGTTAGTGTTCTGTTCCAGCATTAGCAGCAACTTTGACTGTAGTGAGCTCAGTGTCAAAAAAAAAGGAAAAAGAAAAAAAAAAGAAAGGTCATCAGGAAGTAACAAAGAGACCAGAGCAGCAACAGACTTGCTGAACTTGGGCCTCCATGGCTTTGAGCCTTGGGAAACTTGACCCTACAAAGGATTATGCTCAGTGCAGGGCAGCACAGAGAATCAAGCCTGCAATTTTCATGGCTTGAATGAGCACAAGAACTTGTCTTCCAAGGCTTTGTCTCCTTAAGAGGAATGTGTCACAACAGGAATGTCAATTTCTACGGCAGAGAGGCGAGAACGTGCGGAGTAGGGCTGAGAGGCATAGCTGTGCATGCTGGGGGCGTGGGAATACAGGGGCTGCCAGAAAGGAGAAGGGAGGCTTTTGCATGCACAGTACCACAGGAATAGCAGGATGGAAGTGAAAAACAGACCGCCGGCACTGGCAATGGCAATAAATACAGAGATGTCAAAGCTAAAGACAGGCTCGTATTTTCTGTTCAGATAATTGTTATAAAAAATGACCCAGATGGATGGAGTGAGACAAATGGCACAGGCAAGCAGGAACAAGAGGCCTGCCACGAGATGGCAGCCCGCACTGTTTACCAAGCACTTGGCCAGTTTGACGTTTGGCACAGTCGATACAAAGGCTGTGTTACACATGCCAATCATGCAGAGGAACAGAGCTGAGACAGCAGTAAACATACTCAGAGGAAGGGCAAACTGAAGAACACGCAAATCCAGCTGATCAACAGCCGTGTACCACTGTGGGTCATAGATCACACAGTCTCTGCTCCCATCAAAGCGTGCGCACTTAATCCAGAGTCCAGTGTAAACGGTCACATTCCTCTCATTCTTGTTGTATGTGTACAGTCTCATTTGCCTCCAGTTTGGAAGCAGAACTGCTGCAAGCAGTCCAGCTACTGAGGCTGTTCCACTGAGGAAGGCCAGTACGGTCGCTGCATGAACATCCCGGCAGCCCATATTTGCCCACAGAAGTCGTTTCCTGCAATTAAAAAGAAAAATATAAAAGAAGATCATGGACACAGGACTAACTACAGTTGATTTGTGCTAGGTTAATAAACTCAGATGACAGCTGGTAGGCACTAACTCTCTGGCACCTTCTTTGTCTGACACGCTTAAGACAGTGGTAACACCACCACATTCATGCTTTAATGAAACGTCAGATTATTTTACAGACTATTATGACTTCTCGGCTGACAGACTGCTAAAGTCACCGTGTTCAAGATGAAAAAGAAAGTGTGAGTCTACACAGCCTTTCTCCCTGTGTCACTGCATGGACTTTGTTACAGAGTCCAGGCGAAGAAGGTGAATCACGGACTGAGCACAATTTAAGTTCACTCGTCCTCAACTGGCAGCTCCCTGTCTTTAGCCCAGATACAATATCAGAGTGCATGCTCAGTCCTACCATGCTGCTGCATGAGTAAAAGGGAGTTGCTTAAAATCTACATCATTAGACTGGCAAGGAATGCATATGTAGGCAGTTATACACATTTTATATAGGCCAAACTGTTGACAAGAGCTGCGCGATAGTGGCGGAGGCTCTGTTGAGTAATTTACTATGAATTTTTCAACAGCAACTAACAGTTCTTCCAGACTACTCCTGCCTTTCAGAATCAACTGTCCAAGCACACAAACAATTACAGAAAGCAGATGACTTTTCAGCTTTCACATTCTCCCCTTCAGAGCAAGTGTTAAACCTTGCTTGCTTGTTGAAGCTTCCTTTTCAAAATAACTGCTGTCTGCATACCTACTATAGCCTCTTGCCTGCAGATGTGCTGAGAAACAGTCTCAATGACAGGTCTTTAAAAAACAAATAAAAACTAAAAAAAAAGAGACTCAATTCAAGTTATCCCTTCTCTGCATACTCAAGGTATTCTGAAGATGCCTAATACATAACAGGCACTAAGCATTCACCCCAGAGTGTACTTGAAGGTGGACACTAAGAATTACAGTACCTAAAAATGAACAGATACTTTGCAAATTCTCACTGAGCGCCATTCAGTTATAAACTCCTCCTGAAATTTCTTCCAAATCATTATACTGCAATGTGCATGTTTGTCTAAAGTCATAAACCAATTCCTTAAGTACCAGAAGTTCTACTTAATGCATACACGAGTAACTGAGTATCTGTATCACAGAAAGGTTACAGACATGGTTGCAAACAAAAAGGCAACTGGATCTGATCCCTCACTCTCCTCTTATACCTCTGAACATCCAAGGAGCAGGGAGCTCCAGTTTTCAGATAAGGAATTCCCTTGTACACTGGAAACACACTAAAAGCATTATCAAGCCATACAGCTAGCCAGCATTCTATTGATTTATAGACAAATAAATGAAGTCCAGTTTGTTTCCTAAGAAACCATTAGGCAATTATTTTATGCCATCTAACCCTGAAGAATTGCAGTGGAATGTGGGCACCATTAAGTGCTCATCACAGTCTTCTAAAGAAGCACTCTGGAAAGAAATAATGACAACCACATTTATGCTAAAAACTACCTTATTTGTAAAAAGATGGCATTATATTGTTGCTAAGGATAGCCGAGCATGGGCAAGTTACTCTTCTCACGGCAGTAAATTTTTCAGATGGTGGGTCATTAACAGGATACCCCCTGGGTAGGGGGACCAGGGAAGTATTTCCATCGTGATTATTTTAATATGATGCTTAACCCTAGCTTTGGTAAGGTCAACAGAATCAACTTGCAAGAAAACAGAACTATAACAAATGAACTTGAGGGGTAAATCTAATATAGCATCAAATTTTGTTCTCCTCAAGCTTGATGCTTTTGATCTTCCATTAAGAGCTTGCCTTTACCTGGATAAAACTTCCATGCAGACAGTGCATACTCCAATACAGAGCTATAGGAGAACCAGCTGGAATAAACACGACTGACCATTTTCAGAAACGTGCGGTTTCTGAAGATTCATTTGCAGTAGTAGATTACTGAAAAGAGGCAAGTTATCCACAATCCCTTCCATCAGGGGAGACCCTATCCCATCTTGCAAATACTGCTGGCTTATGACTGTTATTATAGCTTCAGACCCCTGCTGAAGACAGTAACAAAACAGGTATTGTCTTAATCAAGATGGCTCCAGCATACTTACCAGTAGTGTCTTCAAATCAAGAGAAACCTTAGCAACTTCTCTAAGTAGGAAAAAAGGTGTTACTGGATCTAAGAAACAGAACAAAGAAAGAGTCATCATCACATTTGTTTCATGCAATTTCAGCAACAGCATTTACATCGCAATTCAGGAATTAGGAATATCAGATATGTTTGCATTAGGCCAACTCCATCACCTTCTACAATTTCCTTTTTTTTAGAAAACAAAACTCAAACTACTCTTGTTCTTCTTTCTTTCAGTTTTTTTCTCCAGAGCTTGTTATCTATTCATCTCAACAGATAAGAAGGGTGCAAAAAACTGCCTTTCTTATGGGTGTTGCAAGACACAGTTTGCATCTTCAATTTTATGTTTTTAGCAGAAAATCCATAAGAAGTCATACAGAAAGATTACTTCAGATGTTAGGTTCACAGCTGCACTTAAGCAGCAGTGAGGAAAGGGTGCAATGATTATTTAATGTCAGAAAACAAAGCACGGGCTCTGAATTGTTTATACCCTTGTGGTTCTCTATTCCTTCCTGCCTTCTATACGAAGGTTTCAAGGAAATGGAAGAAAGACAGGAAATATTGGTAATGCCTTTTCAATGGCTGCCCAGCTTTTCCAGAGGAAGAGAAAAGATCCTCTTATGGATTTTCTACACCCACATCTAAGTCTGAAGATCAACTCTGCAGGTCATAATAGGTAAATCACTTTACTACTGGACAGCATCAGACCTCCAACTATGTCAGTATGTGACTGTTAAAAACTACAACCTAAAGGCGAGTTTGTTGGGCTAACATGCACAAAGACAGTTTATTCTAAACTACCCATATCAAACCCTGAAATATTATAAAATTCATATATTAATAGGCTCCATCACCTACAACAACATCAAAGAGATTCTTCTATCAAACTCTAGTCAAGAAAGAGACCTTACAACACAGTCATGAACCCAAATTCTTTCACTAAATGAGAATGAGGGCTTCAGATTTGGAAACTCATTAATATGAATGCTATTGCATATAAGACACAGAAATGCAGATGCGCAGCTTGCAGCAGCAGCTTTTGTTCGCTAACATTATTGACTCATTTTCAAGCTTTCTGTGCACTTTGCAGCTGAAGCCAAGATAAATACACAGACCTCCCTCTGCAGGTTCACACCCATGAACAACCACAACAACATAATTAAGCAGAAAATTAGTACAAGCAAACAAAGCTGTCAAAGGGACCTGTACCCAGCCCAATAGCCCCTCCCATTAAATGACGAAACCTGTGTTGTAATAAACAGATACAGAACAGCTATGGAATATTGCACAATATCCAACTCATTTCTGCAGACATGGAGTTTCTTTTGATTTTCTCTTCCTCTCTTTAGCCCATCTGATTTTATTGTCTATCCCTGGTGGTGTTGAACAACTAGGGACCTCAACCACGTCTGAACTAGTTGTCCAAGGGAAGAAAGCACACTTTGGCTAGATAAAACCCTGCCTTGCCTCAGATTCTCGGCTTCAGCTTTTTCCATCCCCAGGATTTTACAGCTGTACTGTGCAGGGCTCTTACATCTGATCCACAGAAGTTACCAGTCCTAATAGCACTTCAGGGACAGATTTTACCTCCGATTCTAAAGAGCCATGTTGCCGTAACAAGAGATGCTGGCTGAAGCTGGTTAAAAATTGGTAAATCATTAATGTCCCACAAGATAAAAAAATGAAACAAAGACAAAAAGGACATTTACTATAGACATAATTCAGAAATGAGTAAAACCAGCTCTGTTCCCTTGCATGGCCTTGACAAGAAGACCACGGTCTGGGAACCATCACTGTTTTGCAAAGCCCTATAGGAGAGAGGTCACAGTATAATTTATCAACACAATTTATATATAAACGGATTACCTAACAATCCACAACAGTATTAGCAGTTTAAAATTTATTATGAGTTTTGGGTAACTGGCCACGAGAAACTGGAGGCCTAAAGCTCTCCAGTTTCAAGGGACTGGTTCAGAACCAGTGCCACCATTCTTTTTTTTTTTTTTTTAATTCTGAGAATCAATCATGCAGTTCTACATTCTACAAAACTCCTTTTAAAATTAAATCTAGGTGTACCGGCTTAGAATTAACGATCCTAGCTAACAGTTTAGGACATCCAAGGAAAACTTGGAGCACGGTAATTATTTTTCTGAATTGGAAAGCGCAGCTGACGCACGGAGAGAACACACAGGTCTTCCCGCGGAGCACTGCCGACCCCCTCCCGCGACAGCGCTCGGAGCCTGCCGCACTGCGATCCCGGACTCGCGAGGGAGCGGGGGGAGCCGGGAAGCGCCGCAGGGACCGGGATCACCATCCCGGCGGCGGGCGGAGCGCCGTGCCGGGGCCGTGGCCGCTCACCTTGCTGCCGCGCAGAGNCGGGCCCGGCCCCGCGCAGCGCAACTCCCGGCGGCCCCTCCGCGCCCGCCAGCTCGGGGCTCTCCGGTTCAAAGCAGGAGCGTGGAGACCTGCCCCGGCCCTGGCCGAAAACGCCGACGCTCCAAAACACATCCCTCCAATAAGCCAGCTTGCCGCAGGTCAGAGGAACCTGACTGCGGTGTGCAGCTACGGCCCACGGTGGACAGCTTCAGTCAAGCTATGCTGGCTTATTCCAAACGCACCCCCACGCCCCCCTTTATGTACGAGGTTAAGAACGGTGTTCACTAAGTCTGGAAAAAGCAAAATGTTGTTTTCACCTATGCAATAGCCTGCAGAAAAGGAGGCTCAGGGGTGATGTTATCACTCTACAACTCCTTGCGGAGGTTGTAGCCAGGTGGGCGTGGGTCTCTTCTCTCCCCGGCAACCAGCGACAGGATGAGAGGACATGACCTCAGTTTCTGCCAGGGCAGATTCAGATTCGACATCATGAGGAATTTCTTCACAGAAAGGGTAATGGGCTGCCCAGGGAGGTGGAGGATAGAGGTGTTTAAGGAAAGAGTGGACAGGGAACTGAATGCCACGTTCTAGTTCACAACGTGGTGTTCGATCATTGGTTGGGCTCAATCTCACAGGTCTTTTTCAACCTAATTGATTCTGCAATTCTGTAAAATGGAGTATCAAAAATTATTGACAGCCTATTCTTGGCTTTAGTAAAAACATATTAGCTCCAAACACAGTAAAATTAGAGGAAAAGCACAGTAAGAACCAATACCAATGATAAAAGAAATGCATTATAGGAAACCATACCTTTCTTCCCAGTGACTGCTTTTAACAAAATTTAAAGAAGCAGGATACGATACACGTATTACAAAACAAAACTAAACCAAACAATAAGCCTTTGATGTATTCAGTCCTATTTTACTTTATAATCAATTTAATAGCTTTCAAGTAGAAAACACCCTGACAATAAAGAACTTCTAATTTTTTTTTCAAAGTAAAATATAAGTGTGCCTTCTTGTAATACAAAATCTGGAACACTAAATATTCCAAGAAATGTATAGCTCTGTTGAGAAGCAGTCATTTTGTTCACCAAAACGTAACATAAACTCAACAACTCCATAAAAGGAGGGAATCACAAATTAAGCATGAGAATTTGGAATCAGGATTTATATAACTGTCTACAGTAGGCACCAGCAGGTGTCAAGAAAACCTCGAACATTACATATCAGTCTTGCTTTTTGTGCTCCTACAAATCACTTCCTTGCAGCCATTTATATGTGTTTTCCTTTATATCCTTAAAACCAACCAAACCCCTACAATCCAATGCCTGTCACAACAGCAGAACTGGTTCACCTTAGAAGCCCCAGACCCTGGAAAATTCTTCCATCAGAAACTCCCCTTGGTTCTGGCAGATGCAGAGTCCTTGAACTTGCTCTTTTGTCGAAGTTATATTCCCTCCATTCCTCTCACTTGGCAAAAAATACTCCAGGGACCATCAGTTGTTAAGCAGTGCTTGGCATTGCACATACTTTGGTCTTTACTCTGTTAAGTTTCATAGCCAACATAAATAAAAAAACTTGCCGTTTTCCTCACTGTGCCCTACCCAAGTGCCTTAACAAATGGAGGGAAGCAGGCAATGATGGAAGAGGGAACAATTAAATGGAAGGTCTGCACGACAAAGGCTTCATGTGCATAGTAAAAATACTAAAACGTGTGGGCTCCATCCAGGAGTGCTAGCTTCTATTCATTTGTTCTTCTTTGGAAGTTTGTAAAAGTAGGAGTTTCCTTTTCCGATACTCTTCATTCACCTGCTCTGCTTGCTCATCTATGGATTTCCTTATACAGGTTTTGAGTTCCTCAATTCCTTCTCCAGTATACGTAGATATAGGAATTACCTCTCTGAATTCAAGAGTATTTGCTGGAATCATTTCTTCCTCTACTAAGTGTAAAAAGTCTGAAAAATTGTATTGAAAGAGTTAGTACAATCCCCAAATACTGTATCACTACAAAGCCCATAAAATCCCATTAAATGTAGAAAATAAACTTTAATAAATTACAGTTACAAAAATAACTGAAATTAATATGCACATTATCTGCTTAATTAGTCTTTGAAAATATAGCTAAAATCTCAGAAGACAAGCACTAACATAGCAGTTATACCACTCTTAATGCTGCCATGAGAAGACTCCATGCACTTCCAAAGAGTATGAAGAAATCCCAAACTGCAGATTATGGGAGAATATGGTCTTAAGCCTTTCTGGTTTCTACACACTCCAGGAAAGAGAAGGCAACTCACCCCAATGTAACTGCAAAATTGAAGTAAACCTACACAGACCTGTCCAGAATTTTCATGTGTTCAGGCCAGAGTCACATGACAAATGCTATATATGTCAGTGCCTGTAAGGGGACCTTCTATGCAGGTAACTCTTATTCCAGACACCTAGACTGGAAACTTACTCTCCCGTATCATAGCTGGGAAAGATCATCTGGGATATCTCCATTTTATTACAATCCTTTCCCAACAGTGAAGCCATTCCAAATGCGTCTAAACAGAGCTCTAAATGCAGGAAGTGATTTTAAACATATGTTCAAATAATAAATTTAATAGCTGACTTCAGTTTCAAACAACTCCCTGCCAATGCAGAGTTATCCCGATGAAATCTTACTCCTACTTCTGACGAAAGTTATGGTTGTAATTTCATTTACCCTGAGGATTCTCTAGTTGTGTCATAAGTTCATCCAAGTTATCCTTTGCACAAGGCAAATCCATTTTATTAATGGCAAGAAGCACAGGCTTTGTTACAAGTTCCTCTTTGTACAGCTCCAGTTCCTTAAAAGAAAAGTAAATTTCCCTTAGTAAGTATTTGTAGTTTAACAAGTGCTACTTCAATTTTATATCTCCTCTCTCATTTGTTTAATTGCTTAAATTGCCTTTCTTGCCTAAGTAGCTGTGAGTTTGACTCAGGTGCTCAAGGCTGATATATTAAAGCAATCTGACAGAAGAAAATAATGCTCAGGGATTCAGTCATTTTTTGCTCAAAGACAGATTTCAGGTAAACAGGCTAGCTCATTCTGAAATGCCTCTGTCTTAGTTTGGACTAAGAGACAGCCTCTTACAAAAAGAATGACAGTTTTGGTTTTTGTTTATTCTGATATCCATGAACACAAAATCAATTTCAGAAACACTTCAGACCTATGACACATATAAGAAAATCATTCAGAGTGTTAAAATTCTTTAACATTTTAGTAACAGAAAATCACAACCTTGAATAAACTAAAAAAAAACAGCAATACCTGAAATTTAGAAGATTCATCAACTTAAATCACACAGTTAGGAGATAAATTTGAAATTACATAATATGTATTATTTTAATCAGAAGCATAGTTAAGAAATGGAAACAGTGAATATCTGCAAAGCTGGGGCCCAATGTCTTTCCTCTGTTAGGATATGCAATAAGGGCATCAAGGCAGGGATTTAACTGTAACCATGTACTTCTACTTCTTAAAATGCTACTGGGTTGGGGAACTGAAAATGATGTGTCTTCTTACCTTTACTTGACGGTGAGAAATATCCCACATGCTGCATAGATTAATCAATTATATGATTAATTATGATTATTACCAAACATAAATTAGCATGGTTTAACCTGGGCAGGTAAAAATAAAGACTTCATCATTTTGGAGAATCTCTTTGTTAACTGGCCTTATAGTATAAATTCAGAAGACACACTAACATTTGAATGTTTCTTGATCAAAACTGAGTCATTTTCTTGACTCAACACATAACTACAACTGTCAAATAGGAAGATGAGAACTTACCTTTGTTAGAAGCAGTATCGTTTCAAAGGCTGTTCTGAACTGAGTCTTGATAGACAGCTGAAACCCAGAAATATCAACCTGAAAAAGTTACACAAAAACAAGCTTTGTGGTGTAAAATTATGTTACAGTATCACGGTACTCTCCATCAACTATTTTGCCCTGGAATGTCCATAGCCGTGTGTTCACTCCTGGGCAAATAACAGAGGGCAACTATACACCAAAGAAACATCAGACGCTGGAGGCACAAACTCGTTAGTTCTGATACAGTGTTTCTCAAAGGTCTGGTTTTTAAACTTCTTATGGGGATCTTACAGAAAAAAAAATCACTCCACACTTTTGTTATGCTAGGAACACCTCACTGTTCTAAATTAACTGGAAACTTTCAATGAACAATTCTATTTAAGAATTTATCATTAATCATTTGAGTGTATTCCATTCTGTAAACAGAATTAAAGCTATATTTATCATAAATCATGCAAATTACAAATGATTTTCTAAATTCCAACTACATTGCAATTAAAATGCATTTTCTTTATTGCACTGCCTTTGATTTCAATAAACTGTAAATTTTATTTAACTTACAACTAAGAGAAGTTGTTTGGTTCTTTCTACATGTTTGAGAAATTTGTAGCCCATCCCTTTGTTTGCATGTGCACCTTCAATCAGTCCTGGGAGATCAGCTACTGAAATCTAGGAAAACAAAAGTTTAAAACAAAATACTTCCAGTAAACAAACCCAAGTACTTTAAACTATCATCAGGGATTATCATTTTACATATACAAAAGAACCAACACAAAATAATATGCAGTGGCTGTTTCAATAAATTTACAAGATATCATTAGAAGCAGATTAAACAAAATGCAGCATTTATACAAACCTGGTGCTCCTCATGTTCCCCCTGTCTATTTTTTATAGCTGTCTGCAAAGTACAAAATAGAGGCTAATAATACCTCTGCAGAGGTCTTACAAAATTTAGCTATTACCTGAGAATAAAACAGATTCTGAAAGGCAAGTAGCTTAGGCTATCACATTTGTACAGAACTCAAACTGTCACTAGGAAAGAAAATAAAGGCTGTTCCTTGCGGCTATGGGGTATCATTACTCCAAATACAAACCCTCTTAACATGGCTCCCCTGAGCGTGAGAAGATACAAGAATGTGACTTCTGCTCTTCAGCTCAAATGAGACTTTGATTGTCAATCAGCTCCCAGCCAGAGCCCAGCAAAGACTGCCACAATGGACAGGGACCTTGTCATTTTCTCTGCTGGTTGAGAGGGCTGTTGGACAGCTGAGGCAGACAGAAAAAGAGCAAGAATAATAATAAAACCCCCAAAATAGCTACTCAGTAACTCACAGAAAGCTAAGACAGAGAGTGAAGTAAAGAAGAGCAAAGGTAGGGTCTTCAAATCTCTCTAATGCCCATTTAGACGGCAACTGGATTAAATTGAACGACGCCTGAAGGCAGCATACCATAAAATTTCCAGTGCGCTACCTATTGCAGAAGGGGGCTCAGATACTGTGGTAAAAAATGTAAGTGCTTCTGCTACTTTTCATGAACTGGTACTGAGACCTGAAACCCAATTCATACACAGATCCTCTACCTTCGTGTCTTTTCTTTTCCAAGTAGCAATGACAGATAGCTCCAGGTAACTTGCATATATTTTCTTTTTTTATAATGTACTAAGATAAAATAAGCAAATTGCTACATATCTCTTTAAAAATATCAGTGTTCTGTAGGAAAAACTGAATCCTTGTCCCTTGAGTGATACAGGAAAGACACATCAGTTATTGCTATTAACTACATTGCTTATGTTGTTTCGGTTTCAGTGGTTGCAATACAGAGAGTACTTCCTCCTACTCCCAGGAGTTCCCTGTGATCACAATCACTAGTTCCCTTGACTTCAGAAAAGAGGTATTTTGTCCCTATATATACCCAACACTGTGGTATAAAAACCATGAACTGTAGAAATGGCCAACAATAAGGATCACTGGCTATGCTAAGAAAAACACTTCAAAAAGAAAGCCAGGAGTGCAAGTAGATCTCTTGCTGGAGAAAGATACACCAGTAAGAGCAAGAGATCCTCATTCATGGCAGACAGTTTTTTGAAAGGGCTATGAAAAATCCTGTTTACTTGCAGCATAGCTTTCTAGGATAAGCTACCCTAAACTAGCAGATAAAATGAATATAAAAAAAAATTTCCCTTAGACATATTGCATCTCTACAGGGAACCAGACAAACTAGACTTACTTTCTTTAATATACAGTTTTGTTGAAGTTTGTTAAATGAAGATTTCAAGCATCAGCTACTGAATTTCCCTATTATTGCTTCTGAAAGCAAAAACAGTAGTTTTTTGTCTTTTCATATCTGAGGGTTATGTTTTTCTGGTTGACTCATCTGAAACCCTTTTATGCACTCGCCTTTTATCTTGAAAGTGATGAGTCCAGTGCTGCATGTACCATACACTTCAAAAACAAAGTAAAAGCACATCAAAGAAGATTCAAGCTTGAGGAATGAAAATGTTTTCTGCAATTTTAAGTGAAGTTGGGGTCCAAAACCTATTAGTAAGAACCTCATTTAGCACTGTTTTCCCCCTCAGTGGGTACTGTAGAATGGATTCCAGGCACCACACAATTATCTGCCAACTTTTATCTGAAGAAGCTGAGTGGAACAGAGTTCACAAAAATTAAAGTGGTAGGGCCATTGCTCCACCAGTCTTCCAGAACTACAGCCTACCACAAAAGGAACTGGACCCAGGTGCCTTACCTCTCAGGTAGTGCACTATCCTGGCTGTTCAGGTCATCACTATCACATCATACTATTTTACTTTTTAATTAAAAAACCCAACCCACCAAACAAAAAAACCCCTAGACCCCAAAAACCAAACCAAACCAAACGAAACAAAACCCACAAACACAAAAAAACCAAAAGAAAGAGCAGCCAACCCTGAAAGCCATAACAAGAAGTTATGGTAACAGGGTTATAATCACAAAATTCCCTGCCATTCACTAATGTATATCTTCAGCTATTGGACAAATCTGCTATTATTTGTAATCCATTCTGAAAATTATTCACTCAGTCCAGAGCTCTCTGCAAGTATAGGCAACTTGCAGAACATTTGCTTCTTCTAAATAGAGATAACAGGCGGGTCTCTGAAACAGCGATTTTTTTCCAAGTCCTAAACTTGTAAGAGTATACTAGGACACAGCAATCTCAATTCCATAAACAATTTCATACCTCTAAAATTATAAGGCAGGATTAGAACCACAGGAAGGAAGTAAGGGAAAATGAGAAGCCATTTAATAAAGTGACTTGAAATAAGCTCTACATCATATTACTGTACTTGGCTATGAAACTCTCTTATTATTATTTCATAAAATAGTACTTTTCCCACAACTCCTGTTAAGCCCATGCAATTGCATTTGACATGTACACATTATAGATACACATATGAAAATACCTACAAGTTTTCTTTCTCTTTCTGAAATTCTATTAAGCAACATAAATAGTCACTCTACATACCTTTAACAAAAAACCAGAGTGAACTTTCATACCAACCTGCTTATAATCCGCATACATTATCTTTCCTAGTTCAGGCTGTATTGTTGTGACTGTGGCAAGGGGACAGGAAGAAAACAAAACTGGTTTTAACATTTAAAAAAATGTTAATGTTATAAAACATTTAAATATTGTAGGGCTTTCTCAGTGTATTTAAATTAAACAAATGTGCAGTAGCAAAAAGATAAAATAAGGAAAAGGAACAAAGAAAAAGCAAAATAAGATAGATGAAAAAAAAAATCCAATGCTTCACCACATCTTCTCTCTTTCTGCAGTTCTGCTCCAGTCATCCCAAAAAGGGAACAGTGAAGGTAGAGAAGTCCCAGACACAGAAATTATTACTTAGACTATGTATTAGCTTCCAAACAGGGAAAAATAATGAAAGGTAAGTCGGATTGGACTCCTCAAACTGAGAAAAGGCTGTAGAGAATTGGGAATGGTGCAAAAAGGTCAGTAGGAATTATCAGTACTTGCACTCTTACTTTTTAATTAAAGAAGATTAGATGACTAATCCTAACTTACTGATAGAAAAATAACAAAAAATTCCTGTCCATTTTTCAGTGGATAGATTAAAAACCCAAAATCTTCTCTGTTGCAAGTGGTAGCAAATTCCACAGCATAGAAGATGTTTATACAAAGGAACTTGACAGTACATATTCAGTAGACTAAGGATATTACACACCACAGAGACTCTCAGTTGCAATAAAATGGGCTGAGATGAAAATAAATGTTAAATAGACCCTGCATTAACAGGTTGAAGCACTATGGGGGTGTATACATGAAAAACTGAGGTGGGTGAAGGAACTGGATACTGAAGCAGCAAGTACCTTCTTGAAGTATTTCTTATAATTAAAAAACCAGGCAACATTCCTATAACCTATTCTTTATTATAAACCTTTATTATAAGAAAGTCAGTGAAAAGACCTTGCCCTCAGGAAATATTACTGCTCTAAAAATAAAAGTATGAACTTACATGCATAATTTGCAATCTCGGGTTTGGCATGAGAAATCTTGCTTAACAAGGATGACTTTCCCGCATTTGGAAACCTAGAAGGAAAGTCAGGATTTATACACTGACCTATGTGATTCCTGTATATTTATTTCCAAACGTATTCTTCAAACTCAATGCTATCAACTCATTTTTGTACTCATCTACTCAGACTATTTTTTTTTTTTTTCAAAATTAACTAACCCTAGATCATTATGATTTATTTTTTGACATCAAATCTGAATAACTTTTCTAAATCCAACAATACTTCCTAAGGATGCAGGCAGGAGAGTTATGTAAATACATGTGTAATATTTATTTAAGAGAAATCTTTTGAAGTCATGCAGACAGAAATACAGCATTACCATCCAGGTATACTTGAATTCAGTCTTCATGTGCCATAGCTAATTTTGTAAATTATGCATGCATTTTAAAAAGCTGTCATGCTAATACATCTTACCGGTTGGATTTACAGTCTCTTAGCATACACATCATGGTTTATGAAAGTCTACAATTTAAGTACCAGTGGTACCTAAGCTAGAGTTATCTAACATAGCAGAGCAAATGTAAACTCAGAGGGGGTGAGACTGCGTATACAGACACACATGTGCACAGTTTATGTGTGGTTTTAGGGCAGCAAAGTTGTATGAGGGATCCTGAAATTAGTACTAACCTGTGTTGTTACCAAGTAGACCTAAAAGAACACCAGGGAAGCCCTAGGAGCTGGTCTGGGCACAAGTGACTGTTACAACATTTTCCCTTTACAAGGGATAGCTATACCTGCATACTACAAAAGTTTTCCTTAAGGGATACACCAGCTTTTACAAAAGCTTCTTCACAGAATACATCTACCCACTGAAATGGAAACCTAAGTTAAGACTGAAATTGTAACACCCACTTGTTTTAAAGATTAACCTGAGCTGTAAAAGTCACAATAGCCTTGATCCATGTAAAACCTGAAGTCAATCCTGACATCCAAGGATAGACTACCCTCCTTACTCTTGGCACATACTCCATCCAGAAAGTCCACACAAGATTTGTGTTCCAGTCAAATTCACAAATATTCATCACAGCATGACCAAAGAAAACTGTCTACAGGCAACTCAACAGAGCCACAAAATACAAAGGAAAGGAGATGTCCCACAGAAAACCAAATACTCTCCACTTGAATACATGCAGAACCACGGCCTGTTAACAAGGCTGGTACTGCATTACAGGCCTTTATAAAGGGGCTGTACACAAATCTTTCTTAAAAAACAAAAAGCAACCTAATGACTCTTGTTATAATAGGGAAACTATTGAGTGTAGTTTTAATACACTGTGATGTTGAAAGATGCCTTAAAGACATTCCAGAAGGTTACTCTGGTCATACCCTCAAGTGAGCGCTTTGTTTCCACTGAGGTACAATATGTTCTTTGAAGTTTAAATTGCAACCTAGACTAACACATCACAACCTGTACCCAAACCTGATGAGCCTTTCTCAAGTCTACATGTTTTTTTTTTTTACCTGATCTAATAGCAAACCACTCACAAAAATGGTAAAAATAGAAAACACAAACAGATCAAAGTACAACTACAAAATATCAGAGGCTGATTCAGACTCTCAATAAGAAAATACATGCTTCTCTAATTGACCGATAGTGATTTTTGTATCCATTTTGAAGGCAAACTGTCAGCTAAAATACAAGATTAAAGAAGCATCAGCATCGTAAAACTCCTGTACTTTCACACTGACAAAAACAAGAAAAAAATTCTTTAATGTAATTACTGAAGAGCAATTGAAAATTATGTAACTTTAGAGAAATTTTATATTAACAAAATTATTTCTAATAACAAAAAAGAAAAATATAGCTAGAAACCCATGCTGTCTTCAAGTTTCCATTCTTTATTGGTATATACGAACTAGACTATTTCCACCTCAAACTCATCATCATTTCATGTTTCCTATGTTTTTCATTAATAAGGACCACAGGGCCTGATTTATGTTAGCAGATGCTGAATAGAACAATAGTTGTACTACACTACAATCGTAGGTTCTTGAAAGCTTTCTCCAAATAAACGTCTATTTATCTGCATTGTTATAAAGCAGCAACATTGATATACCAATCCAACTGTTCTAGTTTGTAATTACTTCCTTCCAACGTTGCAAGCTGTTTTTTCGGGAGAGTAGGAAACATAGCCTCTGGAATTCTCTTTGGAATTGCTACTGAAAGGATCCACTTGTGCCAGTGCCATGAAGTTAAACGTACAAGATATGCAGTGTTCTTGGCTCTATTTTGCACCTCCTATTTATTTCACAAATATTGTGCTAATAAAATTGTGGCAATCACTGCAACTGCTAAATACAATTATATTACTAATTATATATTATCCTGATTCATGAAGCCCTTCACTCACCAAAACATAACAAATACTTTAAAAATGTTAAAATTAATTTACTAGCTTTATACTCAATCTGATTTTTTCAAACTGCAAATAACTTATGTGACAATGCAAATGTACAATTAACACTCATTCTCTAAACTCTCAAATTTCTTTGAAATTGAATTTGAAATGTACTACTTTGTTTTCTAATATCTTGAAAACGAATAAGTTTCCAAACCACAGTACTTACCCAACTAAGCCAACATCTGCTATAAGTTTCAAATCAAGATGAACAGCTCGCCTCTGACCTTTGCAAGGCAGAAAGTTTGTAGCCAAAGAGCCTCCAAGTCCTCCACGAGCTGCTAAGAATCTGTCTCCTGCTGCATTAAGCTCTCCTGAAAATAAATTCGTTAGTGAACAAACACAATCCCCTGCAGTAGTTCAGTTGTGATTTTCCATTTAAGTGTCTCCAGTTATGAGACAATTTTCTGTAGGCTTCCTTGCAAGAACTGTGCCCTCAAGGTCATGGTGATTTTCCTTGTTTTGAAAACAAATGAAAGCCATCACACCCCAGTATTGATCTCTGTCATACAGACAGTCACCTCATGAAAAGTGCAGGCGGGCAAAGTGTGGCCAAGATGAAGGTTCTGAAGCCTCCACTATTTGAATTCAAGACTGCAAGGAAAAATATGCATTGATAGAGATGTGGCTCCCTTCAGATGTTCCATATTTTTCCATTAAGATGCAGTCTGTGATATCTCCCTTAGGGTCAGAATAAATAAAACAACAAAAAAAGCAACATTTGGGTATCGGTAGCCACTGATATGCCTACATCATAAACAAATCTTGCAATACATCCAGTTTAGTTAAACATCCAAACTAGAGCAATTTGTGAATTCAGTTTTAATTCGGAACAGTCTGAAAAGAAAAACTCTTGAGAAACTGTAAAGGAACCATTGACAGCTATTCCAAGAGCACTGTATGGAAAGAGATCTTCCTGGTGAGTAAAAAACAGGATTATGCATTTTAAGTAACCTAAAATGTTGACATTCAGCAAGGATCTTTGTCTTCTAAGCATTTTCATAATTCAGTGAAGATACAGGGACACTTGGGTTTATGAAGACATTAAATTATGTGAGGTCATGAATGGCTCTGTGGAGGATCAGTATGGCTTCCGTCCTTTAACTCTTGTTTCCAATGGCAAAGGACTTGTATGTAGTGATATAAGCCAACTACTGCTAACTTCTGGAAGGGGTCCCTGCTTTTCCAACAATTTTTACAGTGTATTTGTCAACTCTTTGGCTAAACAAAGAAAAACAGACACATATTTTAGAAAACGTGCAGCCTTAAAACATCCTGGTATTACAAATCCACTAGATGTTATTGATAAATGTGACAAACATTAGATACCTTAAAACAAAGCAAATGTTCTTACCAATCTGCCTGCCATCATCATCAAGAACTGAAATTCCCAAAGGCACATGAACTTCACAATCTTTTCCTTTTTCACCTTTTAGAGCTCTAACACTGGAAGAAATTAAACCAGTCTTAGTAACTTAAGCTGACATTTTTCTTTCAGGAAAAGTTGTAAATAACAACTTGCATTAAACAGACTCTTACCTGCTGTTGGCTCCTGTTCCAGCTACAAATCTCTTCTGGGGATATTTCTCCCTAATGCTCTTTAAGGTAGTCCTTTCTCGGGCGACGAACCAGACATCACCACCTCTTCCTCCTTCCCCTCCCAGATTAGGATAACCCATTCCACCAGTTCCTCCTCTCACGTAGACCCGCAAATCGTCTATGAAGTTGCTGTACTAATAAAACAACAGTTTCAGCATCAGTTAATTATGTTCTTTTTATATTTCGCTTCAAAAAAACGTGTGTAAAACCGCTCGGATAGATCTTTGATGGCAACAGATGAAACTTCAGAAAGCAGAGCGTAAACCTCCAATATAGTTTTTAATCAACGTTTGGCATGACTTCCCCGGCAGCGACACCTCACGGTGCGCAGGGCCGCGGGCAGCGGACCGGGCCGGGCGAACCCCTGCGCCGGAGACCCGCGTGTGCCGGCACCGCGGGGCATCGCCGCCGGGCCCTGCCGGGCGCC